>OX122895.1:15634446-16136075 GCA_944738655.2 Andrena hattorfiana
AATTCGTTTCTGAAGGGTGGGCATACGAAATTATTGGGTGGGAAAATATCTTCTACATCCAACCTAACGGACTACATCGTTGAAAGAACGATTTTGATAATATTTTCGAAAAAAATCGAACTTCAACGCGATCGCTTCACAAGGAAACTACTTTTTGCTGTTTTTATTTTTTAATTCGATTCTGAAGGGTGGGCATACCAAATTTTTGGGTGGCCAAATCTCTCCTACATCTAAACTAACGGACTGCATCGTTGAAAGAGCGATTTTCATAATATTTTCGTAAAAAAAAACGGACTTTAAAGCGATCGCTTCACAAGGACCCTTCTTTTCGCGGTTTTTATTTTTTAATTCGATTCTGAAGGGTGGGCATACGAAATTATTGAGTGGGCAAATCTCTCCTACATCTAAACTAACGGAATGTATCGTTGCAGGAACGATTTTGATAATATTTTCGAAAAAAATCGAACTTTAACGCGATCGCTTCACAAGGTCCCTTCTTTTCGCGGTTTTTATTTTTTAATTCGTTTCTGAAGGGTGGGCATACGAAATTATTGGGTGGCAAAATCTCTTCTACATCCAAACTAACGGACTGCATCGTTGAAAGAACGATTTTGATAAAATATTGGGTAATAATCGAATTTTAACGCGATCGCTTCACAAGGACACTACTTTTTGCGGTTTTTATTTTTTAATTCGATTCTGAAGGGTGCGCATACGAAATTATTGCGTGGGCAAATCTCTCCTACATCTAAAGTAACGGACTGCATCGTTGAAAAAACGATTTTGATAATATTTTCGAAAAAATCGAACTTCAACGCGATCGCTTCACAAGGACCCTTCTTTTCGCGGTTTTTATTTTTTAATTCGATTCTGAAGGGTGGGCATACGAAATTATTGGGTGGGCAAATCTCTTCTACATCTAAACTAACGGACAGCATTGATGAAAGAACGATTTTGATAATATTTTCGAAAAAAATGGAACTTTAACGCGATCGCTTCACAAGGTCCCTTCTTTTCGCGGTTTTTATTTTTTCATTCGTTTGTGAAGGGTGGGCATACGAAATTATTGGGTGGGAAAATCTCTTCTACATCCAAACTAACGGACTGCATCGTTGAAAGAACGATTTTGATAAAATATTGGGTAATAATCGAACTTTAACGCGATCGCTTCACAAGGACCCTTCTTTTCCTGGTTTTTATTTTTTAATTCGATTCTGAAGGGTGGGCATACGAAATTATTGAGTGGCCAAATCTCACCTACATCTAAACTAACGGACAGCATTGATGAAAGAACGATTTTGATAATATTTTCGAAAAATATCGAACTTTAACGCGATCGCTTCACAAGGTCCCTTCTTTTCGCGGTTTTTATTTTTTCATTCGTTTCTGAAGGGTGGGCATACGAAATTATTGGGTGGGAAAATCTCTTCTACATCCAAACTAACGGACTGCATCGTTGAAAGAACGATTTTGATAAAATATTGGGTAATAATCGAACTTTAACGCGATCGCTTCACAAGGACCCTTCTTTTCCTGGTTTTTATTTTTTAATTCGATTCTGAAGGGTGGGCATACGAAATTATTGAGTGGGAAAATCTCTCCTACATCTAAACTAACGGACAGCATTGATGAAAGAACGATTTTGATAATATTTTCGAAAAATATCGGACTTTAACGCGATCGCTTCACAAGGATCCTTCTTTTCGCGGTTTTTATTGTTTAATTCGTTTCTGAAGGGTGGGCATACGAAATTATTGGGTGGGAAAATCTCTCCTACATCTAAAGTAACGGACTGCATCGTTGAAAAAACGATTTTGATAATATTTTCGAAAAAATCGAACTTCAACGCGATCGCTTCACAAGGACCCTTCTTTTCGCGGTTTTTATTTTTTAATTCGATTCTGAAGGGTGGGCATACGAAATTATTGAGTGGGCAAATCTCTCCTACATCTAAACTAACGGAATGCATCGTTGCAGGAACGATTTTGATAATATTTTCGAAAAAAATCGAACTTTATCGCGATCGCTTCACAAGGACACTACTTTTTGCGGTTTTTATTTTTTAATTCGATTCTGAAGGGTGCGCATACGAAATTATTGGGTGGGCAAATCTCTCCTACATCTAAAGTAACGGACTGCGTCGTTGAAAAAACGATTTTGATAATATTTTCGAAAAAATCGAACTTCAACGCGATCGCTTCACAAGGACCCTTCTTTTCGCGGTTTTTATTTTTTAATTCGATTCTGAAGGGTGGGCATACGAAATTATTGGGTGGGCAAGTCTCTCTACATCTAAACTAACGGACAGCATTGATGAAAGAACGATTTTGATAATATTTTTGAAAAAAATCGAACATTAACGCGATCGCTTCACAAGGTCCCTTCTTTTCGCGGTTTTTACTTTTTAATTCGTTTCTGAAGGGCGGGCATACGAAATTATTGGGTGGGAAAATCTCTTCTACATCTAAACTAACGGACAGCATTGATGAAAGAACGATTTTGATAATATTTTCGAAAAAAATCGAACTTTAACGCGATGGCTTCACAAGGTCCCTTCTTTTCGCGGTTTTTATTTTTTAAATCGTTTCTGAAGGGTGGGCATACGAAATTATTGGGTGGGAAAATGTCTCCTACATCCAAACTAACGGACTGCATCGTTGAAAGAACGATTTTGATAAAATATTGGGTAATAATCGAACTTAAACGCGATCGCTTCACAAGGACACTACTTTTTGCGGTTTTTATTTTTTAATTCGATTCTGAAGGGTGCGCATACGAAATTATTGCGTGGGCAAATCTCTCCTACATCTAAAGTAACGGACTGCATCGTTGAAAAAACGATTTTGATAATATTTTCGAAAAAATCGAACTTCAACGCGATCGCTTCACAAGGACCCTTCTTTTCGCGGTTTTTATTTTTTAATTCGATTCTGAAGGGTGGGCATACGAAATTATTGGGTGGGCAAATCTCTTCTACATCTAAAGTAACGGACAGCATTGATGAAAGAACGATTTTGATAATATTTTCGAAAAAAGTCGAACTTTAACGCGATCGCTTCACAAGGTCCCTTCTTTTCGCGGTTTATATTTTTTAATTCGTTTCTGAAGGGTGGGCATACGAAATTATTGGGTGGGAAAATCTCTTCTACATCCAACCTAACGGACTACATCGTTGAAAGAACGATTTTGATAATATTTTCGAAAAAAATCGAACTTCAACGCGATCGCTTCACAAGGAAACTACTTTTTGCTGTTTTTATTTTTTAATTCGATTCTGAAGGGTGGGCATACCAAATTTTTGGGTGGCCAAATCTCTCCTACATCTAAACTAACGGACTGCATCGTTGAAAGAACGATTTTGATAATATTTTCGAAAAATATCGGACTTTAACGCGATCGCTTCACAAGGACCCTTCTTTTCGCGGTTTTTATTTTTTAATTCGATTCTGAAGGGTGGGCATACGAAATTATTGAGTGGGCAAATCTCTCCTACATCCAAACTAACGGAATGCATCGTTGCAGGAACGATTTTGATAATATTTTCGAAAAAAATCGAACTTTAACGCGATCGCTTCACAAGGACACTACTTTTTGCGGTTTTTATTTTGTAATTCGATTCTGAAGGGTGCGCATACGAAATTATTGGGTGGGCAAATCTCTCCTACATCTAATGTAACGGACTGCATCATTGAAAAAACGATTTTGATAATATTTTCGAAAAAATCGAACTTCAACGCGATCGCTTCACAAGGACCCTTCTTTTCGCGGTTTTTATTTTTTAATTCGATTCTGAAGGGTGGGCATACGAAATTATTGGGTGGGAAAATCTCTTCTACATCTAAACTAACGGACAGCATTGATGAAAGAACGATTTTGATAATATTTTCGAAAAAAATCGAACTTTAACGCGATCGCTTCACAAGGTCCCTTCTTTTCGCGGTTTTTATTTTTTAAATCGTTTCTGAAGGGTGGGCATACGAAATTATTGGGTAGGAAAATCTCTCCTACATCCAAACTAACGGACTGCATCGTTGAAAGAACGATTTTGATAATATTTTCGAAAAAAAATCGCACTTCAACGCGATCGCTTCCCAAGGACCCTTCTTTTCGCGGTTTTTATTTTTTAATTCGATTCTGAAGGGTGGGCATACGAAATTATTGCGTGGGCAAATCTATTCTACATCTAAGCTAACGGACAGCATTGATGAAAGAACGATTTTGATAATATTTTCGAAAAAAATCGAACTTTAACGCGATCGCTTCACAAGGTCCCTTCTTTTCGCGGTTTTTATTTTTTCATTCGTTTCTGAAGGGTGGGCATACGAAATTATTGGGTGGGAAAATCTCTTCTACATCCAAACTAACGGACTGCATCGTTGAAAGAACGATTTTGATAAAATATTGGGTAATAATCGAACTTTAACGCGATCGCTTCACAAGGACCCTTCTTTTCCTGGTTTTTATTTTTTAATTCGATTCTGAAGGGTGGGCATACGAAATTATTGAGTGGGCATATCTCTCCTACATCTAAACTAACGGACAGCATTGATGAAAGAACGATTTTGATAATATTTTCGAAAAATATCGGACTTTAACGCGATCGCTTCACAAGGATCCTTCTTTTCGCGGTTTTTATTGTTTAATTCGATTCTGAAGGGTGGGCATACCAAATTTTTGGGTGGCCAAATCTCTCCTACATCTAAACTAACGTACTGCATCGTTGAAAGAGCGATTTTGATAATATTTTCGAAAAATATCGGACTTTAACGCGATCGCTTCACAAGGACCCTTCTTTTCGCGGTTTTTATTTTTTAATTCGATTCTGAAGGGTGGGCATACGAAATTATTGGGTGCGCAAATCTCTTCTACATCTAAGCTAACGGACAGCATTGATGAAAGAACGATTTTGATAATATTTTCGAAAAAAATCGAACTTTAACGCGACCGCTACACAAGGTCCCTTCTTTTCGCGGTTTTTATTTTTTAATTCGTTTCTGAAGGGTGGGCATACGAAATTATTGGGTGGGAAACTCTCTTCTACATCCAAACTAACGGACTGCATCGTTGAAAGAACGATTTTGATAAAATATTGGGTAATAATCGAACTTTAACGCGATCGCTTCACAAGGACACTACTTTTTGCGGTTTTTATTTTTTAATTCGATTCTGAAGGGTGCGCATACGAAATTATTGGGTGGGCAAATCTCTCCTACATCTAAAGTAACGGACTGCATCGTTGAAAAAACGATTTTGATAATATTTTCGAAAAAATCGAACTTCAACGCGATCGCTTCACAAGGACCCCTCTTTTCGCGGTTTTTATTTTTTAATTCGATTCTGAAGGGTGGGCATACGATATTATTGGGTGCGCAAATCTCTTCTACATCTAAGCTAACGGACAGCATTGATGAAAGAACGATTTTGATAATATTTTCGAAAAAAATCGAACTTTAACGCGACCGCTACACAAGGTCCCTTCTTTTCGCGGTTTTTATTTTTTAATTCGTTTCTGAAGGGTGGGCATACGAAATTATTGGGTGGGAAAATCTCTTCTACATCCAAACTAACGGACTGCATCGTTGAAAGAACGATTTTAATAAAATATTGGGTAATAATCGAACTTTAACGCGAACGCTTCACAAGGACTCTTCTTTTCGCGGTTTTTATTTTTTAATTCGATTC
This sequence comes from Andrena hattorfiana, assembly GCA_944738655.2. Taxonomy (NCBI): domain Eukaryota; kingdom Metazoa; phylum Arthropoda; class Insecta; order Hymenoptera; family Andrenidae; genus Andrena; species Andrena hattorfiana. The sequence continues at coordinate 15,640,129 of OX122895.1, forward strand.
TGAAGGGTGGGCATACAAAATTATTGAGTGGGCAAATCTCTCCTACATCTAAACTAACGGACAGCATTGATGAAAGAACGATTTTGATAATATTTTCGAAAAATATCGGACTTTAACGCGATCGCTTCACAAGGATCCTTCTTTTCGCGGTTTTTATTGTTTAATTCGTTTCTGAAGGGTGGGCATACGAAATTATTGGGTGGGAAAATCTCTTCTACTTCTAAACTAACGGACAGCATTGATGAAAGAACGATTTTGATAATATTTTCGAAAAAAGTTGAACTTTAACGCAATCGCTTCACAAGGTCCCATCTTTTCGCGGTTTTTATTTTTTAATTCGTTTCTGAAGGTTGGGCATACGAAATTATTGGGTGGGAAACTCTCTTCTACATCCGATCTAACGGACTGCATCGTTGAGAGAACGATTTTGATAAAATATTGGGTAATAATCGATTTTTAACGCGATCGCTTCACAAGGACACTACTTTTTGCGGTTTTTATTTTTTAATTCGATTCTGAAGTATGCGCATACGAAATTATTGGGTGGGAAAATCTCTTCTACATCTAAACTAACGGACAGCATTGATGAAAGAACGATTTTGATAATATTTTCGAAAAAAATCGAACTTTAACGCGATCGCTTCACAAGGTCCCTTCTTTTCGCGGTTTTTATTTTTTAAATCGTTTCTGAAGGGTGGGCATACGAAATTATTGGGTGGGAAAATCTCTTCTACATCCAAACTAACGGACTGCATCGTTGAAAGAACGATTTTGATAATATTTTCGAAAAAAATCGAACTTCAACGCGATCGCTTCACAAGGACCCTTCTTTTCGCGGTTTTTATTTTTTAATTCGATTCTGAAGGGTGGGCATACGAAATTATTGGGTGGGCAAATCTCTCCTACATCTAAGCTAACGGACAGCATTGATGAAAGAACGATTTTGATAATATTTTCGAAAAAAATCGAACTTTAACGCGATCGCTTCACAAGGTCCCTTCTTTTCGCGGTTTTTATTTTTTAATTCGTTTCTGAAGGGTGGGCATACGAAATTATTGGGTGGGAAAATCTCTTCTACATCTAAACTAACGGACAGCATTGATGAAAGAACGATTTTGATAATATTTTCGAAAAATATCGGACTTTAACGCGATCGCTTCACAAGGACCCTTCTTTTCGCGGTTTTTATTTTTTAATTCGTTTCTGAAGGGTGGGCATACGAAATTATTGGGTGGGAAAATCTCTTCTACATCTAAACTAACGGACAGCATTGATGAAAGAACGATTTTGATAATATTTTCGAAAAAAGTCGAACTTTAACGCGATTGCTTCACAAGGTCCCTTCTTTTCGCGGTTTTTATTTTTTAATTCGTTTCTGAAGGGTGGGCATACGAAATTATTGGGTGGGAAACTCTCTTCTACATCCAATCTAACGGACTGCATCGTTGAAAGAACGATTTTGTTAAAATATTGGGTAATAATCGAACTTTAACGCGATCGCTTCACAAGGACACTACTTTTTGCGGTTTTTATTTTTTAATTCGATTCTGAAGGGTGCGCATACGAAATTATTAGGTGGGCAAATCTCTCCTACATCTAAAGTAACGGACTGCATCGTTGAAAAAACGATTTTGATAATATTTTCGAAAAAATCGAACTTCAACGCGATCGCTTCACAAGGACCCTTCTTTTCGCGGTTTTTATTTTTTAATTCGATTCTGAAGGGTGGGCATACGAAATTATTGGGTGGGCAAATCTCTTCGACACCTAAACTAACGGACAGCATTGATGAAAGAACGATTTTGATAATATTTTCGAAAAAAATCGAACTTTAACGCGATCGCTTCACAAGGTCCCTTCTTTTCGCGGTTTTTATTTTTTCATTCGTTTCTGAAGGGTGGGCATACGAAATTATTGGGTGGGAAAATCTCTTCTACATCCAAACTAACGGACTGCATCGTTGAAAGAACGATTTTGATAAAATATTGGGTAATAATCGAACTTTAACGCGATCGCTTCACAAGGACCCTTCTTTTCCTGGTTTTTATTTTTTAATTCGATTCTGAAGGGTGGGCATACGAAATTATTGAGTGGCCAAATCTCTCCTACATCTAAACTAACGGACAGCATTGATGAAAGAACGATTTTGATAATATTTTCGAAAAATATCGAACTTTAACGCGATCGCTTCACAAGGTCCCTTCTTTTCGCGGTTTTTATTTTTTCATTCGTTTCTGAAGGGTGGGCATACGAAATTATTGGGTGGGAAAATCTCTTCTACATCCAAACTAACGGACTGCATCGTTGAAAGAACGATTTTGATAAAATATTGGGTAATAATCGAACTTTAACGCGATCGCTTCACAAGGACCCTTCTTTTCCTGGTTTTTATTTTTTAATTCGATTCTGAAGGGTGGGCATACGAAATTATTGAGTGGGAAAATCTCTCCTACATCTAAACTAACGGACTGCATCGTTGAAAAAACGATTTTGATAATATTTTCGAAAAAATCGAACTTCAACGCGATCGCTTCACAAGGACCCTTCTTTTCGCGGTTTTTATTTTTTAATTCGATTCTGAAGGGTGGGCATACGAAATTATTGAGTGGGCAAATCTCTCCTACATCTAAACTAACGGAATGCATCGTTGCAGGAACGATTTTGATAATATTTTCGAAAAAAATCGAACTTTATCGCGATCGCTTCACAAGGACACTACTTTTTGCGGTTTTTATTTTTTAATTCGATTCTGAAGGGTGCGCATACGAAATTATTGGGTGGGCAAATCTCTCCTACATCTAAAGTAACGGACTGCGTCGTTGAAAAAACGATTTTGATAATATTTTCGAAAAAATCGAACTTCAACGCGATCGCTTCACAAGGACCCTTCTTTTCGCGGTTTTTATTTTTTAATTCGATTCTGAAGGGTGGGCATACGAAATTATTGGGTGGGCAAGTCTCTCTACATCTAAACTAACGGACAGCATTGATGAAAGAACGATTTTGATAATATTTTTGAAAAAAATCGCACATTAACGCGATCGCTTCACAAGGTCCCTTCTTTTCGCGGTTTTTACTTTTTAATTCGTTTCTGAAGGGCGGGCATACGAAATTATTGGGTGGGAAAATCTCTTCTACATCTAAACTAACGGACAGCATTGATGAAAGAACGATTTTGATAATATTTTCGAAAAAAATCGAACTTTAACGCGATGGCTTCACAAGGTCCCTTCTTTTCGCGGTTTTTATTTTTTAAATCGTTTCTGAAGGGTGGGCATACGAAATTATTTGGTGGGAAAATGTCTCCTACATCCAAACTAACGGACTGCATCGTTGAAAGAACGATTTTGATAAAATATTGGGTAATAATCGAACTTAAACGCGATCGCTTCACAAGGACACTACTTTTTGCGGTTTTTATTTTTTAATTCGATTCTGAAGGGTGCGCATACGAAATTATTGCGTGGGCAAATCTCTCCTACATCTAAAGTAACGGACTGCATCGTTGAAAAAACGATTTTGATAATATTTTCGAAAAAATCGAACTTCAACGCGATCGCTTCACAAGGACCCTTCTTTTCGCGGTTTTTATTTTTTAATTCGATTCTGAAGGGTGGGCATACGAAATTATTGGGTGGGCAAATCTCTTCTACATCTAAAGTAACGGACAGCATTGATGAAAGAACGATTTTGATAATATTTTCGAAAAAAGTCGAACTTTAACGCGATCGCTTCACAAGGTCCCTTCTTTTCGCGGTTTATATTTTTTAATTCGTTTCTGAAGGGTGGGCATACGAAATTATTGGGTGGGAAAATCTCTTCTACATCCAACCTAACGGACTACATCGTTGAAAGAACGATTTTGATAATATTTTCGAAAAAAATCGAACTTCAACGCGATCGCTTCACAAGGAAACTACTTTTTGCTGTTTTTATTTTTTAATTCGATTCTGAAGGGTGGGCATACCAAATTTTTGGGTGGCCAAATCTCTCCTACATCTAAACTAACGGACTGCATCGTTGAAAGAACGATTTTGATAATATTTTCGAAAAATATCGGACTTTAACGCGATCGCTTCACAAGGACCCTTCTTTTCGCGGTTTTTATTTTTTAATTCGATTCTGAAGGGTGGGCATACGAAATTATTGAGTGGGCAAATCTCTCCTACATCCAAACTAACGGAATGCATCGTTGCAGGAACGATTTTGATAATATTTTCGAAAAAAATCGAACTTTAACGCGATCGCTTCACAAGGACACTACTTTTTGCGGTTTTTATTTTGTAATTCGATTCTGAAGGGTGCGCATACGAAATTATTGGGTGGGCAAATCTCTCCTACATCTAATGTAACGGACTGCATCGTTGAAAAAACGATTTTGATAATATTTTCGAAAAAATCGAACTTCAACGCGATCGCTTCACAAGGACCCTTCTTTTCGCGGTTTTTATTTTTTAATTCGATTCTGAAGGGTGGGCATACGAAATTATTGGGTGGGAAAATCTCTTCTACATCTAAACTAACGGACAGCATTGATGAAAGAACGATTTTGATAATATTTTCGAAAAAAATCGAACTTTAACGCGATCGCTTCACAAGGTCCCTTCTTTTCGCGGTTTTTATTTTTTAAATCGTTTCTGAAGGGTGGGCATACGAAATTATTGGGTAGGAAAATCTCTCCTACATCCAAACTAACGGACTGCATCGTTGAAAGAACGATTTTGATAATATTTTCGAAAAAAAATCGCACTTCAACGCGATCGCTTCCCAAGGACCCTTCTTTTCGCGGTTTTTATTTTTTAATTCGATTCTGAAGGGTGGGCATACGAAATTATTGCGTGGGCAAATCTCTTCTACATCTAAGCTAACGGACAGCATTGATGAAAGAACGATTTTGATAATATTTTCGAAAAAAATCGAACTTTAACGCGATCGCTTCACAAGGTCCCTTCTTTTCGCGGTTTTTATTTTTTCATTCGTTTCTGAAGGGTGGGCATACGAAATTATTGGGTGGGAAAATCTCTTCTACATCCAAACTAACGGACTGCATCGTTGAAAGAACGATTTTGATAAAATATTGGGTAATAATCGAACTTTAACGCGATCGCTTCACAAGGACCCTTCTTTTCCTGGTTTTTATTTTTTAATTCGATTCTGAAGGGTGGGCATACGAAATTATTGAGTGGGCATATCTCTCCTACATCTAAACTAACGGACAGCATTGATGAAAGAACGATTTTGATAATATTTTCGAAAAATATCGGACTTTAACGCGATCGCTTCACAAGGATCCTTCTTTTCGCGGTTTTTATTGTTTAATTCGATTCTGAAGGGTGGGCATACCAAATTTTTGGGTGGCCAAATCTCTCCTACATCTAAACTAACGTACTGCATCGTTGAAAGAGCGATTTTGATAATATTTTCGAAAAATATTGGACTTTAACGCGATCGCTTCACAAGGACCCTTCTTTTCGCGGTTTTTATTTTTTAATTCGATTCTGAAGGGTGGGCATACGAAATTATTGGGTGCGCAAATCTCTTCTACATCTAAGCTAACGGACAGCATTGATGAAAGAACGATTTTGATAATATTTTCGAAAAAAATCGAACTTTAACGCGACCGCTACACAAGGTCCCTTCTTTTCGCGGTTTTTATTTTTTAATTCGTTTCTGAAGGGTGGGCATACGAATTTATTGGGTGGGAAACTCTCTTCTACATCCAAACTAACGGACTGCATCGTTGAAAGAACGATTTTGATAAAATATTGGGTAATAATCGAACTTTAACGCGATCGCTTCACAAGGACACTACTTTTTGCGGTTTTTATTTTTTAATTCGATTCTGAAGGGTGCGCATACGAAATTATTGGGTGGGCAAATCTCTCCTACATCTAAAGTAACGGACTGCATCGTTGAAAAAACGATTTTGATAATATTTTCGAAAAAATCGAACTTCAACGCGATCGCTTCACAAGGACCCCTCTTTTCGCGGTTTTTATTTTTTAATTCGATTCTGAAGGGTGGGCATACGAAATTATTGGGTGCGCAAATCTCTTCTACATCTAAGCTAACGGACAGCATTGATGAAAGAACGATTTTGATAATATTTTCGAAAAAAATCGAACTTTAACGCGACCGCTACACAAGGTCCCTTCTTTTCGCGGTTTTTATTTTTTAATTCGTTTCTGAAGGGTGGGCATACGAAATTATTGGGTGGGAAAATCTCTTCTACATCCAAACTAACGGACTGCATCGTTGAAAGAACGATTTTGATAAAATATTGGGTAATAATCGAACTTTAACGCGAACGCGTCACAAGGACTCTTCTTTTCGCGGTTTTTATTTTTTAATTCGATTCTGAAGGGTGGGCATACAAAATTATTGAGTGGGCAAATCTCTCCTACATCTAAACTAACGGACAGCATTGATGAAAGAACGATTTTGATAATATTTTCGAAAAATATCGGACTTTAACGCGATCGCTTCACAAGGATCCTTCTTTTCGCGGTTTTTATTGTTTAATTCGTTTCTGAAGGGTGGGCATACGAAATTATTGGGTGGGAAAATCTCTTCTACTTCTAAACTAACGGACAGCATTGATGAAAGATCGATTTTGATAATATTTTCGAAAAAAGTTGAACTTTAACGCAATCGCTTCACAAGGTCCCATCTTTTCGCGGTTTTTATTTTTTAATTCGTTTCTGAAGGGTGGGCATACGAAATTATTGGGTGGGAAACTCTCTTCTACATCCGATCTAACGGACTGCATCGTTGAGAGAACGATTTTGATAAAATATTGGGTAATAATCGATCTTTAACGCGATCGCTTCACAAGGACACTACTTTTTGCGGTTTTTATTTTTTAATTCGATTCTGAATTATGCGCATACGAAATTATTGGGTGGGAAAATCTCTTCTACATCTAAACTAACGGACAGCATTGATGAAAGAACGATTTTGATAATATTTTCGAAAAAAATCGAACTTTAACGCGATCGCTTCACAAGGTCCCTTCTTTTCGCGGTTTTTATTGTTTAATTCGTTTCTGAAGGGTGGGCATACGAAATTATTGGGTGGGAAAATCTCTTCTACTTCTAAACTAACGGACAGCATTGATGAAAGAACGATTTTGATAATATTTTCGAAAAAAGTTGAACTTTAACGCAATCGCTTCACAAGGTCCCATCTTTTCGCGGTTTTTATTTTTTAATTCGTTTCTGAAGGGTGGGCATACGAAATTATTGGGTGGGAAACTCTCTTCTACATCCGATCTAACGGACTGCATCGTTGAGAGAACGATTTTGATAAAATATTGGGTAATAATCGATCTTTAACGCGATCGCTTCACAAGGACACTACTTTTTGCGGTTTTTATTTTTTAATTCGATTCTGAAGTATGCGCATACGAAATTATTGGGTGGGAAAATCTCTTCTACATCTAAACTAACGGACAGCATTGATGAAAGAACGATTTTGATAATATTTTCGAAAAAAATCGAACTTTAACGCGATCGCTTCACAAGGTCCCTTCTTTTCGCGGTTTTTATTTTTTAAATCGTTTCTGAAGGGTGGGCATACGAAATTATTGGGTGGGAAAATCTCTTCTACATCCAAACTAACGGACTGCATCGTTGAAAGAACGATTTTGATAATATTTTCGAAAAAAATCGAACTTCAACGCGATCGCTTCACAAGGACCCTTCTTTTCGCGGTTTTTATTTTTTAATTCGATTCTGAAGGGTGGGCATACGAAATTATTGGGTGGGCAAATCTCTCCTACATCTAAGCTAACGGACAGCATTGATGAAAGAACGATTTTGATAATATTTTCGAAAAAAATCGAACTTTAACGCGATCGCTTCACAAGGTCCCTTCTTTTCGCGGTTTTTATTTTTTAATTCGTTTCTGAAGGGTGGGCATACGAAATTATTGGGTGGGAAAATCTCTTCTACATCTAAACTAACGGACAGCATTGATGAAAGAACGATTTTGATAATATTTTCGAAAAATATCGGACTTTAACGCGATCGCTTCACAAGGACCCTTCTTTTCGCGGTTTTTATTTTTTAATTCGTTTCTGAAGGGTGGGCATACGAAATTATTGGGTGGGAAAATCTCTTCTACATCTAAACTAACGGACAGCATTGATGAAAGAACGATTTTGATAATATTTTCGAAAAAAGTCGAACTTTAACGCGATTGCTTCACAAGGTCCCTTCTTTTCGCGGTTTTTATTTTTTAATTCGTTTCTGAAGGGTGGGCATACGAAATTATTGGGTGGGAAACTCTCTTCTACATCCAATCTCACGGACTGCATCGTTGAAAGAACGATTTTGTTAAAATATTGGGTAATAATCGAACTTTAACGCGATCGCTTCACAAGGACACTACTTTTTGCGGTTTTTATTTTTTAATTCGATTCTGAAGGGTGCGCATACGAAATTATTAGGTGGGCAAATCTCTCCTACATCTAAAGTAACGGACTGCATCGTTGAAAAAACGATTTTGATAATATTTTCGAAAAAATCGAACTTCAACGCGATCGCTTCACAAGGACCCTTCTTTTCGCGGTTTTTATTTTTTAATTCGATTCTGAAGGGTGGGCATACGAAATTATTGGGTGGGCAAATCTCTTCGACACCTAAACTAACGGACAGCATTGATGAAAGAACGATTTTGATAATATTTTCGAAAAAAATCGAACTTTAACGCGATCGCTTCACAAGGTCCCTTCTTTTCGCGGTTTTTATTTTTTCATTCGTTTCTGAAGGGTGGGCATACGAAATTATTGGGTGGGAAAATCTCTTCTACATCCAAACTAACGGACTGCATCGTTGAAAGAACGATTTTGATAAAATATTGGTTAATAATCGAACTTTAACGCGATCGCTTCACAAGGACCCTTCTTTTCCTGGTTTTTATTTTTGAATTCGATTCTGAAGGGTGGGCATACGAAATTATTGAGTGGGCAAATCTCTCCTACATCTAAACTAACGGACAGCATTGATGAAAGAACGATTTTGATAATATTTTCGAAAAATATCGGGCTTTAACGCGATCGCTTCACAAGGATCCTTCTTTTCGCGGTTTTTATTGTTTAATTCGTTTCTGAAGGGTGGGCATACGAAATTATTGGGTGGGAAAATCTCTTCTACATCTAACCTAACGGACAGCATTGATGAAAGAACGATTTTGATAATATTTTCGAAAAAAATCGAACTTTAACGCGATCGCTTCACATGGTCCCTTCTTTTCGCGGTTTTTATTTTTTAATTCGTTTCTGAAGGGTGGGCATACGAAATTATTGGGTGGGAAAATCTCTTCTACATCCAAACTAACGGACTCTATCGTTGAAAGAACGATTTTGATAATATTTTCGAAAAAAATCGAACTTCAACGCGATCGCTTCACAAGGACCCTTCTTTTCGCGGTTTTTATTTTTTAATTCGATTCTGAAGGGTGGGTATACGAAATTATTGGGTGGGCGAATCTCTTCTACATCTAAGCTAACGGGCAGCATTGATGAAAGAACGATTTTGATAATATTTTCGAAAAAAATCGAACTTTAACGCGATCGCTTCACAAGGTCCCTTCTTTTCGAGGTTTTTATTTTTTAATTCGTTTCTGAAGGGTGGGCATACGAAATTATTGGGTGGAAAAATCTCTTCTACATCCAATCTAACGGGCTGCATCGTTGAAAGAACGATTTTGATAATATTTTCGAAAAAAATCGAACTTTAACGCGATCACTTCACAAGGTCCCTTCTTTTCGCGGTTTTTATTTTTTAATTCCATTCTGAAGGGTGGGCATACCAAATTTTTGGGTGGGCAAATCTCTTCTACATCTAAACTAACGGACAGCATTGATGAAAGAACGATTTTGATAATATTTTCGAAAAAAATCGAACTTTAACGCGATCGCTTCACAAGGTCCCTTCTTTTCGCGGTTTTTATTTTTTAATTCGTTTCTGAAGGGTGGGCATACGAAATTATTGGGTGGGAAAATCTCTTCTACATCTAAACTAACGGAATGCATCGTTGCAGGAACGATTTTGATAATATTTTCAAAAAAAATCGAACTTCAACGCGATCGCTTCACAAGGACCCTTCTTTTCGCGGTTTTTATTTTTTAATTCGATTCTGAAGGGTGGGCATACGAAATTATTGGGTGGGCAAATCTCTTCTACATCTAAACTAACGGACAGCATTGATGAAAGAACGATTTTGATAATATTTTCGAAAAAAATCGAACTTTAACGCGATCGCTTCACAAGGTCCCTTCTTTTCGCGGTTTTTATTTTTTAATTCGTTTCTGAAGGGTGGGCATACGAAATTATTGGGTGGGAAAATCTCTTCTACATCTAATCTAACGGACAGCATTGATGAAAGAACGATTTTGATAATATTTTCGAAAAAAATCGAACTTTAACGCGATCGCTTCACAAGGTCCCTTCTTTTCGCGGTTTTTATTTTTTAATTCGTTTCTGAAGGGTGGGCATACGAAATTATTGGGTGGGAAAATCTCTCCTACATCTAAACTAAGGGACTGCATCGTTGAAAGAACGATTTTGATAATATTTTCGAAAAAAATCGAACTTCAACGCGATCGCTTCACAAGGACACTACTTTTTGCGGTTTTTATTTTTTAATTCGATTCTGAAGGGTGGGCATACCAAATTTTTGGGTGGGCAAATCTCTCCTACATCTATTCTAACGGACTGCATCGCTGAAAGAACGATTTTGATAATATTTTCGAAAAATATCAGACTTTAACGCGATCGCTTCACAAGGACCCTTCTTTTCGCGGTTTTTATTTTTTAATTCGATTCTGAAGGGTGGGCATACGAAATTATTGAGTGGCAAAATCTCTCCTGCATCTAATCTAATGGACTGCATCGTTGAAAGAACGATTTTGATAAAATATTGGGTAATAATCGAACTTTAACGCGATCGCTTCACAAGGACCCTTCTTTTCCTGGTTTTTATTTTTTAATTCGATTCTGAAGGGTGGCCATACGAAATTATTGAGTGGGCAAATCTCTCCTACATCTAAACTAACGGAATGCATCGTTGCAGGAACGATTTTGATATTATTTTCGAGAAAAATCGAACTTTAACGCGATCGCTTCACAAGGACCCTTCTTTTCGCGGTTTTTATTTTTTAATTCGATTCTGAAGGGTGGGCATACGAAATTATTGGGTGGGCAAATCTCTTCTACATCTAAAATAACGGACAGCGTTGATAAAAGAACGATTTTGATAATATTTTCGAAAAAAATCGAACTTCAACGCGATCGCTTCACAAGGACACTACTTTTTGCGGTTTTTATTTTTTAATTCCATTCTGAAGGGTGGGCATACCAAATTTTTGGGTGGACAAATCTCTCCTACATCTAAACTAAGGGACTGCATCGTTGAAAGAACGATTTTGATAATATTTTCGAAAAAAATCGAACTTCAACGCGATCGCTTCACAAGGACACTACTTTTTGCGGTTTTTATTTTTTAATTCGATTCTGAAGGGTGGGCATACCAAATTTTTTGGGTGGGCAAATCTCTCCTACATATAAACTAACAGACTGCATCGTTGAAAGAACGATTTTGATAATATTTTCGAAAAATATCGGACTTTAACGCGATCGCTTCACAAGGGCCCTTCTTTTCGCGGTTTTTATTTTTTAATTCGATTCTGAAGGGTGGGCATACGAAATTATTGAGTGGGAAAATCTCTCCTGCATCGAAACTAACGGACTGCATCGTTGAAAGAACGATTTTGATAAAGTATTGGGTAATAATCGAACTTTAACGCGATCGCTTCACAAGGACACTTCTTTTCCTGGTTTTTATTTTTTAATTCGTTTCTGAAGGGTGGGCCTACGAAATTATTGGGTGGGCAAATCTCTCCTACATGTAAAGTAACGGACTGCATCGTTGAAAGAACGATTTTGATAATATTTTCGAAAAAAATCGAACTTCAACGCTATCGCTTCACAAGGACCCTTCTTTTCGCGGTTTTAATTTTTTAATTCGATTCTGAAGGGAGGGCATACGAAATTATTGGGTGGGCAAATCTCTTCTACATCTAAACTAACGGACAGCATTGATGAAAGAACGATTTTGATAATATTTTCGAAAAATATCGGACTTTAACGCGATCGCTTCACAAGGACCCTTCTTTTCGCGGTTTTTATTTTTTAATTCGAGTCTGAAGGGTGGGCATACGAAATTATTGAGTGTGAAAATCTCTCCTGCATCTAAGCTAACGGACTGCATCGTTGAAAGAACGATTTTGATAAAATATTGGGTAATAATCGAACTTTAACGCGATCGCTTCACAAGGACCCTTCTTTTCCTGGTTTTTATTTTTTAATTCGATTCTGAAGGGTGGGCATACGAAATTATTGGGTGGGCAAATCTCTTCTACATCTAAACTAACGGACAGCATTGATGAAAGAAGGATTTTGATAATATTTTCGAAAAAAATCGAACTTTAACGCGATCGCTTCACAAGGTCTCTTCTTTTCGCGGTTTTTATTTTTTAATTCGTTTCTGAAGGGTGGGCATACGAAATTATTGGGTGGGAAAATCTCTTCTACATCCAAACTAACGGACTGCATCGTTGAAAGAACGATTTTGATAATATTTTCGAAAAAAATCGAACTTTAACGCGATCGCTTCACAAGGACACTACTTTTTGCGGTTTTTATTTTTTAATTCGATTCTGAAGGGTGGGCATACCAAATTTTTGGGTGGGCAAATCTCTCCTACATCTATACTAAGGGACTGCATCGTTGAAAGAACGATTTTGATAATATTTTCGAAAAAATCGAACTTCAACGCGATCGCTTCACAAGGACCCTTCTTTTCGCGGTTTTTATTTTTTAATTCGATTCTGAAGGGTGGGCATACGAAATTATTGGGTGGGCAAATCTCTTCTACATCTAAACTAACGGACAGCATTGATGAAAGAACGATTTTGATAATATTTTCGAAAAAAATCGAACTTTAACGCGATCGCTTCACAAGGTCCCTTCTTTTCGCGGTTTTTATTTTTTAATTCGTTTCTGAAGGGTGGGCATACGAAATTATTGGGTGGGAAAATCTCTTCTACATCTAATCTAACGGACAGCATTGATGAAAGAACGATTTTGATAATATTTTCGAAAAAAATCGAACTTTAACGCGATCGCTTCACAAGGTCCCTTCTTTTCGCGGTTTTTATTTTTTAATTCGTTTCTGAAGGGTGGGCATACGAAATTATTGGGTGGGAAAATCTCTTCTACATCCAAACCAGCGGACTGCATCGTTGAAAGAACGATTTTAATAATATTTTCGGAAAAAATCGAACTTTAACGCGATCGCTTCACAAGGTCCCTTCTTTTCGCGGTTTTTATTTTTTCATTCGTTTCTGAAGGGTGGGCATACGAAATTATTGGGTGGGAAACTCTCTTCTGCATCCAAACTAACGGACTGCATCGTTGAAAGAACGATTTTGATAATATTTTCGAAAAAAATCGAACTTCAACGCGATCGCTTCACAAGGAAACTACTTTTTGCTGTTTTTATTTTTTAATTCGATTCTGAAGGGTGGGCATACCAAATTTTTTGGTGGCCAAATCTCTCCTACATCTAAACTAATATGGACTGCATCGTTGAAAGAACGATTTTGATAATATTTTCGAAAAATATCGGACTTTAACGCGATCGCTTCACAGGGTCCCTTCTTTTCGCGGTTTTTATTTTTCACTTCGATTCTGAAGTGTGGGCATACGAAATTATTGGGTGGGCAAATCTCTCCTACATCTAAACTAACGGAAAGCATCGTTGCAGGAACGATTTTGATAATATTTTCGAAAAAAATCGAACTTCAACGCGATCGCTTCACAAGGACCCTTCTTTTCGCGGTTTTTATTTTTTAATTCGATTCTGAAGGGGGGGCATACGAAATTATTGGGTGGGCAAATCTCATCTACATCTAAACTAACGGACAGCATTGATGAAAGAACGATTTTGATAATATTTTCGAAAAATATCGGACTTTAACGCGATCGCTTCACAAGGACCCTTCTTTTCGCGGTTTTTATTTTTTAATTCGAGTCTGAAGGGTGGGCATACGAAATTATTGAGTGTGAAAATCTCTCCTGCATCTAAGCTAACGGACTGCATCGTTGAAAGAACGATTTTGATAAAATATTGGGTAATAATCGAACTTTAACGCGATCGCTTCACAAGGACCCTTCTTTTCCTGGTTTTTATTTTTTAATTCGATTCTGAAGGGTGGGCATACGAAATTATTGGGTGGGCAAATCTCTTCTACATCCAAACTAATGGACTGCATCGTTGAAAGAACGATTTTGATAATATTTTCGAAAAAAATCGAACTTTAACGCGATCACTTCACAAGGTCCCTTCTTTTCGCGGTTTTTCCTTTCAATTCCATTCTGAAGGGTGGGTATACCAAATTTTTGGGTGGGCAAATCTCTTCTACATCTAAACTAACGGACAGCATTGATGAAAGAACGATTTTGATAATATTTTCGAAAAAAATCGAACTTTAACGCGATCGCTTCACAAGGTTCCTTCTTTTCGCGGTTTTTATTTTTTAATTCCATTCTGAAGGGTGGGCATACCAAATTTTTGGGTGGGCAAATCTCTCCTACATCTAAACTAAGGGACTGCATCGTTGAAAGAACGATTTTGATAATATTTTCGAAAAAATCGAACTTCAACGCGATCGCTTCACAAGGACCCTTCTTTTCGCGGTTTTTATTTTTTAATTCGATTCTGAAGGGTGGGCATACGAAATTATTGGGTGGGCAAATCTCTTCTACATCTAAACTAACGGACAGCATTGATGAAAGAAGGATTTTGATAATATTTTCGAAAAAAATCGAACTTTAACGCGATCGCTTCACAAGGTCTCTTCTTTTCGCGGTTTTTATTTTTTAATTCGTTTCTGAAGGGTGGGCATACGAAATTATTGGGTGGGAAAATCTCTTCTACATCCAAACTAACGGACTGCATCGTCGAAAGAACGATTTTGATAATATTTTCGAAAAAAATCGAACTTTAACGCGATCGCTTCACAAGGACACTACTTTTTGCGGTTTTTATTTTTTAATTCGATTCTGAAGGGTGGGCATACCAAATTTTTGGGTGGGCAAATCTCTCCTACATCTATACTAAGGGACTGCATCGTTGAAAGAACGATTTTGATAATATTTTCGAAAAAATCGAACTTCAACGCGATCGCTTCACAAGGACCCTTCTTTTCGCGGTTTTTATTTTTTAATTCGATTCTGAAGGGTGGGCATACGAAATTATTGGGTGGGCAAATCTCTTCTACATCTAAACTAACGGACAGCATTGATGAAAGAACGATTTTGATAATATTTTCGAAAAAAATCGAACTTTAACGCGATCGCTTCACAAGGTCCCTTCTTTTCGCGGTTTTTATTTTTTAATTCGTTTCTGAAGGGTGGGCATACGAAATTATTGGGTGGGAAAATCTCTTCTACATCTAATCTAACGGACAGCATTGATGAAAGAACGATTTTGATAATATTTTCGAAAAAAATCGAACTTTAACGCGATCGCTTCACAAGGTCCCTTCTTTTCGCGGTTTTTATTTTTTAATTCGTTTCTGAAGGGTGGGCATACGAAATTGTTGGGTGGGAAAATCTCTTCTACATCCAAACCAGCGGACTGCATCGTTGAAAGAACGATTTTAATAATATTTTCGGAAAAAATCGAACTTTAACGCGATCGCTTCACAAGGTCCCTTCTTTTCGCGGTTTTTATTTTTTCATTCGTTTCTGAAGGGTGGGCATACGAAATTATTGGGTGGGAAACTCTCTTCTGCATCCAAACTAACGGACTGCATCGTTGAAAGAACGATTTTGATAATATTTTCGAAAAAAATCGAACTTCAACGCGATCGCTTCACAAGGAAACTACTTTTTGCTGTTTTTATTTTTTAATTCGATTCTGAAGGGTGGGCATACCAAATTTTTTGGTGGCCAAATCTCTCCTACATCTAAACTAATGGACTGCATCGTTGAAAGAACGATTTTGATAATATTTTCGAAAAATATCGGACTTTAACGCGATCGCTTCACGGGGTCCCTTCTTTTCGCGGTTTTTATTTTTCACTTCGATTCTGAAGTGTGGGCATACGAAATTATTGGGTGGGCAAATCTCTCCTACATCTAAACTAACGGAAAGCATCGTTGCAGGAACGATTTTGATAATAGTTTCGAAAAAAATCGAACTTTAACGCGATCGCTTCACAAGGTCCCTTCTTTTCGCGGTTTTTATTTTTTAATTCGTTTCTGAAGGGTGGGCATACGAAATTATTGGGTGGGCAAATCTCTTCTACACCTAAACTAACGGACAGCATTGATGAAAGAACGATTTTGATAATATTTTCGAAAAAAATCGAACTTTAACGCGATCGCTTCACAAGGTCCCTTCTTTTCGCGGTTTTTATTTTTTCATTCGTTTCTGAAGGGTGGGCATACGAAATTATTGGGTGGGAAAATCTCTTCTACATCCAAACTAACGGACTGCATCGTTGAAAGAACGATTTTGATAAAATATTGGTTAATAATCGAACTTTAACGCGATCGCTTCACAAGGACCCTTCTTTTCCTGGTTTTTATTTTTGAATTCGATTCTGAAGGGTGGGCATACGAAATTATTGAGTGGGCAAATCTCTCCTACATCTAAACTAACGGACAGCATTGATGAAAGAACGATTTTGATAATATTTTCGAAAAATATCGGACTTTAACGCGATCGCTTCACAAGGATCCTTCTTTTCGCGGTTTTTATTGTTTAATTCGTTTCTGAAGGGTGGGCATACGAAATTATTGGGTGGGAAAATCTCTTCTACATCTAAACTAACGGACAGCATTGATGAAAGAACGATTTTGATAATATTTTCGAAAAATATCGGACTTTAACGCGATCGCTTCACAAGGACCCTTCTTTTCGCGGTTTTTATTTTTTAATTCGAGTCTGAAGGGTGGGCATACGAAATTATTGAGTGTGAAAATCTCTCCTGCATCTAAGCTAACGGACTGCATCGTTGAAAGAACGATTTTGATAAAATATTGGGTAATAATCGAACTTTAACGCGATCGCTTCACAAGGACCCTTCTTTTCGCGGTTTTTATTTTTTAATTCGATTCTGAAGGGTGGGCATACGAAATTATTGGGTGGGCAAATCTCTTCTACATCTAAACTAACGGACAGCATTGATGAAAGAACGATTTTGATAAAATATTGGGTAATAATCGAACTTTAACGCGATCGCTTCACAAGGACCCTTCTTTTCCTGGTTTTTATTTTTTAATTCGATTCTGAAGGGTGGGCATACGAAATTATTGGGTGGGCAAATCTCTTCTACATCCAAACTAATGGACTGCATCGTTGAAAGAACGATTTTGATAATATTTTCGAAAAAAATCGAACTTTAACGCGATCACTTCACAAGGTCCCTTCTTTTCGCGGTTTTTACTTTTTAATTCCATTCTGAAGGGTGGGTATACCAAATTTTTGGGTGGGCAAATCTCTTCTACATCTAAACTAACGGACAGCATTGATGAAAGAACGATTTTGATAATATTTTCGAAAAAAATCGAACTTTAACGCGATCGCTTCACAAGGTTCCTTCTTTTCGCGGTTTTTATTTTTTAATTCCATTCTGAAGGGTGGGCATACCAAATTTTTGGGTGGGCAAATCTCTCCTACATCTAAACTAAGGGACTGCATCGTTGAAAGAACGATTTTGATAATATTTTCGAAAAAATCGAACTTCAACGCGATCGCTTCACAAGGACCCTTCTTTTCGCGGTTTTTATTTTTTAATTCGATTCTGAAGGGTGGGCATACGAAATTATTGGGTGGGCAAATCTCTTCTACATCTAAACTAACGGACAGCATTGATGAAAGAAGGATTTTGATAATATTTTCGAAAAAAATCGAACTTTAACGCGATCGCTTCACAAGGTCTCTTCTTTTCGCGGTTTTTATTTTTTAATTCGTTTCTGAAGGGTGGGCATACGAAATTATTGGGTGGGAAAATCTCTTCTACATCCAAACTAACGGACTGCATCGTTGAAAGAACGATTTTGATAATATTTTCGAAAAAAATCGAACTTTAACGCGATCGCTTCACAAGGACACTACTTTTTGCGGTTTTTATTTTTTAATTCGATTCTGAAGGGTGGGCATACCAAATTTTTGGGTGGGCAAATCTCTCCTACATCTATACTAAGGGACTGCATCGTTGAAAGAACGATTTTGATAATATTTTCGAAAAAATCGAACTTCAACGCGATCGCTTCACAAGGACCCTTCTTTTCGCGGTTTTTATTTTTTAATTCGATTCTGAAGGGTGGGCATACGAAATTATTGGGTGGGCAAATCTCTTCTACATCTAAACTAACGGACAGCATTGATGAAAGAACGATTTTGATAATATTTTCGAAAAAAATCGAACTTTAACGCGATCGCTTCACAAGGTCCCTTCTTTTCGCGGTTTTTATTTTTTAATTCGTTTCTGAAGGGTGGGTATACGAAATTATTGGGTGGGAAAATCTCTTCTACATCTAATCTAACGGACAGCATTGATGAAAGAACGATTTTGATAATATTTTCGAAAAAAATCGAACTTTAACGCGATCGCTTCACAAGGTCCCTTCTTTTCGCGGTTTTTATTTTTTAATTCGTTTCTGAAGGGTGGGCATACGAAATTATTGGGTGGGCAAATCTCTTCTACACCTAAAATAACGGACAGCATTGATGAAAGAACGATTTTGATAATATTTTCGAAAAAAATCGAACTTTAACGCGATCGCTTCACAAGGTCCCTTCTTTTCGCGGTTTTTATTTTTTCATTCGTTTCTGAAGGGTGGGCATACGAAATTATTGGGTGGGAAAATCTCTTCTACATCCAAACTAACGGACTGCATCGTTGAAAGAACGATTTTGATAAAATATTGGTTAATAATCGAACTTTAACGCGATCGCTTCACAAGGACCCTTCTTTTCCTGGTTTTTATTTTTGAATTCGATTCTGAAGGGTGGGCATACGAAATTATTGAGTGGGCAAATCTCTCCTACATCTAAACTAACGGACAGCATTGATGAAAGAACGATTTTGATAATATTTTCGAAAAATATCGGACTTTAACGCGATCGCTTCACAAGGATCCTTCTTTTCGCGGTTTTTATTGTTTAATTCGTTTCTGAAGGGTGGGCATACGAAATTATTGGGTGGGAAAATCTCTTCTACATCTAAACTAACGGACAGCATTGATGAAAGAACGATTTTGATAATATTTTCGAAAAAAATCGAACTTTAACGCGATCGCTTCACAAGGTCCCTTCTTTTCGCGGTTTTTATTTTTTAATTCGTTTCTGAAGGGTGGGCATACGAAATTATTGAGTGGGAAAATCTCTTCTACATCCAAACTAACGGACTCTATCGTTGAAAGAACGATTTTGATAATATTTTCGAAAAAAATCGAACTTCAACGCGATCGCTTCACAAGGACCCTTCTTTTCGCGGTTTTTATTTTTTAATTCGATTCTGAAGGGTGGGCATACGAAATTATTGGGTGGGCGAATCTCTTCTACATCTAAGCTAACGGGCAGCATTGATGAAAGAACGATTTTGATAATATTTTCGAAAAAAATCGAACTTTAACGCGATCGCTTCACAAGGTCCCTTCTTTTCGAGGTTTTTATTTTTTAATTCGTTTCTGAAGGGTGGGCATACGAAATTATTGGGTGGAAAAATCTCTTCTACATCCAATCTAACGGGCTGCATCGTTGAAAGAACGATTTTGATAATATTTTCGAAAAAAATCGAACTTTAACGCGATCGCTTCACAAGGTCCCTTCTTTTCGCGGTTTTTATTTTTTAATTCCATTCTGAAGGGTGGGCATACCAAATTTTTGGGTGGGCAAATCTCTCCTACATCTAAACTGAGGGAGTGCATCGTTGACAGAACGATTTTGATAGTATTTTCTAAAAAAATCGAACTTCAACCCGATCGCTTCACAAGGACACTACTTTTTGCGGTTTTTATTTTTTAATTCGATTCTGAAGGGTTGGCATACCAAATTTTTGGGTGGGCAAATCTCTCCTACATCTAAACTAACGGACTGCATCGTTGAAAGAACGATTTTGATAATATTTTCGAAAAATATCAGACTTTAACGCGATCGCTTCACAAGGACCCTTCTTTTTGCGGTTTTTATTTTTTAATTCGATTCTGAAGGGTGGGCATACGAAATTATTGAGTAGGCAAATCTCTCCTACATCTAAACTAACGGAATGCATCGTTGCAGGAACGATTTTGATAATATTTTAAAAAAAAATCGAACTTCAACGCGATCGCTTCACAAGGACCCTTCTTTTCGCGGTTTTTATTTTTTAATTCGATTCTGAAGGGTGGGCATACGAAATTATTGGGTGGGCAAATCTCTTCTACATCTAAACTAACGGACAGCATTGATGAAGGAACGATTTTGATAATATTTTCGAAAAAAATCGAACTTTAACGCGATCGCTTCACAAGGTCCCTTCTTTTCGCGGTTTTTATTTTTTAATTCGTTTCTGAAGGGTGGGCATACGAAATTATTGGGTGGGAAAATCTCTTCTACATCCAAACTAATGGACTGCATCGTTGAAAGAACGATTTTGATAATATTTTCGAAAAAAATCGAACTTTAACGCGATCGCTTCACAAGGACCCTTCTTTTCGCGGTTTTTATTTTTTAATTCGATTCTGAAGGGTGGGCATACGACATTATTGAGTGGGAAAATCTCTCCTACATCTAAACTAACGGAATGCATCGTTGCAGGAACGATTTTGATAATATTTTCAAAAAAAATCGAACTTCAACGCGATCGCTTCACAAGGACCCTTCTTTTCGCGGTTTTTATTTTTTAATTCGATTCTGAAGGGTGGGCATACGAAATTATTGGGTGGGCAAATCTCTTCTACATCTAAACTAACGGACAGCATTGATGAAAGAACGATTTTGATAATATTTTCGAAAAAAATCGAACTTTAACGCGATCGCTTCACAAGGTCCCTTCTTTTCGCGGTTTTTATTTTTTAATTCGTTTCTGAAGGGTGGGCATACGAAATTATTGGGTGGGAAAATCTCTTCTACATCCAAACTAATGGACTGCATCGTTGAAAGAACGATTTTGATAATATTTTCGAAAAAAATCGAACTTTAACGCGATCACTTCACAAGGTCCCTTCTTTTCGCGGTTTTTATTTTTTAATTCCATTCTGAAGGGTGGGCATACCAAATTTTTGGGTGGGCAAATCTCTCCTACATCTAAACTAAGGGACTGCATCGTTGAAAGAACGATTTTGATAATATTTTCGAAAAAAATCGAACTTTAACGCGATCGCTTCACAAGGACACTACTTTTTGCGGTTTTTATTTTTTAATTCGATTCTGAAGGGTGGGCATACCAAATTTTTGGGTGGGCAAATCTCTCCTACATCTATACTAAGGGACTGCATCGTTGAAAGAACGATTTTGATAATATTTTCGAAAAAATCGAACTTCAACGCGATCGCTTCACAAGGACCCTTCTTTTCGCGGTTTTTATTTTTTAATTCGATTCTGAAGGGTGGGCATACGAAATTATTGGGTGGGCAAATCTCTTCTACATCTAAACTAACGGACAGCATTGATGAAAGAAGGATTTTGATAATATTTTCGAAAAAAATCGAACTTTAACGCGATCGCTTCACAAGGTCTCTTCTTTTCGCGGTTTTTATTTTTTAATTCCATTCTGAAGGGTGGACATACGAAATTATTGGGTGGGCAAATCTCTTCTACATCTAAACTAACGGACAGCATTGATGAAAGAACGATTTTGATAATATTTTCGAAAAAAATCGAACTTTAACGCGATCGCTTCACAAGGTCCCTTCTTTTCGCGGTTTTTATTTTTTAATTCGTTTCTGAAGGGTGGGCATACGAAATTATTGGGTGGGAAAATCTCTTCTACATCTAATCTAACGGACAGCATTGATGAAAGAACGATTTTGATAATATTTTCGAAAAAAATCGAACTTTAACGCGATCGCTTCACAAGGTCCCTTCTTTTCGCGGTTTTTATTTTTTAATTCGTTTCTGAAGGGTGGGCATACGAAATTATTGGGTGGGAAAATCTCTTCTACATCCAAACCAGCGGACTGCATCGTTGAAAGAACGATTTTAATAATATTTTCGGAAAAAATCGAACTTTAACGCGATCGCTTCACAAGGTCCCTTCTTTTCGCGGTTTTTATTTTTTCATTCGTTTCTGAAGGGTGGGCATACGAAATTATTGGGTGGGAAACTCTCTTCTGCATCCAAACTAACGGACTGCATCGTTGAAAGAACGATTTTGATAATATTTTCGAAAAAAATCGAACTTCAACGCGATCGCTTCACAAGGAAACTACTTTTTGCTGTTTTTATTTTTTAATTCGATTCTGAAGGGTGGGCATACCAAATTTTTTGGTGGCCAAATCTCTCTTACATCTAAACTAATGGACTGCATCGTTGAAAGAACGATTTTGATAATATTTTCGAAAAATATCGGACTTTAACGCGATCGCTTCACAGGGTCCCTTCTTTTCGCGGTTTTTATTTTTCACTTCGATTCTGAAGTGTGGGCATACGAAATTATTGGGTGGGCAAATCTCTCCTACATCTAAACTAACGGAAAGCATCGTTGCAGGAACGATTTTGATAATATTTTCGAAAAAAATCGAACTTTAACGCGATCGCTTCACAAGGACACTACTTTTTGCGGTTTTTATTTTTTAATTCGATTCTGAAGGGTGGGCATACCAAATTTTTGGGTGGGCAAATCTCTCCTACATCTATACTAAGGGACTGCATCGTTGAAAGAACGATTTTGATAATATTTTCGAAAAAATCGAACTTCAACGCGATCGCTTCACAAGGACCCTTCTTTTCGCGGTTTTTATTTTTTAATTCGATTCTGAAGGGTGGGCATACGAAATTATTGGGTGGGCAAATCTCCTCTACATCTAAACTAACGGACAGCATTGATGAAAGAACGATTTTGATAATATTTTCGAAAAAAATCGAACTTTAACGCGATCGCTTCACAAGGTCCCTTCTTTTCGCGGTTTTTATTTTTTAATTCGTTTCTGAAGGGTGGGCATACGAAATTATTGGGTGGGAAAATCTCTTCTACATCTAATCTAACGGACAGCATTGATGAAAGAACGATTTTGATAATATTTTCGAAAAAAATCGAACTTTAACGCGATCGCTTCACAAGGTCCCTTCTTTTCGCGGTTTTTATTTTTTAATTCGCGTCTGAAGGGTGGGCATACGAAATTATTGGGTGGGAAAATCTCTTCTACATCCAAACCAGCGGACTGCATCGTTGAAAGAACGATTTTAATAATATTTTCGGAAAAAATCGAACTTTAACGCGATCGCTTCACAAGGTCCCTTCTTTTCGCGGTTTTTATTTTTTCATTCGTTTCTGAAGGGTGGGCATACGAAATTATTGGGTGGGAAACTCTCTTCTGCATCCAAACTAACGGACTGCATCGTTGAAAGAACGATTTTGATAATATTTTCGAAAAAAATCGAACTTCAACGCGATCGCTTCACAAGGAAGCTACTTTTTGCTGTTTTTATTTTTTAATTCGATTCTGAAGGGTGGGCATACCAAATTTTTTGGTGGCCAAATCTCTCCTACATCTAAACTAACGGACTGCATCGTTGAAAGAACGATTTTGATAATATTTTCGAAAAATATCGGACTTTAACGCGATCGCTTCACAGGGTCCCTTCTTTTCGCGGTTTTTATTTTTCACTTCGATTCTGAAGTGTGGGCATACGAAATTATTGGGTGGGCAAATCTCTCCTACATCTAAACTAACGGAAAGCATCGTTGCAGGAACGATTTTGATAATATTTTCGAAAAAAATCGAACTTTAACGCGATCGCTTCACAAGGACACTACTTTTTGCGGTTTTTATTGTTTAATTCGATTCTGAAGGGTGCGCATACGAAATTATTGGGTGGGCAAATCTCTCCTACATCCAAAGTAACGGACTGCATCGTTGAAAGAACGATTTTTATAATATTTTCGAAAAAAATCGAACTTCAACGCGATCGCTTCACAAGGACCCTTCTTTTCGCGGTTTTTATTTTTTAATTCGATTCTGAAGGTTGGGCATACGAAATTATTGGGTGGGCAAATCTCTTCTACATCTAAACTAACGGACAGCATTGATAAAAGAACGATTTTGATAATATTTTCGAAAAAAATCGAACTTTAACGCGATCGCTTCACAAGGTCCCTTCTTTTCGCGGTTTTTATTTTTTAATTCGTTTCTGAAGGGTGGGCATACGAAATTATTGGGTGGGAAAATCTCTTCTACATCCAAACCAGCGGACTGCATCGTTGAAAGAACGATTTTAATAATATTTTCGAAAAAAATCGAACTTTAACGCGATCGCTTCACAAGGTCCCTTCTTTTCGCGGTTTTTATGTTTTAATTCGTTTCTGAAGGGTGGGCATACCAAATTTTTGGGTGGGCAAATCTCTCCTACATCTAAACTAAGGGACTGCATCGTTGAAAGAACGATTTTGATAATATTTTCGAAAAAATCGAACTTCAACGCGATCGCTTCACAAGGACCCTTCTTTTCGCGGTTTTTATTTTTTAATTCGATTCTGAAGGGTGGGCATACGAAATTATTGGGTGGGCAAATCTCTTCTACATCTAAACTAACGGACAGCATTGATGAAAGAAGGATTTTGATAATATTTTCGAAAAAAATCGAACTTTAACGCGATCGCTTCACAAGGTCTCTTCTTTTCGCGGTTTTTATTTTTTAATTCGTTTCTGAAGGGTGGGCATACGAAATTATTGGGTGGGAAAATCTCTTCTACATCCAAACTAACGGACTGCATCGTTGAAAGAACGATTTTGATAATATTTTCGAAAAAAATCGAACTTTAACGCGATCGCTTCACAAGGACACTACTTTTTGCGGTTTTTATTTTTTAATTCGATTCTGAAGGGTGGGCATACCAAATTTTTGGGTGGGCAAATCTCTCCTACATCTATACTAAGGGACTGCATCGTTGAAAGAACGATTTTGATAATATTTTCGAAAAAATCGAACTTCAACGCGATCGCTTCACAAGGACCCTTCTTTTCGCGGTTTTTATTTTTTAATTCGATTCTGAAGGGTGGACATACGAAATTATTGGGTGGGCAAATCTCTTCTACATCTAAACTAACGGACAGCATTGATGAAAGAACGATTTTGATAATATTTTCGAAAAAAATCGAACTTTAACGCGATCGCTTCACAAGGTCCCTTCTTTTCGCGGTTTTTATTTTTTAATTCGTTTCTGAAGGGTGGGCATACGAAATTATTGGGTGGGAAAATCTCTTCTACATCTAATCTAACGGACAGCATTGATGAAAGAACGATTTTGATAATATTTTCGAAAAAAATCGAACTTTAACGCGATCGCTTCACAAGGTCCCTTCTTTTCGCGGTTTTTATTTTTTAATTCGTTTCTGAAGGGTGGGCATACGAAATTATTGGGTGGGAAAATCTCTTCTACATCCAAACCAGCGGACTGCATCGTTGAAAGAACGATTTTAATAATATTTTCGGAAAAAATCGAACTTTAACGCGATCGCTTCACAAGGTCCCTTCTTTTCGCGGTTTTTATTTTTTCATTCGTTTCTGAAGGGTGGGCATACGAAATTATTGGGTGGGAAACTCTCTTCTGCATCCAAACTAACGGACTGCATCGTTGAAAGAACGATTTTGATAATATTTTCGAAAAAAATCGAACTTCAACGCGATCGCTTCACAAGGAAGCTACTTTTTGCTGTTTTTATTTTTTAATTCGATTCTGAAGGGTGGGCATACCAAATTTTTTGGTGGCCAAATCTCTCCTACATCTAAACTAACGGACTGCATCGTTGAAAGAACGATTTTGATAATATTTTCGAAAAATATCGGACTTTAACGCGATCGCTTCACAGGGTCCCTTCTTTTCGCGGTTTTTATTTTTCACTTCGATTCTGAAGTGTGGGCATACGAAATTATTGGGTGGGCAAATCTCTCCTACATCTAAACTAACGGAAAGCATCGTTGCAGGAACGATTTTGATAATATTTTCGAAAAAAATCGAACTTTAACGCGATCGCTTCACAAGGACACTACTTTTTGCGGTTTTTATTGTTTAATTCGATTCTGAAGGGTGCGCATACGAAATTATTGGGTGGGCAAATCTCTCCTACATCCAAAGTAACGGACTGCATCGTTGAAAGAACGATTTTTATAATATTTTCGAAAAAAATCGAACTTCAACGCGATCGCTTCACAAGGACCCTTCTTTTCGCGGTTTTTATTTTTTAATTCGATTCTGAAGGTTGGGCATACGAAATTATTGGGTGGGCAAATCTCTTCTACATCTAAACTAACGGACAGCATTGATGAAAGAACGATTTTGATAATATTTTCGAAAAAAATCGAACTTTAACGCGATCGCTTCACAAGGTCCCTTCTTTTCGCGGTTTTTATTTTTTAATTCGTTTCTGAAGGGTGGGCATACGAAATTATTGGGTGGGAAAATCTCTTCTACATCCAAACCAGCAGACTGCATCGTTGAAAGAACGATTTTAATAATATTTTCGAAAAAAATCGAACTTTAACGCGATCGCTTCACAAGGTCCCTTCTTTTCGCGGTTTTTATTTTTTCATTCGTTTCTGAAGGGTGGGCATACGAAATTATTGGGTGGGAAACTCTCTTCTGCATCCAAACTAACGGACTGCATCGTTGAAAGAACGATTTTGATAATATTTTCGAAAAAAATCGAACTTCAACGCGATCGCTTCACAAGGAAACTACTTTTTGCTGTTTTTATTTTTTAATTCGATTCTGAAGGGTGGGCATACCAAATTTTTGGGTGGCCAAATCTCTCCTACATCTAAACTAACGGACTGCATCGTTGAAAGAACGATTTTGATAATATTTTCGAAAAATATCGCACTTTAACGCGATCGCTTCACAGGGTCCCTTCTTTTCGCGGTTTTTATTTTTCAATTCGATTCTGAAGTGTGGGCATACGAAATTATTGGGTGGGCAAATCTCTCCTACATCTAAACTAACGGAATGCATCGTTGCAGGAACGATTTTGATAATATTTTCGAAAAAAATCGAACTTTAACGCGATCGCTTCACAAGGACCCTTCTTTTCGCGGTTTTTATTTTTTAATTCGATTCTGAAGGGTGGGCATACGAAATTATTGGGTGGGCAAATCTCTTCTACATCTAAACTAACGGACAGCATGGATGAAAGAACGATTTTGATAATATTTTCGAAAAAAATCGAACTTTAACGCGATCGCTTCACAAGGTCCCTTCTTTTCGCGGTTTTTATTTTTTAATTCGTTTCTGAAGGGTGGGCATACGAAATTATTGGGTGGGAAAATCTCTTCTACATCCAAACCAGCAGACTGCATCGTTGAAAGAACGATTTTAATAATATTTTCGAAAAAAATCGAACTTTAACGCGATCGCTTCACAAGGTCCCTTCTTTTCGCGGTTTTTATTTTTTCATTCGTTTCTGAAGGGTGGGCATACGAAATTATTGGGTGGGAAACTCTCTTCTGCATCCAAACTAACGGACTGCATCGTTGAAAGAACGATTTTGATAATATTTTCGAAAAAAATCGAACTTCAACGCGATCGCTTCACAAGGAAACTACTTTTTGCTGTTTTTATTTTTTAATTCGATTCTGAAGGGTGGGCATACCAAATTTTTGGGTGGCCAAATCTCTCCTACATCTAAACTAACGGACTGCATCGTTGAAAGAACGATTTTGATAATATTTTCGAAAAATATCGCACTTTAACGCGATCGCTTCACAGGGTCCCTTCTTTTCGCGGTTTTTATTTTTCAATTCGATTCTGAAGTGTGGGCATACGAAATTATTGGGTGGGCAAATCTCTCCTACATCTAAACTAACGGAATGCATCGTTGCCGGAACGATTTTGATAATATTTTCGAAAAAAATCGAACTTTAACGCGATCGCTTCACAAGGACCCTTCTTTTCGCGGTTTTTATTTTTTAATTCGATTCTGAAGGGTGGGCATACGAAATTATTGTGTGGGCAAATCTCTTCTACATCTAAACTAACGGACAGCATTGATGAAAGAACGATTTTGATAATATTTTCGAAAAAAATCGAACTTTAACGCGATCGCTTCACAAGGTCCCTTCTTTTCGCGGTTTTTATTTTTTAATTCGTTTCTGAAGGGTGGACATACGAAATTATTGGGTCGGAAAATCTCTTCTACATCCAATCTAACGGACTGCATCGTTGAAAGAACGATTTTGATAATATTTTCGAAAAAAATCGAACTTTAACGCGATCGCTTCACAAGGACCCTTCTTTTCGCGGTTTTTATTTTTTAATTCGATTCTGAAGGGTGGGCATACGAAATTATTGGGTGGGCAAATCTCTTCTACATCTAAACTAACGGACAGCATTGATGACAGAACGATTTTGATAATATTTTCGAAAAAAATCGAACTTTAACGCGATCGCTTCACAAGGTCCCTTCTTTTCGCGGTTTTTATTTTTTAATTCGTTTCTGAAGGGTGGGAATACGAAATTATTGGGTCGGAAAATCTCTTCTACATCCAAACTAATGGACTGCATCGTTGAAAGAACGATTTTGATAATATTTTCGAAAAAAATCGAACTTTAACGCGATCGCTTCACAAGGTCCCTTCTTTTCGCGGTTTTTATTTTTTAATTCCATTCTGAAGGGTGGGCATACCAAATTTTTGGGTGGGCAAATCTCTCCTACATCTAAGCTAAGGGACTGCATCGTTGAAAGAACGATTTTGATAATATTTTCGAAAAAAATCGAACTTCAACGCGATCGCTTCACAAGGACACTACTTTTTGCGGTTTTTATTTTTTAATTCGATTCTGAAGGGTGGGCATACCAAATTTTTGGGTGGGCAAATCTCTCCTACATCTATTCTAACGGACTGCATCGTTGAAAGAACGATTTTGATAATATTTTCGAAAAATATCAGACTTTAACGCGATCGCTTCACAAGGACCCTTCTTTTCGCGGTTTTTATTTTTTAATTCGATTCTGAAGGGTGGGCATACGAAATTATTGAGTGGCAAAATCTCTCCTGCATCTAAACTAACGGACTGCATCGTTGAAAGAACGATTTTGATAAAATATTGGGTAATAATCGAACTTTAACGCGATCGCTTCACAAGGTCCCTTCTTTTCGCGGTTTTTATTTTTTAATTCGTTTCTGAAGGGTGGGCATACGAAATTATTGGGTGGGAAAATCTCTTCTACATCTAAACTAACGGACAGCATTGATGAAAGAACGATTTTGATAATATTTTCGAAAAAAATCGAACTTTAACGCGATCGCTTCACAAGGTCCCTTCTTTTCGCGGTTTTTATTTTTTCATTCGTTTCTGAAGGGTGGGCATACGAAATTATTGGGTGGGAAACTCTCTTCTGCATCCAAACTAACGGACTGCATCGTTGAAAGAACGATTTTGATAATATTTTCGAAAAAAATCGAACTTCAACGCGATCGCTTCACAAGGAAACTACTTTTTGCTGTTTTTATTTTTTAATTCGATTCTGAAGGGTGGGCATACCAAATTTTTGGGTGGCCAAATCTCTCCTACATCTAAACTAACGGACTGCATCGTTGAAAGAACGATTTTGATAATATTTTCGAAAAATATCGGACTTTAACGCGATCGCTTCACAGGGTCCCTTCTTTTCGCGGTTTTTATTTTTCAATTCGATTCTGAAGTGTGGGCATACGAAATTATTGGGTGGGCAAATCTCTCCTACATCTAAACTAACGGAATGCATCGTTGCAGGAACGATTTTGATAATATTTTCGAAAAAAATCGAACTTTAACGAGATCGCTTCACAAGGACCCTTCTTTTCGCGGTTTTTATTTTTTAATTCGATTCTGAAGGGTGGGCATACGAAATTATTGGGTGGGCAAATCTCTTCTACATCTAAACTAACGGACAGCATTGATGAAAGAACGATTTTGATAATATTTTCGAAAAAAATCGAACTTTAACGCGATCGCTTCACAAGGTCCCTTCTTTTCGCGGTTTTTATTTTTTAATTCGTTTCTGAAGGGTGGACATACGAAATTATTGGGTCGGAAAATCTCTTCTACATCCAATATAACGGACTGCATCGTTGAAAGAACGATTTTGATAATATTTTCGAAAAAAATCGAACTTTAACGCGATCGCTTCACAAGGACCCTTCTTTTCGCGGTTTTTATTTTTTAATTCGATTCTGAAGGGTGGGCATACGAAATTATTGGGTGGGCAAATCTCTTCTACATCTAAACTAACGGACAGCATTGATGACAGAACGATTTTGATAATATTTTCGAAAAAAATCGAACTTTAACGCGATCGCTTCACAAGGTCCCTTCTTTTCGCGGTTTTTATTTTTTAATTCGTTTCTGAAGGGTGGGAATACGAAATTATTGGGTCGGAAAATCTCTTCTACATCCAAACTAATGGACTGCATCGTTGAAAGAACGATTTTGATAATATTTTCGAAAAAAATCGAACTTTAACGCGATCGCTTCACAAGGTCCCTTCTTTTCGCGGTTTTTATTTTTTAATTCCATTCTGAAGGGTGGGCATACCAAATTTTTGGGTGGGCAAATCTCTCCTACATCTAAGCTAAGGGACTGCATCGTTGAAAGAACGATTTTGATAATATTTTCGAAAAAAATCGAACTTCAACGCGATCGCTTCACAAGGACACTACTTTTTGCGGTTTTTATTTTTTAATTCGATTCTGAAGGGTGGGCATACCAAATTTTTGGGTGGGCAAATCTCTCCTACATCTATTCTAACGGACTGCATCGTTGAAAGAACGATTTTCATAATATTTTCGAAAAATATCAGACTTTAACGCGATCGCTTCACAAGGACCCTTCTTTTCGCGGTTTTTATTTTTTAATTCGATTCTGAAGGGTGGGCATACGAAATTATTGAGTGGCAAAATCTCTCCTGCATCTAAACTAACGGACTGCATCGTTGAAAGAACGATTTTGATAAAATATTGGGTAATAATCGAACTTTAACGCGATCGCTTCACAAGGACACTTCTTTTCCTGGTTTTTATTTTTTAATTCGATTCTGAAGGGTGGGCATACGAAATTATTGAGTGGGAAAATCTCTCCTACATCTAAACTAACGGAGTGCATCGTTGAAGGAACGATTTTGATAATATTTTAAAAAAAAATCGAACTTTAACGCGATCGCTTCACAAGGACACTACTGTTTGCGGTTTTTATTTTTTAATTCGATTCTGAAGGGTGCGCATACGAAATTATTGGGTGGGCAAATCTCTCCTATATCTAATGTAACGGACTGCATCGTTGAAAGAACGATTTTGATAATATTTTCGAAAAAAATCGAACTTCAACGCGATCGCTTCACAAGGACCCTTCTTTTCGCGGTTTTTATTTTTTAATTCGATTCTGAAGGGAGGACATACGAAATTATTGGGTGGGCAAATATCTTCTACATCCAAACTAACGGACAGCATTGATGAAACAACGATTTTGATAATATTTTCGAAAAATATCGGACTTTAACGCGATCGCTTCACAAGGACCCTTCTTTTCGCGGTTTTTATTTTTTAATTCGAGTCTGAAGGGTGGGCATATGAAATTATTGAGTGGGAAAATCTCTCCTGCATCTAAGCTAACGGACTGCATCGTTGAAAGAACGATTTTGATAAAATATTGGGTAATAATCGAACTTTAACGCGATCGCTTCACAAGAACCCTTCTTTTCCTGGTTTTTATTTTTTAATTCGATTCTGAAGGGTGGGCATACGAAATTATTGAGTGGGCAAATCTCTGCTACATCTAAACTAACGGAATGCATCGTTGAAGGAACGATTTTGATAATATTTTCGAAAAAAATCGAACTTTAACGCGATCGCTTCACAAGGTCCCTTCTTTTCGCGGTTTTTATGTTTTAATTCGTTTCTGAAGGGTGGGCATACGAAATTATTGGGTGGGAAAATCTCTTCTACATCTAAAGTAACGGACAGCATTGATGAAAGAACGATTTTGATAATATTTTCGAAAAAAATCGAACTTTAACGCGATCGCTTCACAAGGACCCTTCTTTTCGCGGTTTTTATTTTTTAATTCCATTCTGAAGGGTGGGCATACCAAATTTTTGGGTGGGCAAATCTCTCCTACATCTAAACTAAGGGACTGCATCGTTGAAAGAACGATTTTGATAATATTTTCGAAAAAATCGAACTTCAACGCGATCGCTTCACAAGGACCCTTCTTTTCGCGGTTTTTATTTTTTAATTCGATTCTGAAGGGTGGGCATACGAAATTATTGGGTGGGCAAATCTCTTCTACATCTAAACTAACGGACAGCATTGATGAAAGAAGGATTTTGATAATATTTTCGAAAAAAATCGAACTTTAACGCGATCGCTTCACAAGGTCCCTTCTTTTCGCGGTTTTTATTTTTTAATTCGTTTCTGAAGGGTGGGCATACGAAATTATTGGGTGGGAAAATCTCTTCTACATCCACACTAACGGACTGCATCGTTGAAAGAACGATTTTGATAATATTTTCGAAAAAAATCGAACTTTAACGCGATCGCTTCACAAGGACACTACTTTTTGCGGTTTTTATTTTTTAATTCGATTCTGAAGGGTGGGCATACCAAATTTTTGGGTGGGCAAATATCTCCTACATCTATACTAAGGGACTGCATCGTTGAAAGAACGATTTTGATAATATTTTCGAAAAAATCGAACTTCAACGCGATCGCTTCACAAGGACCCTTCTTTTCGCGGTTTTTATTTTTTAATTCGATTCTGAAGGGTGGGCATACGAAATTATTGGGTGGGCAAATCTCTTCTACATCTAAACTAACCGACAGCATTGATGAAAGAACGATTTTGATAATATTTTCGAAAAAAATCGAACTTTAACGCGATCGCTTCACAAGGTCCCTTCTTTTCGCGGTTTTTATTTTTTAATTCGTTTCTGAAGGGTGGGCATACGAAATTATTGGGTGGGAAAATCTCTTCTACATCTAAACTAACGGACAGCATTGATGAAAGAACGATTTTGATAATATTTTCGAAAAAAATCGAACTTTAACGCGATCGCTTCACAAGGTCCCTTCTTTTCGCGGTTTTTATTTTTTAATTCGTTTCTGAAGGGTGGGCATACGAAATTATTGGGTGGGAAAATCTCTTCTACATCCAAACTAACGGACTGCATCGTTGAAAGAACGATTTTAATAATATTTTCGAAAAAAATCGAACTTTAACGCGATCGCTTCACAAGGTCCCTTCTTTTCGCGGTTTTTATTTTTTCATTCGTTTCTGAAGGGTGGGCATACGAAATTATTGGGTGGGAAACTCTCTTCTGCATCCAAACTAACGGACTGCATCGTTGAAAGAACGATTTTGATAATATTTTCGAAAAAAAACGAACTTCAACGCGATCGCTTCACAAGGAAACTACTTTTTGCTGTTTTTATTTTTTAATTCGATTCTGAAGGGTGGGCATACCAAATTTTTGGGTGGCCAAATCTCTCCTACATCTAAACTAACGGACTGCATCGTTGAAAGAACGATTTTGATAATATTTTCGAAAAATATCGGACTTTAACGCGATCGCTTCACAGGGTCCCTTCTTTTCGCGGTTTTTATTTTTCAATTCGATTCTGAAGTGTGGGCATACGAAATTATTGGGTGGGCAAATCTCTCCTACATCTAAACTAACGGAATGCATCGTTGCAGGAACGATTTTGATAATATTTTCGAAAAAAATCGAACTTTAACGCGATCGCTTCACAAGGACACTACTTTTTGCGGTTTTTATTTTTTAATTCGATTCTGAAGGGTGCGCATACGAAATTATTGGGTGGGCAAATCTCTCCTACATCCAAAGTAACGGACTGCATCGTTGAAAGAACGATTTTGATAATATTTTCGAAAAAAATCGAACTTTAACGCGATCGCTTCACAAGGACCCTTCTTTTCGCGGTTTTTATTTTTTAATTCGATTCTGAAGGGTGGGCATACGAAATTATTGGGTGGGCAAATCTCTTCTACATCTAAACTAACGGACAGCATTGATGACAGAACGATTTTGATAATATTTTCGAAAAAAATCGAACTTTAACGCGATCGCTTCACAAGGTCCCTTCTTTTCGCGGTTTTTATTTTTTAATTCGTTTCTGAAGGGTGGGCATACGAAATTATTGGGTCGGAAAATCTCTTCTACATCCAAACTAATGGACTGCATCGTTGAAAGAACGATTTTGATAATATTTTCGAAAAAAATCGAACTTTAACGCGATCGCTTCACAAGGTCCCTTCTTTTCGCGGTTTTTATTTTTTAATTCCATTCTGAAGGGTGGGCATACCAAATTTTTGGGTGGGCAAATCTCTCCTACATCTAAGCTAAGGGACTGCATCGTTGAAAGAACGATTTTGATAATATTTTCGAAAAAAATCGAACTTCAACGCGATCGCTTCACAAGGACACGACTTTCTGCGGTTTTTATTTTTTAATTCGATTCTGAAGGGTGGGCATACCAAATTTTTGGGTGGGCAAATCTCTCCTACATCTATTCTAACGGACTGCATCGTTGAAAGAACGATTTTGATAATATTTTCGAAAAATATCTGACTTTAACGCGATCGCTTCACAAGGACCCTTCTTTTCGCGGTTTTTATTTTTTATTTCGATTCTGAAGGGTGGGCATACGAAATTATTGAGTGGCAAAATCTCTCCTGCATCTAAACTAACGGACTACATCGTTGAAAGAACGATTTTGATAAAATATTGGGTAATAATCGAACTTTAACGCGATCGCTTCACAAGGACACTTCTTTTCCTGGTTTTTAATTTTTAATTCGATTCTGAAGGGTGGGCATACGAAATTATTGAGTGGGAAAATCTCTCCTACATCTAAACTAACGGAGTGCATCGTTGAAGGAACGATTTTGATAATATTTTCAAAAAAAATCGAACTTTAACGCGATCGCTTCACAAGGACCCTTCTTTTCGCGGTTTTTATTTTTTAATTCGTTTCTGAAGGGTGGGCATACGAAATTATTGGGTGGGCAAATCTCTTCTACATCTAAACTAACGGACAGCATTGATGAAAGAACGATTTTGATAATATTTTCGAAAAAAATCGAACTTCAACGCGATCGCTTCACAAGGACCCTTCTTTTCGCGGTTTTTATTTTTTAATTCGATTCTGAAGGGAGGGCATACGAAATTATTGGGTGGGCAAATATCTTCTACATCTAAACTAACGGACAGCATTGATGAAACAACGATTTTGATAATATTTTCGAAAAATATCGGACTTTAACGCGATCGCTTCACAAGGACCCTTCTTTTCGCGGTTTTTATTTTTTAATTCGAGTCTGAAGGGTGGGCATACGAAATTATTGAGTGAGAAAATCTCTCCTGCATCTAAGCTAACGGACTGCATCGTTGAAAGAACGATTTTGATAAAATATTGGGTAATAATCGAACTTTAACGCGATCGCTTCACAAGGACCCTTCTTTTCCTGGTTTTTATTTTTTAATTCGATTCTGAAGGGTGGGCATACGAAATTATTGAGTGGGCAAATCTCTTCTACATCTAAACTAACGGACAGCATTGATGAAAGAACGATTTTGATAATATTTTCGAAAAAAATCGAACTTTAACGCGATCGCTTCACAAGGACACTACTTTTTGCGGTTTTTATTTTTTAATTCGATTCTGCAGGGTGCGCATACGAAATTATTGGGTGGGCAAATCTCTCCTACATCTAAAGTAACGGACTGCATCGTTGAAAGAAAGATTTTGATAATATTTTCGAAAAAAATCAAACTTCAACGCGATCGCTTCACAAGGACCCTTCTTTTCGCGGTTTTTATTTTTTAATTCGATTCTGAAGGGTGGGCATACGACATTATTGCGTGGGCAAATCTCTTGTACATCTAAACTAACGGACAGCATTGATGAAAGAACGATTTTGATAATATTTTCGAAAAAAATCGAACTTTAACGCGATCGCTTCACAAGGTCCCTTCTTTTCGCGGTTTTTATGTTTTAATTCGTTTCTGAAGGGTGGGCATACGAAATTATTGGGTGGGAAAATCTCTTCTACATCTAAAGTAACGGACAGCATTGATGAAAGAACGATTTTGATAATATTTTCGAAAAAAATCGAACTTTAACGCGATCGCTTCACAAGGTCCCTTCTTTTCGCGGTTTTTATTTTTTAATTCGTTTCTGAAGGGTGGGCATACGAAATTATTGGGTGGGAAAATCTCTTCTACATCCAAACTAACGGACTGCATCGTTGAAAGAACGATTTTAATAATATTTTCGAAAAAAATCGAACTTTAACGGGATCGCTTCACAAGGTCCCTTCTTTTCGCGGTTTTTATTTTTTCATTCGTTTCTGAAGGGTGGGCATACGAAATTATTGGGTGGGAAACTCTCTTCTGCATCCAAACTAACGGACTGCATCGTTGAAAGAACGATTTTGATAATATTTTCGAAAAATATCGGACTTTAACGCGATCGCTTCACAGGGTCCCTTCTTTTCGCGGTTTTTATTTTTCAATTCGATTCTGAAGTGTGGGCATACGAAATTATTGGGTGGGCAAATCTCTCCTACATCTAAACTAACGGAATGCATCGTTGCAGGAACGATTTTGATAATATCTTCGAAAAAAATCGAACTTTAACGCGATCGCTTCACAAGGACACTACTTTTTGCGGTTTTTATTTTTTAATTCGATTCTGAAGGGTGCGCATACGAAATTATTGGGTGCGCAAATCTCTCCTACATCCAAAGTAACGGACTGCATCGTTGAAAGAACGATTTTGATAATATTTTCGAAAAAAATCGAACTTCAACGCGATCGCTTCACAAGGACCCTTCTTTTCGCGGTTTTTATTTTTTAATTCGATTCTGAAGGGAGGGCATACGAAATTATTGGGTGGGCAAATCTCTTCTACATCTAAACTAACGGACAGCATTGATGAAAGAACGATTTTGATAATATTTTCGAAAAAAATCGAACTTTAACGCGATGGCTTCACAAGGTCCCTTCTTTTCGCGGTTTTTATTTTTTAATTCGTTTCTCAAGAGTGGACATACGAAATTATTGGGTCGGAAAATCTCTCCTGCATCCAATCTAACGGACTGCATCGTTGAAAGAACGATTTTGATAATATTTTCGAAAAAAATCGAACTTTAACGCGATCGCTTCACAAGGACCCTTCTTTTCGCGGTTTTTATTTTTTAATTCGATTCTGAAGGGTGGGCATACGAAATTATTGGGTGGGCAAATCTCTTCTACATCTAAACTAACGGACAGCATTGATGACAGAACGATTTTGATAATATTTTCGAAAAAATCGAACTTTAACGCGATCGCTTCACAAGGTCCCTTCTTTTCGCGGTTTTTATTTTTTAATTCGTTTCTGAAGGGTGGGCATACGAAATTATTGGGTCGGAAAATCTCTTCTACATCCAAACTAATGGACTGCATCGTTGAAAGAACGATTTTGATAATATTTTCGAA
Source organism: Andrena hattorfiana (assembly GCA_944738655.2). Taxonomy (NCBI): domain Eukaryota; kingdom Metazoa; phylum Arthropoda; class Insecta; order Hymenoptera; family Andrenidae; genus Andrena; species Andrena hattorfiana. Next base: position 15,677,880 of record OX122895.1, read on the forward strand.
AAAAATCGAACTTTAACGCGATCGCTTCACAAGGTCCCTTCTTTTCGCGGTTTTTATTTTTTAATTCCATTCTGAAGGGTGGGCATACCAAATTTTTGGGTGGGCAAATCTCTCCTACATCTAAGCTAAGGGACTGCATCGTTGAAAGAACGATTTTGATAATATTTTCGAAAAAAATCGAACTTCAACGCGATCGCTTCACAAGGACACTACTTTTTGCGGTTTTTATTTTTTAATTCGATTCTGAAGGGTGGGCATACCAAATTTTTGGGTGGGCAAATCTCTCCTACATCTATTCTAACGGACTGCATCGCTGAAAGAACGATTTTGATAATATTTTCGAAACATATCAGACTTTAACGCGATCGCTTCACAAGGACCCTTCTTTTCGCGGTTTTTATTTTTTATTTCGATTCTGAAGGGTGGGCATACGAAATTATTGCGTGGGCAAATCTCTCCTTCATCTAAGCTAACGGACTGCATCGTTAAAAGAACGATTTTGATAAAATATTGGGTAATAATCTAACTTTTACGCGATCGCTTCACAAGGACCCTTCTTTTCCTGGTTTTTATTTTTTAATTCGATTCCTAAGGGTGGGCATACGAAATTATTGCGTGGGCAAATCTCTCCTTCATCTAAGCTAACGGACTGCATCGTTGAAAGAACGATTTTGATAAAATATTGGGTAATAATCTAACTTTTACGCGATCGCTTCACAAGGACCCTTCTTTTCCTGGTTTTTATTTTTTAATTCGATTCCTAAGGGTGGGCATACGAAATTATTGAGTGGGCAAATCTCTCCTACATCTAAACTAACGGAATGCATCGTTGAAGAAACGATTTTGATAATATTTTCAAAAAAAATCGAACTTTAACGCGATCGCTTCACAAGGACACTACTTTTTGCGGTTTTTATTTTTTAATTCGATTCTGAAGGGTGCGCATACGAAATTATTGGGTGGGCAAATCTCTCCTACATCTAAACTAACGGACTGCATCGTTGAAAGAACGATTTTGATAATATTTTCGAAAAAAATCGAACTTCAACGCGATCGCTTCACAAGGACACTACTTTTTGCGGTTTTTATTTTTTAATTCGATTCTGAAGGGTGTGCATACGAAATTATTGGGTTGGCAAATCTCTCCTACATCTAACGTAACGGACTGCATCGTTGAAAGAACGATTTTCATAATATTTTCGAAAAAAATCGAACTTCAACACGATCGCATCACAAGGACACTACTTTTTGCGGTTTTTATTTTTTAATTCGGTTCTGAAGGGTGGGCATACCAAATTTTTGGGTGGGCAAATCTCTCCTACATCTAAACTAACGGACTGCATCGTTGAAAGAACGATTTTGATAAAATATTGGGTAATAATCGAACTTTAACGCGATCGCTTCACAAGGAACCTTCTTTTCCTGGTTTTTATTTTTTAATTCGATTCTGAAGGGTGGGCATACGAAATTATTGAGCGGGCAAATCTCTCCTACATCTAAATTAACGGAATGCATCGTTGAAGGAACGATTTTGATAATATTTTCGAAAAAAAAATCGAACTTCAACGCGATCGCTTCACAAGGACCCTTCTTTTCGCGGTTTTTATTTTTTAATTCGATTCTGAAGGGTGGGCATACGAAATTATTGGGTGGGCAAATCTCTGCTACATCTAAACTAACGGACAGCATTGATGAAAGAACGATTTTGATAATATTTTCGAAAAATATCGGACTTTAACGCGATCGCTTCTCAAGGACCCTTCTTTTCGCGGTTTTTATTTTTTAATTCGATTCTGAAGGGTGGGCATACGAAATCATTGAGTGGGAAAATCTCTCCTGCATCTAAACTAACGGACTGCATCGTTGAAAGAACGATTTTGATAAAATATTGGGTAATAATCGAACTTTAACGCGATCGCTTCACAAGGACCCTTCTTTTCCTGGTTTTTATTTTTTAATTCGATTCTGAAGGGTGGGCATACGAAATTATTGAGTGGGCAAATCTCTCCTACATCTAAACTAACGGAATGCATCGTTGAAGGAACGATTTTGATAATATTTTCGAAAAAAATCGAACTTTAACGCGATCGCTTCACAAGGACACTACTTTTTGCAGTTTTTATTTTTTAATTCGATTCTGAAGGGTGCGCATACGAAATTATTGGGTGGGCAAATCTCTCCTACATCTAAAGTAACGGACTGCATCGTTGAAAGAAAGATTTTGATAATATTTTCGAAAAAAATCAAACTTTAACGCGATCGCTTCACAAGGTCCCTTCTTTTCGCGGTTTTTATTTTTTAATTCCATTCTGAAGGGTGGGCATACCAAATTTTTGGGTGGGCAAATCTCTCCTAGATCTAAACTAAGGGACTGCATCGTTGAAAGAACGATTTTGATAATATTTTCGAAAAAAATCGAACTTCAACGCGATCGCTTCACAAGGACCCTTCTTTTCGCGGTTTTTATTTTTTAATTCGATTCTGAAGGGTGGGCATACGAAATTATTGAGTGGGCAAATCTCTCCTACATCTAAACTAACGGAATGCATCGTTGAAGGAACGATTTTGATAATATTTTCGAAAAAAATCGAACTTTAACGCGATCGCTTCACAAGGACACTACTTTTTGCGGTTTTTATTTTTTAATTCGATTCTGAAGGGTGCGCATACGAAATTATTGGGTGGGCAAATCTCTCCTACATCTAAAGTAACGGACTGCATCGTTGAAAGAACGATTTTGATAATATTTTCGAAAAAAATCGAACTTCAACGCGATCGCTTCACAAGGACCCTTCTTTTCGCGGTTTTTATTTTTTAATTCGATTCTGAAGAGTGGGCATACGAAATTATTGGGTGGGAAAATCTCTTCTACATCTAAACTAACGGACTGCATCGTTGCAGGAACGATTTTGATAATATTTTCAAAAATAATCGAACTTTAACGCGATCGCTTCACAAGGACACTACTTTTTGCGGTTTTTATTTTTTAATTCGATTCTGAAGGGAGCGCATACGAAATTATTGGGTGGGCAAATCTCTCCTACATCTAAAGTAACGGACTGCATCGTTGAAAGAACGATTTTGATAAAATATTGGGTAATAATCGAACTTTAACGCGATCGCTTCACAAGGACCCTTCTTTTCCTGGTTTTTATTTTTTAAATCGATTCTGAAGGGTGGGCATACGAAATTATTGAGTGGGCAAATCTCTCCTACATCTAATCTAACGGAATGCATCGTTGAAGGAACGATTTTGATAATATTTTCGAAAAAAATCGAACTTTAACGCGATCGCTTCACAAGGACACTACTTTTTGCAGTTTTTATTTTTTAATTCGATTCTGAAGGGTGCGCATACGAAATTATTGGGTGGGCAAATCTCTCCTACATCTAAAGTAACGGACTGCATCGTTGAAAGAAAGATTTTGATAATATTTTCGAAAAAAATCAAACTTTAACGCGATCGCTTCACAAGGTCCCTTCTTTTCGCGGTTTTTATTTTTTAATTCCATTCTGAAGGGTGGGCATACCAAATTTTTGGGTGGGCAAATCTCTCCTAGATCTAAACTAAGGGACTGCATCGTTGAAAGAACGATTTTGATAATATTTTCGAAAAAAATCGAACTTCAACGCGATCGCTTCACAAGGACCCTTCTTTTCGCGGTTTTTATTTTTTAATTCGATTCTGAAGGGTGGGCATACGAAATTATTGAGTGGGCAAATCTCTCCTACATCTAAACTAACGGAATGCATCGTTGAAGGAACGATTTTGATAATATTTTCGAAAAAAATCGAACTTTAACGCGATCGCTTCACAAGGACACTACTTTTTGCGGTTTTTATTTTTTAATTCGATTCTGAAGGGTGCGCATACGAAATTATTGGGTGGGCAAATCTCTCCTACATCTAAAGTAACGGACTGCATCGTTGAAAGAACGATTTTGATAATATTTTCGAAAAAAATCGAACTTCAACGCGATCGCTTCACAAGGACCCTTCTTTTCGCGGTTTTTATTTTTTAATTCGATTCTGAAGGGTGGGCATACGAAATTATTGGGTGGGAAAATCTCTTCTACATCTAAACTAACGGACTGCATCGTTGCAGGAACGATTTTGATAATATTTTCAAAAATAATCGAACATTAACGCGATCGCTTCACAAGGACACTACTTTTTGCGGTTTTTATTTTTTAATTCGATTCTGAAGGGAGCGCATACGAAATTATTGCGTGGGCAAATCTCTCCTACGTCCAAAGTAACGGAATGCATCGTTGAAAGAACGATTTTGATAATATTTTCGAAAAAAATCGAACTTCAACGCGATTGCTTCACAAGGACCCTTCTTTTCGCGGTTTTTATTTTTTAATTCGATTCTGAAGGGTGGGCATACGAAATTATTGGGTGGGCAAATCTCTTCTACATCTAAACTAACGGACAGCATTGATGAAAGAACGATTTTGATAATATTTTCGAAAAAAATCGAACTTTAACGCGATCGCTTTACAAGGTCCCTTCTTTTCGCGGTTTTTATTTTTTAATTCGTTTCTGAAGGGTGGGCATACGAAATTATTGGGTGGGAAAATCTCTTCTACATCCAAACTAACGGACTGCATCGTTGAAAGAACAATTTTGATAATATTTTCGAAAAAAATCGAACTTCAACGCGATCGCTTCACAAGGACCCTTCTTTTCGCGGTTTTTATTTTTTAATTCGATTCTGAAGGGTGGGCATACGAAACTATTGAGTGGGCAAATCTCTCCTACATCTAATCTAACGGAATGCATCGTTGCAGGAACGATTTTGATAATATTTTCGAAAAAATCGAACTTCAACGCGATCGCTTCACAAGGACCCTTCTTTTCGCGGTTTTTATTTTTTAATTCGATTCTGAAGGGTGGGCATACGAAATTATTGGGTGGGCAAATCTCTTCTACATCTACACTAACGGACAGCATTGATGAAAGAAGGATTTTGATAATATTTTCGAAAAAAATCGAACCTTAACGCGATCGCTTCACAAGGTCCCTTCTTTTCGCGGTTTTTATTTTTTAATTCGTTTCTGAAGGGTGGGCATACGAAATTATTGGGTGGGAAAATCTCTTCTACATCCAAACTAACGGACTGCATCGTTGAAAGAACGATTTTGATAATATTTTCGAAAAAAATCGAACTTTGACGCGATCGCTTCACAAGGACACTACTTTGTGCGGTTTTTATTTTTTAATACGATTCTGAAGGGTGGGCATACCAAATTTTTGGGTGGGCAAATCTCTCCTACATCTAAACTAACGGACTGCATCGTTGAAAGAACGATTTTCATAAAATATTGGGTAATAATCGAACTTTAACGCGATCGCTTCACAAGGACCCTTCTTTTCGCGGTTTTTATTTTTTAATTCGATTCTGAAGGGTGGGCATACGAAATTATTGGGTGGGAAAATCTCTTCTACATCTAAACTAACGGACAGCATTGATGAAAGAAGGATTTTGATAATATTTTCGAAAAAAATCGAACTTTAACGCGATCGCTTCACAAGGTTCCCCTCTTTTCGCGGTTTTTATTTTTTAATTCCATTCTGAAGGGTGGGCATACCAAATTTTTGGGTGGGCAAATCTCTCCTGCATCTAAGCTAAGGGACTGCATCGTTGAAAGAACGATTTTGATAATATTTTCGAAAAAAATCGAACTTCAACGCGATCGCTTCACAAGGAAACTACTTTTTGCGGTTTTTATTTTTTAATTCGATTCTGAAGGGTGCGCATACGAAAGTATTGAGTGGGCAAATCTCTCCTACATCTAAACTAACGGAATGCATCGTTGAAGGAACGATTTTGATAATATTTTCGAAAAAAATCGAACTTTAACGCGATCGCTTCACAAGGACACTACTTTTTGCGGTTTTTATTTTTTAATTCGATTCTGAAGGGTGCGCATACGAAATTATTGGGTGGGCAAATCTCTCCTACATCTAAAGTAACGGACTGCATCGTTGAAAGAACGATTTTGATAATATTTTCGAAAAAAATCGAACTTCAACGCGATCGCTTCACAAGGACCCTTCTTTTCGCGGTTTTTATTTTTTAATTCGATTCTGAAGGGTGGGCATACGAAATTATTGGGTGGGCAAATCTCTTCTACATCTAAACTAACGGACAGCAATGATGAAAGAAGGATTTTGATAATATTTTCGAAAAAAATCGAACTTTAACGCGATCGATTCACAAGGTCCCTTCTTTTCGCGGTTTTTATTTTTTAATTCGTTTCTGAAGGGTGGGCATACGAAATTATTGGGTGGGAAAATCTCTCCTACATCTAAACTAACGGAATGCATCGTTGAAGGAACGATTTTGATAATATTTTCGAAAAAAATCGAACTTCAACGCAATCGCTTCACAAGGTCCCCCCTCTTTTCGCGGTTTTTATTTTTTAATTCCATTCTGAAGGGTGGGCATACCAAATTTTTGGGTGGGCAAATTTCTCCTACATCTAAAGTAACGGACTGCATCGTTCAAAGAACGATTTTGATAATATTTTCGGAAAAAATCGAACTTCAACGCGATCGCTTCACAAGGACCCTTCTTTTCGCGGTTTTTATTTTTTAATTCGATTCTGAAGGGTGGGCATACGAAATTATTGAGTGGGAAAATCTCTCCTGCATCTAAACTAACGGACTGCATCGTTGAAAGAACGATTTTGATAATATTTTCGAAAAAAATCGAACTTCAACGCGATCGCTTCACAAGGACCCTTCTTTTCGCGGTTTTTATTTTTTAATTCGATTCTGAAGGGTGGGCATACGAAATTATTGGGTGGGAAAATCTCTTCTACATCTAAAGTAACGGACTGCATCGTTGCAGGAACGATTTTGATAATATTTTCAAAAATAATCGAACTTTAACGCGATCGCTTCACAAGGACACTACTTTTTGCGGTTTTTATTTTTTAATTCGATTCTGAAGGGTGCGCATACGAAATTATTGGGTGGACAAATCTCTCCTGCATCTAAACTAACGGAATGCATCGTTGCAGGAACGATTTTGATAATATTTTCGAAAAAAATCGAACTTCAACGCGATCGCTTCACAAGGACACTACTTTTTGCGGTTTTTATTTTTTAATTCGATTCTGAAGGGTGTGCATACGAAATTATTGGGTTGTCAAATCTCTCCTACATGTAACGTAACGGACTGCATCGTTGAAAGAACGATTTTGATAATATTTTCGAAAAAAAATCGAACTTCAACGCGATCGCATCACAAGGACACTACTTTTTGCGGTTTTTATTTTTTAATTCGATTCTGAAGGGTGGGCATACCAAATTTTTGGGTGAGCAAATCTCTCCTACATCTAAACTAACGGACTGCATCGTTGAAAGAACGATTTTGATAAAATATTGGGTAATAATCGAACTTTAACGCTATCGCTTCACAAGGAACCTTCTTTTCCTGGTTTTTATTTTTTAATTCGATTCTGAAGGGTGGGCATACGAAATTATTGAGTGGGCAAATCTCTCCTACATCTAAACTAACGGAATGCATCGTTGAAGGAACGATTTTGATAATATTTTCGAAAAAAATCGAACTTTAACGCGATCGCTTCACAAGGACACTACTTTTTGCGGTTTTTATTTTTTAATTCGATTCTGAAGGGTGGGCAACCGAAATTATTGAGTGGGAAAATCTCTCCTGCATCTAAACTAACGGACTGCATCGTTGAAAGAACGATTTTGATAAAATATTGGGTAATAATCGAACTTTAACGCGATCGCTTCACAAGGACCCTTCTTTTCCTGGTTTTTATTTTTTAATTCGATTCTGAAGGGTGGGCATACGAAATTATTGAGTGGGCAAATCTCTCCTACATCTAAACTAACGGAATGCATCGTTGAAGGAACGATTTTGATAATATTTTCGAAAAAAATCGAACTTTAACGCGATTGCTTCACAAGGACACTACTTTTTGCGGTTTTTATTTTTTAATTCGATTCTGAAGGGTGCGCATACGAAATTATTGGGTGGGCAAATCTCTCCTACATCTAAAGTAACGGACTGCATTGATGAAAGAAAGATTTTGATAATATTTTCGAAAAAAATCAAACTTTAACGCGATCGCTTCACAAGGTCCCTTCTTTTCGCGGTTTTTATTTTTTAATTCCATTCTGAAGGGTGGGCATACCAAATTTTTGGGTGGGCAAATATCTCCTACATCTAAACTAACGGAATGCATCGTTGAAAGAACGATTTTGATAATATTTTCGAAAAAAATCGAACTTTAACGCGATCGCTTCACAAGGACACTACTTTTTGCGGTTTTTATTTTTTAATTCGATTCTGAAGGGTGCGCATACGAAATTATTGGGTGGGCAAATCTCTCCTACATCTAAACTAACGGAATGCATCGTTGCAGGAACGATTTTGATAATATTTTCGAAAAAAATCGAACTTCAACGCGATCGCTTCACAAGGACACTACTTTTTGCGGTTTTTATTTTTTAATTCGATTCTGAAGGGTGTGCATACGAAATTATTGGGTTGTCAAATCTCTCCTACATGTAACGTAACGGACTGCATCGTTGAAAGAACGATTTTGATAATATTTTCGAAAAAAATCGAACTTCAACGCGATCGCATCACAAGGACACTACTTTTTGCGGTTTTTATTTTTTAATTCGATTCTGAAGGGTGGGCATACCAAATTTTTGGGTGGGCAAATCTCTCCTACATCTAAACTAACGGACTGCATCGTTGAAAGAACGATTTTGATAAAATATTGGGTAATAATCGAACTTTAACGCTATCGCTTCACAAGGAACCTTCTTTTCCTGGTTTTTATTTTTTAATTCGATTCTGAAGGGTGGGCATACGAAATTATTGAGTGGGCAAATCTCTCCTACATCTAAACTAACGGAATGCATCGTTGAAGGAACGATTTTGATAATATTTTCGAAAAAAATCGAACTTTAACGCGATCGCTTCACAAGGACACTACTTTTTGCGGTTTTTATTTTTTAATTCGATTCTGAAGGGTGGGCAACCGAAATTATTGAGTGGGAAAATCTCTCCTGCATCTAAACTAACGGACTGCATCGTTGAAAGAACGATTTTGATAAAATATTGGGTAATAATCGAACTTTAACGCGATCGCTTCACAAGGACCCTTCTTTTCCTGGTTTTTATTTTTTAATTCGATTCTGAATGGTGGGCATACGAAATTATTGAGTGGGCAAATCTCTCCTACATCTAAACTAACGGAATGCATCGTTGAAGGAAAGATTTTGATAATATTTTCGAAAAAAATCAAACTTTAACGCGATCGCTTCACAAGGTCCCTTCTTTTCGCAGTTTTTATTTTTTAATTCCATTCTGAAGGGTGGGCATACCAAATTTTTGGGTGAGCAAATCTCTCCTACATCTAAACTAACGGAATGCATCGTTGAAAGAACGATTTTGATAATATTTTCGAAAAAAAATCGAACTTTAACGCGATCGCTTCACAAGGACACTACTTTTTGCGGTTTTTATTTTTTAATTCGATTCTGAAGGGTGGGCATACCAAATTTTTGGGTGGGCAAATCTCTCCTACATCTAAGCTAACGGACTGCATCGTTTAAAGAACGATTTTGATAAAATATTGGGTAATAATCGAACTTTAACGCGATCACTTCACAAGGACCCTTCTTTTCGCGGTTTTTATTTTTTAATTCGATTCTGAAGGGTGGGCATACGAAATTATTGGGTGGGCAAATCTCTTCTACATCTAAACTAACGGACAGCATTGATGAAAGAAGGATTTTGATAATATTTTCGAAAAAAATCGAACTTTAACGCGATCGCTTCACAAGGTCCCTTCTTTTCGCGGTTTTTATTTTTTAATTCGTTTCTGAAGGGTGGGCATACGAAATTATTGGGTGGGAAAATCTCTCCTACATCTAAACTAACGGAATGCATCGTTGAAGGAACGATTTTGATAATATTTTCGAAAAAAATCGAACTTCAACGCGATCGCTTCACAAGGTCCCCCCTCTTTTCGCGGTTTTCATTTTTTAATTCCATCCTGAAGGGTGGGCATACCAAATTTTTGGGTGGGCAAATCTCTCCTACATCTAAAGTAACGGACTGCATCGTTGAAAGAACGATTTTGATAATATTTTCGAAAAAAAATCGAACTTCAACGCGATCGCTTCACAAGGAAACTACTTTTTGCGGTTTTTATTTTTTAATTCGATTCTGAAGGGTGCGCATACGAAAGTATTGGGTGGGAAAATCTCTCCTACATCTAAAGTAACGGACTGCATCGTTGAAAGAACGATTTTGATAATATTGTCGGAAAAAATCGAACTTCAACGCGATCGCTTCACAAGGACCCTTCTTTTCGCGGTTTTTATTTTTTAATTCGATTCTGAAGGGTGGGCATACGAAATTATTGAGTGGGAAAATCTCTCCTGCATCTAAACTAACGGACTGCATCGTTGAAAGAACGATTTTGATAAAATATTGGGTAATAATCGAACTTTAACGCGATCGCTTCACAAGGACCCTTCTTTTCCTGGTTTTTATTTTTTAATTCGATTCTGAAGGGTGGGCATACGAAATTATTCAGTGGGCAAATCTTTCCTACATCTAAACTAACGGAATGCATCGTTGCAGGAACGATTTTGATAATATTTTCGAAAAAAATCGAACTTCAACGCACTCGCATCACAAGGACACTACTTTTTGCGGTTTTTATTTTTTAATTCGATTCTGAAGGGTGGGCATACGAAATTATTGGGTTGGCAAATCTCTCCTACATCTAACGTAACGGACTGCATTGTTGAAAGAACGATTTTGATAATATTTTCGAAAAAAATCGAACTTCAACGCGATCGCTTCACAAGGACCCTTCTTTTCGCGGTTTTTATTTTTTAATTCGATTCTGAAGGGTGGGCATACGAAATTATTGAGTGGGCAAATCTCTCCTACATCTAAACTAACGGAATGCATCGTTGAAGGAACGATTTTGATAATATTTTCGAAAAAAATCGAACTTTAACGCGATCGCTTCACAAGGACACTACTTTTTGCGGTTTTTACTTTTTAATTCGATTCTGAAGGGTGGGCATACGAAATTGTTGAGTGGGAAAATCTCTCCTGCATCTAAACTAACGGACTGCATCGTTGAAAGAACGATTTTGATAAAATATTGGGTAATAATCGAACTTTAACGCGATCGCTTCACAAGGACCCTTCTTTTCCTGGTTTTTATTTTTTAAATCGATTCTGAAGGGTGGGCATACGAAATTATTGAGTGGGCAAATCTCTCCTACATCTAAACTAACGGAATGCATCGTTGAAGGAACGATTTTGATAATATTTTCGAAAAAAATCGAACTTTAACGCGATCGCTTCACAAGGACACTACTTTTTGCGGTTTTTATTTTTTAATTCGATTCTGAAGGGTGCGCATACGAAATTATTGGGTGGGCAAATCTCTCCTACATCTAAACTAACGGAATGCATCGTTGCAGGAACGATTTTGATAATATTTTCGAAAAAAATCGAACTTCAACGCGATCGTTTCACAAGGACACTACTTTTTGCGGTTTTTATTTTTTAATTCGATTCTGAAGGGTGTGCATACGAAATTATTGGGTTGTCAAATCTCTCCTACATCTAACGTAACGGACTGCATCGTTGAAAGAACGATTTTGATAATATTTTCGAAAAAAATCGAACTTCAACGCGATCGCTTCACAAGGACCCTTCTTTTCGCGGTTTTTATTTTTTAATTCGATTCTGAAGGGTGGGCATACGAAATTATTGGGTTGGCAAATCTCTCCTACATCAAACGTAACGGACTGCATTGTTGAAAGAACGATTTTGGTAATATTTTCGAAAAAAATCGAACTTCAACGCGATCGCTTCACAAGGACCCTTCTTTTCGCGGTTTTTATTTTTTAATTCGATTCTGAAGGGTGGGCATACGAAATTATTGAGTGGGCAAATCTCTCCTACATCTAAACTAACGGAATGCATCGTTGAAGGAACGATTTTGATAATATTTTCGAAAAAAATCGAACTTTAACGCGATCGCTTCACAAGGACACTACTTTTTGCGGTTTTTATTTTTTAATTCGATTCTGAAGGGTGCGCATACGAAATTATTGGGTGGGCAAATCTCTCCTACATCTAAACTAACGGAATGCATCGTTGCAGGAACGATTTTGATAATATTTTCGAAAAAAATCGAACTTCAACGCGATCGTTTCACAAGGACACTACTTTTTGCGGTTTTTATTTTTTAATTCGATTCTGAAGGGTGTGCATACGAAATTATTGGGTTGTCAAATCTCTCCTACATCTAACGTAACGGACTGCATCGTTGAAAGAACGATTTTGATAATATTTTCGAAAAAAATCGAACTTTAACGCGATCGCTTCACAAGGTCCCTTCTTTTCGCGGTTTTTATTTTTTAATTCCATTCTGAAGGGTGGGCATACCAAATTTTTGGGTGGCCAAATCTCTCCTACATCTAAACTAACGGACTGCATCGTTGCAAAAACGATTTTGATAATATTTTCGAAAAAATCGAACTTCAACGCGATCGCTTCACAAGGACCCTTCTTTTCGCGGTTTTTATTTTTTAATTCGATTCTGAAGGGTGGGCATACGAAACTATTGAGTGGGCAAATCTCTCCTACATCTAAACTAACGGAATGCATCGTTGCAGGAACGATTTTGATAATATTTTCGAAAAAATCGAACTTCAACGCGATCGCTTCACAAGGACCCTTCTTTTCGCGGTTTTTATTTTTTAATTCGATTCTGAAGGGTGGGCATACGAAATTATTGGGTGGGCAAATCTCTTCTACATCTAAACTAACGGACAGCATTGATGAAAGAAGGATTTTGATAATATTTTCGAAAAAAATCGAACTTTAACGCCATCGCTTCACAAGGTCCCTTCTTTTCGCGGTTTTTATTTTTTAATTCGTTTCTGAAGGGTGGGCATACCAAATTATTGGGTGGGAAAATCTCTTCTACATCCAAACTAACGGACTGCATCGTTGAAAGAACGATTTTGATAATATTTTCGAAAAAAATCGAACTTTAACGCGATCGCTTCACAAGGACACTACTTTTTGCGGTTTTTATTTTTTAATTCGATTCTGAAGGGTGGGCATACCAAATTTTTGGATGGGCAAATCTCTCATACATCTAAACTAAGGGACTGCATCGTTGAAAGAACGATTTTGATAATATTTTCGAAAAAATCGAACTTCAACGCGATCGCTTCACAAGGACCCTTCTTTTCGCGGTTTTTATTTTTTAATTCGATTCTGAAGGGTGGGCATACGAAATTATTGGGTGGGCAAATCTGTTCTGCATCTAAACTAACGGACAGCATTGATGAAAGAACGATTTTGATAATATTTTCGAAAAAAATCGAACTTTAACGCGATCGCTTCACAAGGACCCTTCTTTTCGCGGTTTTTATTTTTTAATTCGATTCTGAAGGGTGGGCATACGAAATTATTGGGTGGGCAAATCTCTTCTACATCTAAACTAACGGACAGCATTGATGAAAGAACGATTTTGATAATATTTTCGAAAAAAATCGAACTCTAACGCGATCGCTTCACAAGGTCCCTTCTTTTCGCGGTTTTTATTTTTTAATTCGTTTCTGAAGGGTGGGCATACGAAATTATTGGGTGGGAAAATCTCTTCTACATCTAAACTAACGGACAGCATTGATGAAAGAACGATTTTGATAATATTTTCGAAAAAAATCGAACTTTAACGCGATCGCTTCACAAGGTCCCTTCTTTTCGCGGTTTTTATGTTTTAATTCGTTTCTGAAGGGTGGGCATACGAAATTATTGGGTGGGAAAATTTCTTCTACATCCAAAGTAACGGACAGCATTGATGAAAGAACGATTTTGATAATATTTTCGAAACAAATCGAACTTTAACGCGATCGCTTCACAAGCTCCCTTCTTTTCGCGGTTTTTATTTTTTAATTCCATTCTGAAGGGTGGGCATACCAAATTTTTGGGTGGGCAAATCTCTCCTGCATCTAAACTAACGGACTGCATCGTTGAAAGAACGATTTTGATAAAATATTGGGTAATAATCGAACTTTAACGCGATCGCTTCACAAGGACCCTTCTTTTCCTGGTTTTTATTTTTTAATTCGATTCCTAAGGGTGGGCATACGAAATTATTGAGTGGGCAAATCTCTCCTACATCTAAACTAACGGAATGCATCGTTGAAGGAACGATTTTGATAATATTTTCGAAAAAAATCGAACTTTAACGCGATCGCTTCACAAGGACACTACTTTTTGCGGTTTTTATTTTTTAATTCGATTCTGAAGGGTGGGCATACCAAATTTTTGGGTGGGCAACTCTCTCCTACATCTAAACTAACGGACTGCATCGTTGAAAGAACGATTTTGATAAAATGTTGGGTAATAATCGAACTTTAACGCGATCGCTTCACAAGGAACCTTCTTTTCCTGGTTTTTATTTTTTAATTCGATTCTGAATGGTGGGCATACGAAATTATTGAGTGGGCAAATCTCTCCTACATCTAAACTAACGGAATGCATCGTGGAAGGAACGATTTTGATAATATTTTCGAAAAAATTCGAAGTTCAACGCGATCGCTTCACAAGGACCCTTCTTTTCGCGGTTTTTATTTTTTAATTCGATTCTGAAGGGTGGGCATACGAAATTATTGGGTGGGCAAATCTCTGCTACATCTAAACTAACAGACAGCATTGATGAAAGAACGATTTTGATAATATTTTCGAAAAATATCGGACTTTAACGCGATCGCTTCTCAAGGACCCTTCTTTTCGCGGTTTTTATTTTTTAATTCGATTCTGAAGGGTGGGCATACGAAATTATTGAGTGGGAAAATCTCTCCTGCATCTAAACTAACGGACTGCATCGTTGAAAGAACGATTTTGATAAAATATTGGGTAATAATCGAACTTTAACGCGATCGCTTCACAAGGACCCTTCTTTTCCTGGTTTTTATTTTTTAATTCGATTCTGAAGGGTGGGCATACGAAATTATTGAGTGGGCAAATCTCTCCTACATCTAAACTAACGGAATGCATCGTTGAAGGAACGATTTTGATAATATTTTCGAAAAAAATCGAACTTTAACGCGATCGCTTCACAAGGTCCCTTCTTTTCGCGGTTTTTATTTTTTAATTCGATTCTGAAGGGTGGGCATACGAAATTATTGGGTGGGCAAATCTCTGCTACATCTAAATTAACGGACAGCATTGATGAAAGAACGATTTTGATAATATTTTCGAAAAATATCGGACTTTAACGCGATCGCTTCTCAAGGACCCTACTTTTCGCGGTTTTTATTTTTTAATTCGATTCTGAAGGGTGGGCATACGAAATTATTGAGTGGGAAAATCTCTCCTGCATCTAAACTAACGGACTGCATCGTTGAAAGAACGATTTTGATAAAATATTGGGTAATAATCGAACTTTAACGCGATCGCTTCACAAGGACCCTTCTTTTCGCGGTTTTTATTTTTTAATTCGATTCTGAAGGGTGGGCATACGAAATTATTGGGTGGGAAAATCTCTTCTACATCTAAAGTAACGGACTGCATCGTTGCAGGAACGATTTTGATATTTTCAAAAATAATCGAACTTTAACGCGATCGCTTCACAAGGACACTACTTTTTGCGGTTTTTATTTTTTAATTCGATTCTGAAGGGAGCGCATACGAAATTATTGGGTGGGCAAATCTCTCCTACATCCAAAGTAACGGAATGCATCGTTGAAAGAACGATTTTCATAATATTTTCGAAAAAAATCGAACTTCAACGCGATTGCTTCACAAGGACCCTTCTTTTCGCGGTTTTTATTTTTTAATTCGATTCTGAAGGGTGGGCATACGAAATTATTGGGTGGGCAAATCTCTTCTACATCTAAACTAACGGACAGCATTGATGAAAGAACGATTTTGATAATATTTTCGAAAAAAATCGAACTTCAACGCGATCGCTTCACAAGGACCCTTCTTTTCGCGGTTTTTATTTTTTAATTCGATTCTGAAGGGTGGGCATACCAAATTTTTGGGTGGGCAAATCTCTCCTACATCTAAACTAACGGACTGCATCGTTGAAAGAACGATTTTGATAAAATATTGGGTAATAATCGAACTTTAACGCGATCGCTTCACAAGGACCCTTCTTTTCGCGGTTTTTATTTTTTAATTCGATTCTGAAGGGTGGGCATACGAAATTATTGGGTGGGCAAATCTCTTCTACATCTAAACTAACGGACAGCATTGATGAAAGAAGGATTTTGATAATATTTTCGAAAAAAATCGAACTTTAACGCGATCGCTTCACAAGGAAACTACTTTTTGCGGTTTTTATTTTTTAATTCGATTCTGAAGGGTGCGCATACGAAAATATTGGGTGGGCAAATCTCTCCTACATCTAAAGTAACGGACTGCATCGTTGAAAGAACGATTTTGATAATATTTTCGGAAAAAATCGAACTTCAACGCGATCGCTTCACAAGGACCCTTCTTTTCGCGGTTTTTATTTTTTAATTCGTTTCTGAAGGGTGGGCATACGAAATTATTGGGTGGGAAAATCTCTTCTGCATCCAAACTAACGGAATGCATCGTTGAAAGAACGATTTTGATAATATTCTCGAAAAAAATCGAACTTTAACGCGATCGCTTCACAAGGTCCCTTCTTTTCGCGGTTTTTATTTTTTAATTCGTTTCTGAAGGGTGGGCATACGAAATTATTGGGTGGGAAAATCTCTTCTACATCCAAACTAACGGACTGCATCGTTGAAAGAACGATTTTGATAATATTTTCGAAAAAAATCGAACTTTAACGCGATCGCTTCACAAGGACACTACTTTTTGCGGTTTTTATTTTTTAATTCGATTCTAAAGGGTGGGCATACCAAATTTTTGGGTGGGCAAATCTCTCCTACATCTAAACTAACGGACTGCATCGTTGAAAGAACGATTTTGATAAAATATTGGGTAATAATCGAACTTTAACGCGATCGCTTCACAAGGACCCTTCTTTTCGCGGTTTTTATTTTTTAATTCGATTCTGAAGGGTGGGCATACGAAATTATTGGGTGGGCAAATCTCTTCTACATCTAAACTAACGGACAGCATTGATGAAAGAAGGATTTTGATAATATTTTCGAAAAAAATCGAACTTTAACGCGATCGCTTCACAAGGAAACTACTTTTTGCGGTTTTTATTTTTTAATTCGATTCTGAAGGGTGCGCATACGAAAATATTGGGTGGGCAAATCTCTCCTACATCTAAAGTAACGGACTGCATCGTTGAAAGAACGATTTTGATAATATTTTCGGAAAAAATCGAACTTCAACGCGATCGCTTCACAAGGACCCTTCTTTTCGCGGTTTTTATTTTTTAATTCGATTCTGAAATGTGGGCATACGAAATTATTGGGTTGGCAAATCTCTCCTACATCTAACATAACGGACTGCATCGTTGAAAGAACGATTTTGATAATATTTTCGAAAAAAATCGAACTTCAACGCGATCGCTTCACAAGGTCCCCCCTCTTTTCGCGGTTTTTATTTTTTAATTCCATTCTGAAGGGTGCGCATACGAAAGTATTGGGTGGGCAAATCTCTCCTACATCTAAAGTAACGGACTGCATCGTTGAAAGAACGATTTTGATAATATTTTCGGAAAAAATCGAACTTCAACGCGATCGCTTCACAAGGACCCTTCTTTTCCTGGTTTTTATTTTTTAATTCGATTCTGAAGGGTGGGCATACGAAATTATTCAGTGGGCAAATCTCTCCTACATCTAAACTAACGGAATGCTTCGTTGCAGGAACGATTTTGATAATATTTTCGAAAAAAATCGAACTTTAACGCGATCGCTTCACAAGGACACTACTTTTTGCGGTTTTTATTTTTTAATTCGATTCTGAAGGGTGGGCATACCAAATTTTTGGGTGGGCAAATCTCTCCTACATCTAAGCTAACGGACTGCATCGTTGAAAGAACGATTTTGATAAAATATTGGGTAATAATCGAACTTTAACGCGATCGCTTCACAAGGACCCTTCTTTTCGCGGTTTTTATTTTTTAATTCGATTCTGAAGGGTGGGCATACGAAATTATTGGGTGGGCAAATCTCTTCTACATCTAAACTAACGGACAGCATTGATGAAAGAAGGATTTTGATAATATTTTCGAAAAAAATCGAACTTTAACGCGATCGCTTCACAAGGTCCCTTCTTTTCGCGGTTTTTATTTTTTAATTCGTTTCTGAAGGGTGGGCATACGAAATTATTGGGTGGGAAAATCTCTCCTACATCTAAACTAACGGAATGCATCGTTGAAGGAACGATTTTGATAATATTTTCGAAAAAAATCGAACTTCAACGCGATCGCTTCACAAGGTCCCCCCTCTTTTCGCGGTTTTTATTTTTTAATTCCATCCTGAAGGGTGGGCATACCAAATTTTTGGGTGGGCAAATCTCTCCTACATCTAAAGTAACGGACTGCATCGTTGAAAGAACGATTTTGATAATATTTTCGAAAAAAAATCGAACTTCAACGCGATCGCTTCACAAGGAAACTACTTTTTGCGGTTTTTATTTTTTAATTCGATTCTGAAGGGTGCGCATACGAAAGTATTGGGTGGGAAAATCTCTCCTACATCTAAAGTAACGGACTGCATCGTTGAAAGAACGATTTTGATAATATTGTCGGAAAAAATCGAACTTCAACGCGATCGCTTCACAAGGACCCTTCTTTTCGCGGTTTTTATTTTTTAATTCGATTCTGAAGGGTGGGCATACGAAATTATTGAGTGGGAAAATCTCTCCTGCATCTAAACTAACGGACTGCATCGTTGAAAGAACGATTTTGATAAAATATTGGGTAATAATCGAACTTTAACGCGATCGCTTCACAAGGACCCTTCTTTTCCTGGTTTTTATTTTTTAATTCGATTCTGAAGGGTGGGCATACGAAATTATTCAGTGGGCAAATCTTTCCTACATCTAAACTAACGGAATGCATCGTTGCAGGAACGATTTTGATAATATTTTCGAAAAAAATCGAACTTCAACGCACTCGCATCACAAGGACACTACTTTTTGCGGTTTTTATTTTTTAATTCGATTCTGAAGGGTGGGCATACGAAATTATTGAGTGGGCAAATCTCTCCTACATCTAAACTAACGGAATGCATCGTGGAAGGAACGATTTTGATAATATTTTCGAAAAAATTCGAAGTTCAACGCGATCGCTTCACAAGGACCCTTCTTTTCGCGGTTTTTATTTTTTAATTCGATTCTGAAGGGTGGGCATACGAAATTATTGGGTGGGCAAATCTCTGCTACATCTAAACTAACAGACAGCATTGATGAAAGAACGATTTTGATAATATTTTCGAAAAATATCGGACTTTAACGCGATCGCTTCTCAAGGACCCTTCTTTTCGCGGTTTTTATTTTTTAATTCGATTCTGAAGGGTGGGCATACGAAATTATTGAGTGGGAAAATCTCTCCTGCATCTAAACTAACGGACTGCATCGTTGAAAGAACGATTTTGATAAAATATTGGGTAATAATCGAACTTTAACGCGATCGCTTCACAAGGACCCTTCTTTTCCTGGTTTTTATTTTTTAATTCGATTCTGAAGGGTGGGCATACGAAATTATTGAGTGGGCAAATCTCTCCTACATCTAAACTAACGGAATGCATCGTTGAAGGAACGATTTTGATAATATTTTCGAAAAAAATCGAACTTTAACGCGATCGCTTCACAAGGTCCCTTCTTTTCGCGGTTTTTATTTTTTAATTCGATTCTGAAGGGTGGGCATACGAAATTATTGGGTGGGCAAATCTCTGCTACATCTAAATTAACGGACAGCATTGATGAAAGAACGATTTTGATAATATTTTCGAAAAATATCGGACTTTAACGCGATCGCTTCTCAAGGACCCTACTTTTCGCGGTTTTTATTTTTTAATTCGATTCTGAAGGGTGGGCATACGAAATTATTGTGTGGGAAAATCTCTCCTGCATCTAAACTAACGGACTGCATCGTTGAAAGAACGATTTTGATAAAATATTGGGTAATAATCGAACTTTAACGCGATCGCTTCACAAGGACCCTTCTTTTCGCGGTTTTTATTTTTTAATTCGATTCTGAAGGGTGGGCATACGAAATTATTGGGTGGGAAAATCTCTTCTACATCTAAAGTAACGGACTGCATCGTTGCAGGAACGATTTTGATATTTTCAAAAATAATCGAACTTTAACGCGATCGCTTCACAAGGACACTACTTTTTGCGGTTTTTATTTTTTAATTCGATTCTGAAGGGAGCGCATACGAAATTATTGGGTGGGCAAATCTCTCCTACATCCAAAGTAACGGAATGCATCGTTGAAAGAACGATTTTCATAATATTTTCGAAAAAAATCGAACTTCAACGCGATTGCTTCACAAGGACCCTTCTTTTCGCGGTTTTTATTTTTTAATTCGATTCTGAAGGGTGGGCATACGAAATTATTGGGTGGGCAAATCTCTTCTACATCTAAACTAACGGACAGCATTGATGAAAGAACGATTTTGATAATATTTTCGAAAAAAATCGAACTTCAACGCGATCGCTTCACAAGGACCCTTCTTTTCGCGGTTTTTATTTTTTAATTCGATTCTGAAGGGTGGGCATACCAAATTTTTGGGTGGGCAAATCTCTCCTACATCTAAACTAACGGACTGCATCGTTGAAAGAACGATTTTGATAAAATATTGGGTAATAATCGAACTTTAACGCGATCGCTTCACAAGGACCCTTCTTTTCGCGGTTTTTATTTTTTAATTCGATTCTGAAGGGTGGGCATACGAAATTATTGGGTGGGCAAATCTCTTCTACATCTAAACTAACGGACAGCATTGATGAAAGAAGGATTTTGATAATATTTTCGAAAAAAATCGAACTTTAACGCGATCGCTTCACAAGGAAACTACTTTTTGCGGTTTTTATTTTTTAATTCGATTCTGAAGGGTGCGCATACGAAAATATTGGGTGGGCAAATCTCTCCTACATCTAAAGTAACGGACTGCATCGTTGAAAGAACGATTTTGATAATATTTTCGGAAAAAATCGAACTTCAACGCGATCGCTTCACAAGGACCCTTCTTTTCGCGGTTTTTATTTTTTAATTCGTTTCTGAAGGGTGGGCATACGAAATTATTGGGTGGGAAAATCTCTTCTGCATCCAAACTAACGGAATGCATCGTTGAAAGAACGATTTTGATAATATTCTCGAAAAAAATCGAACTTTAACGCGATCGCTTCACAAGGTCCCTTCTTTTCGCGGTTTTTATTTTTTAATTCGTTTCTGAAGGGTGGGCATACGAAATTATTGGGTGGGAAAATCTCTTCTACATCCAAACTAACGGACTGCATCGTTGAAAGAACGATTTTGATAATATTTTCGAAAAAAATCGAACTTTAACGCGATCGCTTCACAAGGACACTACTTTTTGCGGTTTTTATTTTTTAATTCGATTCTAAAGGGTGGGCATACCAAATTTTTGGGTGGGCAAATCTCTCCTACATCTAAACTAACGGACTGCATCGTTGAAAGAACGATTTTGATAAAATATTGGGTAATAATCGAACTTTAACGCGATCGCTTCACAAGGACCCTTCTTTTCGCGGTTTTTATTTTTTAATTCGATTCTGAAGGGTGGGCATACGAAATTATTGGGTGGGCAAATCTCTTCTACATCTAAACTAACGGACAGCATTGATGAAAGAAGGATTTTGATAATATTTTCGAAAAAAATCGAACTTTAACGCGATCGCTTCACAAGGAAACTACTTTTTGCGGTTTTTATTTTTTAATTCGATTCTGAAGGGTGCGCATACGAAAATATTGGGTGGGCAAATCTCTCCTACATCTAAAGTAACGGACTGCATCGTTGAAAGAACGATTTTGATAATATTTTCGGAAAAAATCGAACTTCAACGCGATCGCTTCACAAGGACCCTTCTTTTCGCGGTTTTTATTTTTTAATTCGATTCTGAAATGTGGGCATACGAAATTATTGGGTTGGCAAATCTCTCCTACATCTAACATAACGGACTGCATCGTTGAAAGAACGATTTTGATAATATTTTCGAAAAAAATCGAACTTCAACGCGATCGCTTCACAAGGTCCCCCCTCTTTTCGCGGTTTTTATTTTTTAATTCCATTCTGAAGGGTGCGCATACGAAAGTATTGGGTGGGCAAATCTCTCCTACATCTAAAGTAACGGACTGCATCGTTGAAAGAACGATTTTGATAATATTTTCGGAAAAAATCGAACTTCAACGCGATCGCTTCACAAGGACCCTTCTTTTCCTGGTTTTTATTTTTTAATTCGATTCTGAAGGGTGGGCATACGAAATTATTCAGTGGGCAAATCTCTCCTACATCTAAACTAACGGAATGCTTCGTTGCAGGAACGATTTTGATAATATTTTCGAAAAAAATCGAACTTTAACGCGATCGCTTCACAAGGACACTACTTTTTGCGGTTTTTATTTTTTAATTCGATTCTGAAGGGTGGGCATACCAAATTTTTGGGTGGGCAAATCTCTCCTACATCTAAGCTAACGGACTGCATCGTTGAAAGAACGATTTTGATAAAATATTGGGTAATAATCGAACTTTAACGCGATCGCTTCACAAGGACCCTTCTTTTCGCGGTTTTTATTTTTTAATTCGATTCTGAAGGGTGGGCATACGAAATTATTGGGTGGGCAAATCTCTTCTACATCTAAACTAACGGACAGCATTGATGAAAGAAGGATTTTGATAATATTTTCGAAAAAAATCGAACTTTAACGCGATCGCTTCACAAGGTCCCTTCTTTTCGCGGTTTTTATTTTTTAATTCGTTTCTGAAGGGTGGGCATACGAAATTATTGGGTGGGAAAATCTCTCCTACATCTAAACTAACGGAATGCATCGTTGAAGGAACGATTTTGATAATATTTTCGAAAAAAATCGAACTTCAACGCGATCGCTTCACAAGGTCCCCCCTCTTTTCGCGGTTTTTATTTTTTAATTCCATCCTGAAGGGTGGGCATACCAAATTTTTGGGTGGGCAAATCTCTCCTACATCTAAAGTAACGGACTGCATCGTTGAAAGAACGATTTTGATAATATTTTCGAAAAAAAATCGAACTTCAACGCGATCGCTTCACAAGGAAACTACTTTTTGCGGTTTTTATTTTTTAATTCGATTCTGAAGGGTGCGCATACGAAAGTATTGGGTGGGAAAATCTCTCCTACATCTAAAGTAACGGACTGCATCGTTGAAAGAACGATTTTGATAATATTGTCGGAAAAAATCGAACTTCAACGCGATCGCTTCACAAGGACCCTTCTTTTCGCGGTTTTTATTTTTTAATTCGATTCTGAAGGGTGGGCATACGAAATTATTGAGTGGGAAAATCTCTCCTGCATCTAAACTAACGGACTGCATCGTTGAAAGAACGATTTTGATAAAATATTGGGTAATAATCGAACTTTAACGCGATCGCTTCACAAGGACCCTTCTTTTCCTGGTTTTTATTTTTTAATTCGATTCTGAAGGGTGGGCATACGAAATTATTCAGTGGGCAAATCTTTCCTACATCTAAACTAACGGAATGCATCGTTGCAGGAACGATTTTGATAATATTTTCGAAAAAAATCGAACTTCAACGCACTCGCATCACAAGGACACTACTTTTTGCGGTTTTTATTTTTTAATTCGATTCTGAAGGGTGGGCATACGAAATTATTGGGTTGGCAAATCTCTCCTACATCTAGCGTAACGGACTGCATCGTTGAAAGAACGATTTTGATAATATTTTCGAAAAAAATCGAACTTCAACGCGATCGCTTCACAAGGACCCTTCTTTTCGCGGTTTTTATTTTTTAATTCGATTCTGAAGGGTGGGCATACGAAATTATTGAGTGGGCAAATCTCTCCTACATCTAAACTAACGGAATGCATCGTTGAAGGAACGATTTTGATAATATTTTCGAAAAAAATCGAACTTTAACGCGATCGCTTCACAAGGACACTACTTTTTGCGGTTTTTACTTTTTAATTCGATTCTGAAGGGTGGGCATACGAAATTGTTGAGTGGGAAAATCTCTCCTGCATCTAAACTAACGGACTGCATCGTTGCAGGAACGATTTTGATAATATTTTCGAAAAAAATCGAACTTCAACGCGATCGTTTCACAAGGACACTACTTTTTGCGGTTTTTATTTTTTAATTCGATTCTGAAGGGTGTGCATACGAAATTATTGGGTTGTCAAATCTCTCCCACATCTAACGTAACGGACTGCATCGTTGAAAGAACGATTTTGATAATATTTTCGAAAAAAATCGAACTTCAACGCGATCGCTTCACAAGGAAACTACTTTTTGCGGTTTTTATTTTTTAATTCGATTCTGAAGGGTGAGCATACCAAATTTTTGTGTGGGCAAATCTCTCCTACATCTAAACTAACGGACTGCATCGTTGAAAGAACGATTTTGATAATATTTTCGAAAAATATCGGACTTTAACGCGATCGCTTCACAAGGACCCTTCTTTTCGCGGTTTTTATTTTTTAATTCGATTCTGAAGGGTGGGCATACGAAATTATTGAGTGGGCAAATCTCTCCTACATCTAAACTAACGGAATGCATCGTTGCAGGAACGATTTTGATAATATTTTCAAAAATAATCGAACTTTAACGCGATCGCTTCACAAGGACACTACTTTTTGCGGTTTTTATTTTTTAATTCGATTCTGAAGGGTGCGCATACGAAATTATTGGGTGGGCAAATCTCTCCTACATCCAAAGTAACGGAATGCATCGTTGAGAGAACGATTTTGATAATATTTTCGAAAAAAATCGAACTTCAACGCGATTGCTTCACAAGGACCCTTCTTTTCGCGGTTTTTATTTTTTAATTCGATTCTGAAGGGTGGGCATACCAAATTTTTGGGTGGGCAAATCTCTCCTACATCTAAACTAAGGGACTGCATCGTTGAAAGAACGATTTTGATAATATTTTCGAAAAAAATCGAACTTTAACGCGATCGCTTCACAAGGTCCCTTCTTTTCGCGGTTTTTATTTTTTAATTCCATTCTGAAGGGTGGGCATACCAAATTTTTGGGTGGACAAATCTCTCCTACATCTAAACTAACGGACTGCATCGTTGCAAAAACGATTTTGATAATATTTTCGAAAAAATCGAACTTCAACGCGATCGCTTCACAAGGACCCTTCTTTTCGCGGTTTTTATTTTTTAATTCGATTCTGAAGGGTGGGCATACGAAACTATTGAGTGGGCAAATCTCTCCTACATCTAAACTAACGGAATGCATCGTTGCAGGAACGATTTTGATAATATTTTCGAAAAAATCGAACTTCAACGCGATCGCTTCACAAGGACCCTTCTTTTCGCGGTTTTTATTTTTTAATTCGATTCTGAAGGGTGGGCATACGAAATTATTGGGTGGGCAAATCTCTTCTACATCTAAACTAACGGACAGCATTGATGAAAGAAGGATTTTGATAATATTTTCGAAAAAAATCGAACTTTAACGCGATCGCTTCAGAAGGTCCCTTCTTTTCGCGGTTTTTATTTTTTAATTCGTTTCTGAAGGGTGGGCATACCAAATTATTGGGTGGGAAAATCTCTTCTACATCCAAACTAACGGACTGCATCGTTGAAAGAACGATTTTGATAATATTTTCGAAAAAAATCGAACTTTAACGCGATCGCTTCACAAGGACACTACTTTTTGCGGTTTTTATTTTTTAATTCGATTCTGAAGGGTGGGCATACCAAATTTTTGGATGGGCAAATCTCTCATACATCTAAACTAAGGGACTGCATCGTTGAAAGAACGATTTTGATAATATTTTCGAAAAAATCGAACTTCAACGCGATCGCTTCACAAGGACCCTTCTTTTCGCGGTTTTTATTTTTTAATTCGATTCTGAAGGGTGGGCATACGAAATTATTGGGTGGGCAAATCTCTTCTGCATCTAAACTAACGGACAGCATTGATGAAAGAACGATATTGATAATATTTTCGAAAAAAATCGATCTTTAACGCGATCGCTTCACAAGGACCCTTCTTTTCGCGGTTTTTATTTTTTAATTCGATTCTGAAGGGTGGGCATACGAAATTATTGGGTGGGCAAATCTCTTCTACATCTAAACTAACGGACAGCATTGATGAAAGAACGATTTTGATAATATTTTCGAAAAAAATCGAACTTTAACGCGACCGCTTCACAAGGTCCCTTCTTTTCGCGGTTTTTATTTTTTAATTCGTTTCTGAAGGGTGGGCATACGAAATTATTGGGTGGGAAAATCTCTTCTACATCTAAACTAACGGACAGCATTGATGAAAGAACGATTTTGATAATATTTTCGAAAAAAATCGAACTTTAACGCGATCGCTTCACAAGGTCCCTTCTTTTCGCGGTTTTTATTTTTTAATTCGTTTCTGAAGGGTGGGCATACGAAATTATTGGGTGGGAAAATTTCTTCTACATCCAAAGTAACGGACAGCATTGATGAAAGAACGATTTTGATAATATTTTCGAAAAAAATCGAACTTTAACGCGATCGCTTCACAAGGTCCCTTCTTTTCGCGGTTTTTATTTTTTCATTCGTTTCTGAAGGGTGGGCATACGAAATTATTGGGTGGCAAAATCTCTTCTACATCTAAACTAACGGACAGCATTGATGAAAGAACGATTTTGATAATATTTTCGAAAAAAATCGAACTTTAACGCGATCGCTTCACAAGGTCCCTTCTTTTCGCGGTTTTTATGTTTTAATTCGTTTCTGAAGGGTGGGCATACGAAATTATTGGGTGGGAAAATTTCTTCTACATCCAAAGTAACGGACAGCATTGATGAAAGAACGATTTTGATAATATTTTCGAAAAAAATCGAACTTTAACGCGATCGCTTCACAAGCTCCCTTCTTTTCGCGGTTTTTATTTTTTAATTCCATTCTGAAGGGTGGGCATACCAAATTTTTGGGTGGGCAAATCTCTCCTACATCTAAACTAACGGACTGAATCGTTGAAAGAACGATTTTGATAAAATATTGGGTAATAATCGAACTTTAACGCGATCGCTTCACAAGGACCCTTCTTTTCCTGGTTTTTATTTTTTAATTCGATTCCTAAGGGTGGGCATACGAAATTATTGAGTGGGCAAATCTCTCCTACATATAAACTAACGGAATGCATCGTTGAAGGAACGATTTTGATAATATTTTCGAAAAAAATCGAACTTTAACGCGATCGCTTCACAAGGACACTACTTTTTGCGGTTTTTATTTTTTAATTCGATTCTGAAGGGTGCGCATACGAAATTATTGGGTGGGCAAATCTCTCCTACATCTAAAGTAACGGACTGCATCGTTGAAAGAACGATTTTCATAATATTTTCGAAAAAAATCGAACTTTAACGCGATCGCTTCACAAGGTCCCTTCTTTTCGCGGTTTTTATTTTTTCATTCGTTTCTGAAGGGTGGGCATACGAAATTATTGGGTGGCAAAATCTCTTCTACATCTAAACTAACGGACAGCATTGATGAAAGAACGATTTTGATAATATTTTCGAAAAAAATCGAACTTTAACGCGATCGCTTCACAAGGTCCCTTCTTTTCGCGGTTTTTATGTTTTAATTCGTTTCTGAAGGGTGGGCATACGAAATTATTGAGTGGGCAAATCTCTCCTACATCTAAACTAACGGAATGCATCGTGGAAGGAACGATTTTGATAATATTTTCGAAAAAAATCGAACTTCAACGCGTTCGCTTCACAAGGACCCTTCTTTTCGCGGTTTTTATTTTTTAATTCGATTCTGAAGGGTGGGCATACGAAATTATTGGGTGGGCAAATCTCTGCTACATCTAAACTAACGGACCGCATCGTTGAAAGAACGATTTTGATAAAATGTTGGGTAATAATCGAACTTTAACGCGATCGCTTCACAAGGAACCTTCTTTTCCTGGTTTTTATTTTTTAATTCGATTCTGAATGGTGGGCATACGAAATTATTGAGTGGGCAAATCTCTCCTACATCTAAACTAACGGAATGCATCGTTGCAGGAACGATTTTGATAATATTTTCAAAAATAATCGAACTTTAACGCGATCGCTTCACAAGGACACTACTTTTTGCGGTTTTTATTTTTTAATTCGATTCTGAAGGGTGCGCATACGAAATTATTGGGTGGGCAAATCTCTCCTACATCCAAAGTAACGGAATGCATCGTTGAGAGAACGATTTTGATAATATTTTCGAAAAAAATCGAACTTCAACGCGATTGCTTCACAAGGACCCTTCTTTTCGCGGTTTTTATTTTTTAATTCGATTCTGAAGGGTGGGCATACCAAATTTTTGGGTGGGCAAATCTCTCCTACATCTAAACTAAGGGACTGCATCGTTGAAAGAACGATTTTGATAATATTTTCGAAAAAAATCGAACTTTAACGCGATCGCTTCACAAGGTCCCTTCTTTTCGCGGTTTTTATTTTTTAATTCCATTCTGAAGGGTGGGCATACCAAATTTTTGGGTGGCCAAATCTCTCCTACATCTAAACTAACGGACTGCATCGTTGCAAAAACGATTTTGATAATATTTTCGAAAAAATCGAACTTCAACGCGATCGCTTCACAAGGACCCTTCTTTTCGCGGTTTTTATTTTTTAATTCGATTCTGAAGGGTGGGCATACGAAACTATTGAGTGGGCAAATCTCTCCTACATCTAAACTAACGGAATGCATCGTTGCAGGAACGATTTTGATAATATTTTCGAAAAAATCGAACTTCAACGCGATCGCTTCACAAGGACCCTTCTTTTCGCGGTTTTTATTTTTTAATTCGATTCTGAAGGGTGGGCATACGAAATTATTGGGTGGGCAAATCTCTTCTACATCTAAACTAACGGACAGCATTGATGAAAGAAGGATTTTGATAATATTTTCGAAAAAAATCGAACTTTAACGCGATCGCTTCAGAAGGTCCCTTCTTTTCGCGGTTTTTATTTTTTAATTCGTTTCTGAAGGGTGGGCATACCAAATTATTGGGTGGGAAAATCTCTTCTACATCCAAACTAACGGACTGCATCGTTGAAAGAACGATTTTGATAATATTTTCGAAAAAAATCGAACTTTAACGCGATCGCTTCACAAGGACACTACTTTTTGCGGTTTTTATTTTTTAATTCGATTCTGAAGGGTGGGCATACCAAATTTTTGGATGGGCAAATCTCTCATACATCTAAACTAAGGGACTGCATCGTTGAAAGAACGATTTTGATAATATTTTCGAAAAAATCGAACTTCAACGCGATCGCTTCACAAGGACCCTTCTTTTCGCGGTTTTTATTTTTTAATTCGATTCTGAAGGGTGGGCATACGAAATTATTGGGTGGGCAAATCTCTTCTGCATCTGAACTAACGGACAGCATTGATGAAAGAACGATTTTGATAATATTTTCGAAAAAAATCGAACTTTAACGCGATCGCTTCACAAGGACCCTTCTTTTCGCGGTTTTTATTTTTTAATTCGATTCTGAAGGGTGGGCATACGAAATTATTGGGTGGGCAAATCTCTTCTACATCTAAACTAACGGACAGCATTGATGAAAGAACGATTTTGATAATATTTTCGAAAAAAATCGAACTTTAACGCGACCGCTTCACAAGGTCCCTTCTTTTCGCGGTTTTTATTTTTTAATTCGTTTCTGAAGGGTGGGCATACGAAATTATTGGGTGGGAAAATCTCTTCTACATCTAAACTAACGGACAGCATTGATGAAAGAACGATTTTGATAATATTTTCGAAAAAAATCGAACTTTAACGCGATCGCTTCACAAGGTCCCTTCTTTTCGCGGTTTTTATTTTTTAATTCGTTTCTGAAGGGTGGGCATACGAAATTATTGGGTGGGAAAATTTCTTCTACATCCAAAGTAACGGACAGCATTGATGAAAGAACGATTTTGATAATATTTTCGAAAAAAATCGAACTTTAACGCGATCGCTTCACAAGGTCCCTTCTTTTCGCGGTTTTTATTTTTTCATTCGTTTCTGAAGGGTGGGCATACGAAATTATTGGGTGGCAAAATCTCTTCTACATCTAAACTAACGGACAGCATTGATGAAAGAACGATTTTGATAATATTTTCGAAAAAAATCGAACTTTAACGCGATCGCTTCACAAGGTCCCTTCTTTTCGCGGTTTTTATGTTTTAATTCGTTTCTGAAGGGTGGGCATACGAAATTATTGGGTGGGAAAATTTCTTCTACATCCAAAGTAACGGACAGCATTGATGAAAGAACGATTTTGATAATATTTTCGAAAAAAATCGAACTTTAACGCGATCGCTTCACAAGCTCCCTTCTTTTCGCGGTTTTTATTTTTTAATTCCATTCTGAAGGGTGGGCATACCAAATTTTTGGGTGGGCAAATCTCTCCTACATCTAAGCTAACGGACTGAATCGTTGAAAGAACGATTTTGATAAAATATTGGGTAATAATCGAACTTTAACGCGATCGCTTCACAAGGACCCTTCTTTTCCTGGTTTTTATTTTTTAATTCGATTCCTAAGGGTGGGCATACGAAATTATTGAGTGGGCAAATCTCTCCTACATCTAAACTAACGGAATGCATCGTTGAAGGAACGATTTTGATAATATTTTCGAAAAAAATCGAACTTTAACGCGATCGCTTCACAAGGACACTACTTTTTGCGGTTTTTATTTTTTAATTCGATTCTGAAGGGTGCGCATACGAAATTATTGGGTGGGCAAATCTCTCCTACATCTAAAGTAACGGACTGCATCGTTGAAAGAACGATTTTCATAATATTTTCGAAAAAAATCGAACTTTAACGCGATCGCTTCACAAGGTCCCTTCTTTTCGCGGTTTTTATTTTTTCATTCGTTTCTGAAGAGTGGGCATACGAAATTATTGGGTGGCAAAATCTCTTCTACATCTAAACTAACGGACAGCATTGATGAAAGAACGCTTTTGATAATATTTTCGAAAAAAATCGAACTTTAACGCGATCGCTTCACAAGGTCCCTTCTTTTCGCGGTTTTTATGTTTTAATTCGTTTCTGAAGGGTGGGCATACGAAATTATTGAGTGGGCAAATCTCTCCTACATCTAAACTAACGGAATGCATCGTGGAAGGAACGATTTTGATAATATTTTCGAAAAAAATCGAACTTCAACGCGATCGCTTCACAAGGAACCTTCTTTTCCTGGTTTTTATTTTTTAATTCGATTCTGAATGGTGGGCATACGAAATTATTGAGTGGGCAAATCTCTCCTACATCTAAACTAACGGAATGCATCGTGGAAGGAACGATTTTGATAATATTTTGGAAAAAAATCGAACTTTAACGCGATCGCTTCACAAGGTCCCTTCTTTTCGCGGTTTTTATTTTTTAATTCGATTCTGAAGGGTGGGCATACGAAATTATTGGGTGGGCAAATCTCTGCTACATCTAAACTAACGGACAGCATTGATGAAAGAACGATTTTGATAATATTTTCGAAAAATATCGGACTTTAACGCGATCGCTTCTCAAGGACCCTACTTTTCGCGGTTTTTATTTTTTAATTCGATTCTGAAGGGTGGGCATACGAAATTATTGAGTGGGAAAATCTCTCCTGCATCTAAACTAACGGACTGCATCGTTGAAAGAACGATTTTGATAAAATATTGGGTAATAATCGAACTTTAACGCGATCGCTTCACAAGGACACTTCTTTTCCTGGTTTTTATTTTTTAATTCGATTCTGAAGGGTGGGCATACGAAATTATTGAGTGGGCAAATCTCTCCTACATCTAAACTAACGGAATGCATCGTGGAAGGAACGATTTTGATAATATTTTCGAAAAAAATCGAACTTCAACGCGATCGCTTCACAAGGACCCTTCTTTTCGCGGTTTTTATTTTTTAATTCGATTCTGAAGGGTGGGCATACGAAATTATTGGGTGGGCAAATCTCTGCTACATCTAAACTAACAGACAGCATTGATGAAAGAACGATTTTGATAATATTTTCGAAAAATATCGGACTTTAACGCGATCGCTTCTCAAGGACCCTTCTTTTCGCGGTTTTTATTTTTTAATTCGATTCTGAAGGGTGGGCATACGAAATTATTGAGTGGGCAAATCTCTCCTGCATCTAAACTAACGGACTGCATCGTTGAAAGAACGATTTTGATAAAATATTGGGTAATAATCGAACTTTAACGCGATCGCTTCACAAGGACCCTTCTTTTCCTGGTTTTTATTTTTTAATTCGATTCTGAAGGGTGGGCATACGAAATTATTGGGTGGGCAAATCTCTGCTACATCTAAACTAACGGACAGCATTGATGAAAGAACGATTTTGATAATATTTTCGAAAAATATCGGACTTTAACGCGATCGCTTCTCAAGGACCCTACTTTTCGCGGTTTTTATTTTTTAATTCGATTCTGAAGGGTGGGCATACGAAATTATTGAGTGGGAAAATCTCTCCTGCATCTAAACTAACGGACTGCATCGTTGAAAGAACGATTTTGATAAAATATTGGGTAATAATCGAACTTTAACGCGATCGCTTCACAAGGACCCTTCTTTTCCTGGTTTTTATTTTTTAATTCGATTCTGAAGGGTGGGCATACGAAATTATTGAGTGGGCAAATCTCTCCTACATCTAAACTAACGGAATGCATCGTTGAAGGAACGATTTTGATAATATTTTCGAAAAAAATCGAACTTTAACGCGATCGCTTCACAAGGTCCCTTCTTTTCGCGGTTTTTATTTTTTAATTCGATTCTGAAGGGTGGGCATACGAAATTATTGGGTGGGCAAATCTCTGCTACATCTAAACTAACGGACAGCATTGATGAAAGAACGATTTTGATAATATTTTCGAAAAATATCGGACTTTAACGCGATCGCTTCTCAAGGACCCTACTTTTCGCGGTTTTTATTTTTTAATTCGATTCTGAAGGGTGGGCATACGAAATTATTGAGTGGGAAAATCTCTCCTGCATCTAAACTAACGGACTGCATCGTTGAAAGAACGATTTTGATAAAATATTGGGTAATAATCGAACTTTAACGCGATCGCTTCACAAGGTCCCTTCTTTTCCTGGTTTTTATTTTTTAATTCGATTCTGAAGGGTGGGCATACGAAATTATTGAGTGGGCAAATCTCTCCTACATCTAAACTAACGGAATGCATCGTTGAAGGAACGATTTTGATAATATTTTCGAAAAAAATCGAACTTTAACGCGATCGCTTCACAAGGTCCCTTCTTTTCGCGGTTTTTATTTTTTAATTCGATTCTGAAGGGTGGGCATACGAAATTATTGAGTGGGCAAATCTCTCCTACATCTAAACTAACGGAATGCATCGTGGAAGGAACGATTTTGATAATATTTTCGAAAAAAATCGAACTTCAACGCGATCGCTTCACAAGGACCCTTCTTTTCGCGGTTTTTATTTTTTAATTCGATTCTGAAGGGTGGGCATACGAAATTATTGGGTGGGCAAATCTCTGCTACATCTAAACTAACAGACAGCATTGATGAAAGAACGATTTTGATAATATTTTCGAAAAATATCGGACTTTAACGCGATCGCTTCTCAAGGACCCTTCTTTTCGCGGTTTTTATTTTTTAATTCGATTCTGAAGGGTGGGCATACGAAATTATTGGGTGGGAAAATCTCTTCTACATCTAAAGTAACGGACTGCATCGTTGCAGGAACGATTTTGATATTTTCAAAAATAATCGAACTTTAACGCGATCGCTTCACAAGGACACTACTTTTTGCGGTTTTTATTTTTTAATTCGATTCTGAAGGGAGCGCATACGAAATTATTGGGTGGGCAAATCTCTCCTACATCCAAAGTAACGGAATGCATCGTTGAAAGAACGATTTTGATAATATTTTCGAAAAAAATCGAACTTCAACGCGATTGCTTCACAAGGACCCTTCTTTTCGCGGTTTTTATTTTTTAATTCGATTCTGAAGGGTGGGCATACGAAATTATTGGGTGGGCAAATCTCTTCTACATCTAAACTAACGCACAGCATTGATGAAAGAACGATTTTGATAATATTTTCGAAAAAAATCGAACTTTAACGCGATCGCTTTACAAGGTCCCTTCTTTTCGCGGTTTTTATTTTTTAATTCGTTTCTGAAGGGTGGGCATACGAAATTATTGGGTGGGAAAATCTCTTCTGCATCCAAACTAACGGACTGCATCGTTGAAAGAACAATTTTGATAATATTTTCGAAAAAAATCGAACTTCAACGCGATCGCTTCACAAGGACCCTTCTTTTCGCGGTTTTTATTTTTTAATTCGATTCTGAAGGGTGGGCATACGAAACTATTGAGTGGGCAAATCTCTCCTACATCTAAACTAACGGAATGCATCGTTGCAGGAACGATTTTGATAATATTTTCGAAAAAATCGAACTTCAACGCGATCGCTTCACAAGGACCCTTCTTTTCGCGGTTTTTATTTTTTAATTCGATTCTGAAGGGTGGGCATACCAAATTTTTGGGTGGGCAAATCTCTCCTACATCTAAACTAACGGACTGCATCGTTGAAAGAACGATTTTGATAAAATATTGGGTAATAATCGAACTTTAACGCGATCGCTTCACAAGGACCCTTCTTTTCGCGGTTTTTATTTTTTAATTCGATTCTGAAGGGTGGGCATACGAAATTATTGGGTGGGCAAATCTCTTCTACATCTAAACTAACGGACAGCATTGATGAAAGAAGGATTTTGATAATATTTTCGAAAAAAATCGAACTTTAACGCGATCGCTTCACAAGGAAACTACTTTTTGCGGTTTTTATTTTTTAATTCGATTCTGAAGGGTGCGCATACGAAAATATTGGGTGGGCAAATCTCTCCTACATCTAAAGTAACGGACTGCATCGTTGAAAGAACGATTTTGATAATATTTTCGGAAAAAATCGAACTTCAACGCGATCGCTTCACAAGGACCCTTCTTTTCGCGGTTTTTATTTTTTAATTCGTTTCTGAAGGGTGGGCATACGAAATTATTGGGTGGGAAAATCTCTTCTGCATCCAAACTAACGGAATGCATCGTTGAAAGAACGATTTTGATAATATTCTCGAAAAAAATCGAACTTTAACGCGATCGCTTCACAAGGTCCCTTCTTTTCGCGGTTTTTATTTTTTAATTCGTTTCTGAAGGGTGGGCATACGAAATTATTGGGTGGGAAAATCTCTTCTACATCCAAACTAACGGACTGCATCGTTGAAAGAACGATTTTGATAATATTTTCGAAAAAAATCGAACTTCAACGCAATCGCTTCACAAGGACACTACTTTTTGCGGTTTTTATTTTTTAATTCGATTCTGAAGGGTGTGCATACGAAATTATTGGGTTGGCAAATCTCTCCTACATCTAACGTAACGGACTGCATCGTTGAAAGAACGATTTTCATAATATATTCGAAAAAAATCGAACTTTAACGCGATCGCTTCACAAGGTCCCTTCTTTTCGCGGTTTTTATTTTTTCATTCGTTTCTGAAGGGTGGGCATACGAAATTATTGGGTGGCAAAATCTCTTCTACATCTAAACTAACGGACAGCATTAATGAAAGAACGCTTTTGATAATATTTTCGAAAAAAATCGAACTTTAACGCGATCGCTTCACAAGGTCCCTTCTTTTCGCGGTTTTTATGTTTTAATTCGTTTCTGAAGGGTGGGCATACGAAATTATTGAGTGGGCAAATCTCTCCTACATCTAAACTAACGGAATGCATCGTGGAAGGAACGATTTTGATAATATTTTCGAAAAAAATCGAACTTCAACGCGTTCGCTTCACAAGGACCCTTCTTTTCGCGGTTTTTATTTTTTAATTCGATTCTGAAGGGTGGGCATACGAAATTATTGGGTGGGCAAATCTCTGCTACATCTAAACTAACGGACCGCATCGTTGAAAGAACGATTTTGATAAAATGTTGGGTAATAATCGAACTTTAACGCGATCGCTTCACAAGGAACCTTCTTTTCCTGGTTTTTATTTTTTAATTCGATTCTGAATGGTGGGCATACGAAATTATTGAGTGGGCAAATCTCTCCTACATCTAAACTAACGGAATGCATCGTGGAAGGAACGATTTTGATAATATTTTCGAAAAAAATCGAACTTTAACGCGATCGCTTCACAAGGTCCCTTCTTTTCGCGGTTTTTATTTTTTAATTCGATTCTGAAGGGTGGGCATACGAAATTATTGGGTGGGCAAATCTCTGCTACATCTAAACTAACGGACAGCATTGATGAAAGAACGATTTTGATAATATTTTCGAAAAATATCGGACTTTAACGCGATCGCTTCTCAAGGACCCTACTTTTCGCGGTTTTTATTTTTTAATTCGATTCTGAAGTGTGGGCATACGAAATTATTGAGTGGGAAAATCTCTCCTGCATCTAAACTAACGGACTGCATCGTTGAAAGAACGATTTTGATAAAATATTGGGTAATAATCGAACTTTAACGCGATCGCTTCACAAGGACACTTCTTTTCCTGGTTTTTATTTTTTAATTCGATTCTGAAGGGTGGGCATACGAAATTATTGAGTGGGCAAATCTCTCCTACATCTAAACTAACGGAATGCATCGTTGAAGGAACGATTTTGATAATATTTTCGAAAAAAATCGAACTTCAACGCGATCGCATCACAAGGACACTACTTTTTGCGGTTTTTATTTTTTAATTCGATTCTGAAGGGTGGGCATACCAAATTTTTGGGTGGGCAACTCTCTCCTACATCTAAACTAACGGACCGCATCGTTGAAAGAACGATTTTGATAAAATGTTGGGTAATAATCGAACTTTAACGCGATCGCTTCACAAGGAACCTTCTTTTCCTGGTTTTTATTTTTTAATTCGATTCTGAATGGTGGGCATACGAAATTATTGAGTGGGCAAATCTCTCCTACATCTAAACTAACGGAATGCATCGTGGAAGGAACGATGTTGATAATATTTTCGAAAAAAATCGAACTTCAACGCGATCGCTTCACAAGGACCCTTCTTTTCGCGGTTTTTATTTTTTAATTCGATTCTGAAGGGTGGGCATACGAAATTATTGGGTGGGCAAATCTCTGCTACATCTAAAGTAACGGACTGCATCGTTGAAAGAACGATTTTGATAATATTTTCGGAAAAAATCGAACTTCAACGCGATCGCTTCACAAGGACCCTTCTTTTCGCGGTTTTTATTTTTTAATTCGTTTCTGAAGGGTGGGCATACGAAATTATTGGGTGGGAAAATCTCTTCTGCATCCAAACTAACGGAATGCATCGTTGAAAGAACGATTTTGATAATATTCTCGAAAAAAATCGAACTTTAACGCGATCGCTTCACAAGGTCCCTTCTTTTCGCGGTTTTTATTTTTTAATTCGTTTCTGAAGGGTGGGCATACGAAATTATTGGGTGGGAAAATCTCTTCTACATCCAAACTAACGGACTGCATCGTTGAAAGAACGATTTTGATAATATTTTCGAAAAAAATCGAACTTCAACGCAATCGCTTCACAAGGACACTACTTTTTGCGGTTTTTATTTTTTAATTCGATTCTGAAGGGTGTGCATACGAAATTATTGGGTTGGCAAATCTCTCCTACATCTAACGTAACGGACTGCATCGTTGAAAGAACGATTTTCATAATATATTCGAAAAAAATCGAACTTTAACGCGATCGCTTCACAAGGTCCCTTCTTTTCGCGGTTTTTATTTTTTCATTCGTTTCTGAAGGGTGGGCATACGAAATTATTGGGTGGCAAAATCTCTTCTACATCTAAACTAACGGACAGCATTAATGAAAGAACGCTTTTGATAATATTTTCGAAAAAAATCGAACTTTAACGCGATCGCTTCACAAGGTCCCTTCTTTTCGCGGTTTTTATGTTTTAATTCGTTTCTGAAGGGTGGGCATACGAAATTATTGAGTGGGCAAATCTCTCCTACATCTAAACTAACGGAATGCATCGTGGAAGGAACGATTTTGATAATATTTTCGAAAAAAATCGAACTTCAACGCGTTCGCTTCACAAGGACCCTTCTTTTCGCGGTTTTTATTTTTTAATTCGATTCTGAAGGGTGGGCATACGAAATTATTGGGTGGGCAAATCTCTGCTACATCTAAACTAACGGACCGCATCGTTGAAAGAACGATTTTGATAAAATGTTGGGTAATAATCGAACTTTAACGCGATCGCTTCACAAGGAACCTTCTTTTCCTGGTTTTTATTTTTTAATTCGATTCTGAATGGTGGGCATACGAAATTATTGAGTGGGCAAATCTCTCCTACATCTAAACTAACGGAATGCATCGTGGAAGGAACGATTTTGATAATATTTTCGAAAAAAATCGAACTTTAACGCGATCGCTTCACAAGGTCCCTTCTTTTCGCGGTTTTTATTTTTTAATTCGATTCTGAAGGGTGGGCATACGAAATTATTGGGTGGGCAAATCTCTGCTACATCTAAACTAACGGACAGCATTGATGAAAGAACGATTTTGATAATATTTTCGAAAAATATCGGACTTTAACGCGATCGCTTCTCAAGGACCCTACTTTTCGCGGTTTTTATTTTTTAATTCGATTCTGAAGTGTGGGCATACGAAATTATTGAGTGGGAAAATCTCTCCTGCATCTAAACTAACGGACTGCATCGTTGAAAGAACGATTTTGATAAAATATTGGGTAATAATCGAACTTTAACGCGATCGCTTCACAAGGACACTTCTTTTCCTGGTTTTTATTTTTTAATTCGATTCTGAAGGGTGGGCATACGAAATTATTGAGTGGGCAAATCTCTCCTACATCTAAACTAACGGAATGCATCGTTGAAGGAACGATTTTGATAATATTTTCGAAAAAAATCGAACTTCAACGCGATCGCATCACAAGGACACTACTTTTTGCGGTTTTTATTTTTTAATTCGATTCTGAAGGGTGGGCATACCAAATTTTTGGGTGGGCAACTCTCTCCTACATCTAAACTAACGGACCGCATCGTTGAAAGAACGATTTTGATAAAATGTTGGGTAATAATCGAACTTTAACGCGATCGCTTCACAAGGAACCTTCTTTTCCTGGTTTTTATTTTTTAATTCGATTCTGAATGGTGGGCATACGAAATTATTGAGTGGGCAAATCTCTCCTACATCTAAACTAACGGAATGCATCGTGGAAGGAACGATGTTGATAATATTTTCGAAAAAAATCGAACTTCAACGCGATCGCTTCACAAGGACCCTTCTTTTCGCGGTTTTTATTTTTTAATTCGATTCTGAAGGGTGGGCATACGAAATTATTGGGTGGGCAAATCTCTGCTACATCTAAACTAACAGACAGCATTGATGAAAGAACGATTTTGATAATATTTTCGAAAAATATCGGACTTTAACGCGATCGCTTCTCAAGGACCCTTCTTTTCGCGGTTTTTATTTTTTAATTCGATTCTGAAGGGTGGGCATACGAAATTATTGAGTGGGAAAATCTCTCCTGCATCTAAACTAACGGACTGCATCGTTGAAAGAACGATTTTGATAAAATATTGGGTAATAATCGAACTTTAACGCGATCGCTTCACAAGGACCCTTCTTTTCCTGGTTTTTATTTTTTAATTCGATTCTGAAGGGTGGGCATACGAAATTATTGGGTGGGCAAATCTCTGCTACATCTAAACTAACGGACAGCATTGATGAAAGAACGATTTTGATAATATTTTCGAAAAATATCGGACTTTAACGCGATCGCTTCTCAAGGACCCTACTTTTCGCGGTTTTTATTTTTTAATTCGATTCTGAAGTGTGGGCATACGAAATTATTGAGTGGGAAAATCTCTCCTGCATCTAAACTAACGGACTGCATCGTTGAAAGAACGATTTTGATAAAATATTGGGTAATAATCGAACTTTAACGCGATCGCTTCACAAGGACACTTCTTTTCCTGGTTTTTATTTTTTAATTCGATTCTGAAGGGTGGGCATACGAAATTATTGAGTGGGCAAATCTCTCCTACATCTAAACTAACGGAATGCATCGTTGAAGGAACGATTTTGATAATATTTTCGAAAAAAATCGAACTTCAACGCGATCGCATCACAAGGACACTACTTTTTGCGGTTTTTATTTTTTAATTCGATTCTGAAGGGTGGGCATACCAAATTTTTGGGTGGGCAACTCTCTCCTACATCTAAACTAACGGACCGCATCGTTGAAAGAACGATTTTGATAAAATGTTGGGTAATAATCGAACTTTAACGCGATCGCTTCACAAGGAACCTTCTTTTCCTGGTTTTTATTTTTTAATTCGATTCTGAATGGTGGGCATACGAAATTATTGAGTGGGCAAATCTCTCCTACATCTAAACTAACGGAATGCATCGTGGAAGGAACGATGTTGATAATATTTTCGAAAAAAATCGAACTTCAACGCGATCGCTTCACAAGGACCCTTCTTTTCGCGGTTTTTATTTTTTAATTCGATTCTGAAGGGTGGGCATACGAAATTATTGGGTGGGCAAATCTCTGCTACATCTAAACTAACAGACAGCATTGATGAAAGAACGATTTTGATAATATTTTCGAAAAATATCGGACTTTAACGCGATCGCTTCTCAAGGACCCTTCTTTTCGCGGTTTTTATTTTTTAATTCGATTCTGAAGGGTGGGCATACGAAATTATTGAGTGGGAAAATCTCTCCTGCATCTAAACTAACGGACTGCATCGTTGAAAGAACGATTTTGATAAAATATTGGGTAATAATCGAACTTTAACGCGATCGCTTCACAAGGACCCTTCTTTTCCTGGTTTTTATTTTTTAATTCGATTCTGAAGGGTGGGCATACGAAATTATTGGGTGGGCAAATCTCTGCTACATCTAAACTAACGGACAGCATTGATGAAAGAACGATTTTGATAATATTTTCGAAAAATATCGGACTTTAACGCGATCGCTTCTCAAGGACCCTACTTTTCGCGGTTTTTATTTTTTAATTCGATTCTGAAGGGTGGGCATACGAAATTATTGAGTGGGAAAATCTCTCCTGCATCTAAACTAACGGACTGCATCGTTGAAAGAACGATTTTGATAAAATATTGGGTAATAATCGAACTTTAACGCGATCGCTTCACAAGGACCCTTCTTTTCGCGGTTTTTATTTTTTAATTCGATTCTGAAGGGTGGGCATACGAAATTATTGGGTGGGAAAATCTCTTCTACATCTAAAGTAACGGACTGCATCGTTGCAGGAACGATTTTGATATTTTCAAAAATAATCGAACTTTAACGCGATCGCTTCACAAGGACACTACTTTTTGCGGTTTTTATTTTTTAATTCGATTCTGAAGGGAGCGCATACGAAATTATTGGGTGGGCAAATCTCTCCTACATCCAAAGTAACGGAATGCATCGTTGAAAGAACGATTTTGATAATATTTTCGAAAAAAATCGAACTTCAACGCGATTGCTTCACAAGGACCCTTCTTTTCGCGGTTTTTATTTTTTAATTCGATTCTGAAGGGTGGGCATACGAAATTATTGGGTGGGCAAATCTCTTCTACATCTAAACTAACGCACAGCATTGATGAAAGAACGATTTTGATAATATTTTCGAAAAAAATCGAACTTTAACGCGATCGCTTTACAAGGTCCCTTCTTTTCGCGGTTTTTATTTTTTAATTCGTTTCTGAAGGGTGGGCATACGAAATTATTGGGTGGGAAAATCTCTTCTGCATCCAAACTAACGGACTGCATCGTTGAAAGAACAATTTTGATAATATTTTCGAAAAAAATCGAACTTCAACGCGATCGCTTCACAAGGACCCTTCTTTTCGCGGTTTTTATTTTTTAATTCGATTCTGAAGGGTGGGCATACGAAACTATTGAGTGGGCAAATCTCTCCTACATCTAAACTAACGGAATGCATCGTTGCAGGAACGATTTTGATAATATTTTCGAAAAAATCGAACTTCAACGCGATCGCTTCACAAGGACCCTTCTTTTCGCGGTTTTTATTTTTTAATTCGATTCTGAAGGGTGGGCATACCAAATTTTTGGGTGGGCAAATCTCTCCTACATCTAAACTAACGGACTGCATCGTTGAAAGAACGATTTTGATAAAATATTGGGTAATAATCGAACTTTAACGCGATCGCTTCACAAGGACCCTTCTTTTCGCGGTTTTTATTTTTTAATTCGATTCTGAAGGGTGGGCATACGAAATTATTGGGTGGGCAAATCTCTTCTACATCTAAACTAACGGACAGCATTGATGAAAGAAGGATTTTGATAATATTTTCGAAAAAAATCGAACTTTAACGCGATCGCTTCACAAGGAAACTACTTTTTGCGGTTTTTATTTTTTAATTCGATTCTGAAGGGTGCGCATACGAAAATATTGGGTGGGCAAATCTCTCCTACATCTAAAGTAACGGACTGCATCGTTGAAAGAACGATTTTGATAATATTTTCGGAAAAAATCGAACTTCAACGCGATCGCTTCACAAGGACCCTTCTTTTCGCGGTTTTTATTTTTTAATTCGTTTCTGAAGGGTGGGCATACGAAATTATTGGGTGGGAAAATCTCTTCTGCATCCAAACTAACGGAATGCATCGTTGAAAGAACGATTTTGATAATATTCTCGAAAAAAATCGAACTTTAACGCGATCGCTTCACAAGGTCCCTTCTTTTCGCGGTTTTTATTTTTTAATTCGTTTCTGAAGGGTGGGCATACGAAATTATTGGGTGGGAAAATCTCTTCTACATCCAAACTAACGGACTGCATCGTTGAAAGAACGATTTTGATAATATTTTCGAAAAAAATCGAACTTTAACGCGATCGCTTCACAAGGACACTACTTTTTGCGGTTTTTATTTTTTAATTCGATTCTGAAGGGTGGGCATACCAAATTTTTGGGTGGGCAAATCTCTCCTACATCTAAACTAACGGACTGCATCGTTGAAAGAACGATTTTGATAAAATATTGGGTAATAATCGAACTTTAACGCGATCGCTTCACAAGGACCCTTCTTTTCGCGGTTTTTATTTTTTAATTCGATTCTGAAGGGTGGGCATACGAAATTATTGGGTGGGCAAATCTCTTCTACATCTAAACTAACGGACAGCATTGATGAAAGAAGGATTTTGATAATATTTTCGAAAAAAATCGAACTTTAACGCGATCGCTTCACAAGGAAACTACTTTTTGCGGTTTTTATTTTTTAATTCGATTCTGAAGGGTGCGCATACGAAAATATTGGGTGGGCAAATCTCTCCTACATCTAATGTAACGGACTGCATCGTTGAAAGAACGATTTTGATAATATTTTCGGAAAAAATCGAACTTCAACGCGATCGCTTCACAAGGACCCTTCTTTTCGCGGTTTTTATTTTTTAATTCGATTCTGAAGGGTGGGCATACGAAATTATTGGGTTGGCAAATCTCTCCTACATCTAACATAACGGACTGCATCGTTGAAAGAACGATTTTGATAATATTTTCGAAAAAAATCGAACTTCAACGCGATCGCTTCACAAGGTCCCCCCTCTTTTCGCGGTTTTTATTTTTTAATTCCATTCTGAAGGGTGGGCATACCAAATTTTTGGGTGGGCAAATCTCTCCTATATCTAAAGTAACGGACTGCATCGTTGAAAGAACGATTTTGATAATATTTTCGAAAAAAATCGAACTTCAACGCGATCCCTTCACAAGGAAACTACTTTTTGCGGTTTTTATTTTTTAATTCGATTCTGAAGGGTGCGCATACGAAAGTATTGGGTGGGCAAATCTCTCCTACATCTAAAGTAACGGACTGCATCGTTGAAAGAACGATTTTGATAATATTTTCGGAAAAAATCGAACTTCAACGCGATCGCTTCAACAGGACCCTTCTTTTCGCGGTTTTTATTTTTTAATTCGATTCTGAAGGGTGGGCATACGAAATTATTGAGTGGGAAAATCTCTCCTGCATCTAAACTAACGGACTGCATCGTTGAAAGAACGATTTTGATAAAATATTGGGTAATAATCGAACTTTAACGCGATCGCTTCACAAGGACCCTACTTTTCCTGGTTTTTATTTTTTAATTCGATTCTGAAGGGTGGGCATACGAAATTATTCAGTGGGCAAATCTCTCCTACATCTAAACTAACGGAATGCTTCGTTGCAGGAACGATTTTGATAATATTTTCGAAAAAAATCGAACTTCAACGCGATCGCATCACAAGGACACTACTTTTTGCGGTTTTTATTTTTTAATTCGATTCTGAAGGGTGGGCATACGAAATTATTGGGTTGGCAAATCTCTCCTACATCTAACGTAACGGACTGCATCATTGAAAGAACGATTTTGATAATATTTTCGAAAAAAATCGAACTTCAACGCGATCGCTTCACAAGGACCCTTCTTTTCGCGGTTTTTATTTTTTAATTCGATTCTGAAGGGTGGGCATACGAAATTATTGGGTGGGAAAATCTCTTCTACATCTAAACTAACGGAATGCTTCGTTGCAGGAACGATTTTGATAATATTTTCGAAAAAAATCGAACTTCAACGCGATCGCTTCACAAGGACACTACTTTTTGCGGTTTTTATTTTTTAATTCG
The DNA here is from genome assembly GCA_944738655.2 of Andrena hattorfiana. Lineage (NCBI taxonomy): Eukaryota > Metazoa > Arthropoda > Insecta > Hymenoptera > Andrenidae > Andrena > Andrena hattorfiana. Next base: position 15,722,666 of record OX122895.1, read on the forward strand.
ATTCTGAAGGGTGTGCATACGAAATTATTGGGTTGTCAAATCTCTCCTACATCAAACGTAACGGACAGCATTGATGAAAGAACGATTTTGATAATATTTTCGAAAAAAATCGAACTTTAACGCGATCGCTTCACAAGGTCCCTACTTTTCGGGGTTTTTATTTTTTAATTCGTTTCTGAAGGGTGGGCATACGAAATTATTGAGTGGGCAAATCTCTCCTACATCTAAACTAACGGAATGCGTCGTTGCAGGAACGATTTTGATAATATTTTCAAAAATAATCGAACTTTAACGCGATCGCTTCACAAGGACACTACTTTTTGCGGTTTTTATTTTTTAATTCGATTCTGAAGGGTGCGCATACGAAATTATTGGGTGGGCAAATCTCTCCTACATCCAAAGTAACGGAATGCATCGTTGCAGGAACGATTTTGATAATATTTTCGAAAAAATCGAACTTCAACGCGATCGCTTCACAAGGATCCTTCTTTTCGCGGTTTTTATTTTTTAATTCGATTCTGAAGGGTGGGCATACGAAATTATTGGGTGGGCAAATCTCTTCTACATCTAAACTAACGGACAGCATTGATGAAAGAAGGATTTTGATAATATTTTTTAAAAAAATCGAACTTTAACGCGATTGCTTCACAAGGTCCCTTCTTTTCGCGGTTTTTATTTTTTAATTCGTTTCTGAAGGGTGGGCATACGAAATTATTGGGTGGGAAAATCTCTTCTACATCCAAACTAACGGACTGCATCGTTGAAAGAACGATTTTGATAATATTTTCGAAAAAAATCGAACTTTAACGCGATCGCTTCACAAGGACACTACTTTTTGCGGTTTTTATTTTTTAATTCGATTCTGAAGGGTGGGCATACCAAATTTTTGGGTGGGCAAATCTCTCCTACATCTAAACTAACGGACTGCATCGTTGAAAGAACGATTTTGATAATATTTTCGAAAAATATCGGACATTAACGCGATCGCTTCACAAGGACCCTTCTTTTCGCGGTTTTTATTTTTTAATTCGATTCTGAAGGGTGGGCATACGAAATTATTGAGTGGGAAAATCTTTCCTACATCTAAACTAACGGACTGCATCGTTGAAAGAACGATTTTGATAAAATATTGGGTAATAATCGAACTTTAACGCGATCGCTTCACAAGGACCCTTCTTTTCCTGGTTTTTATTTTTTAATTCGATTCTGAAGGGTGGGCATACGAAATTATTGGGTGCGCAAATCTCTTCTACATCTAAACTAACGGACAGCATTGATGAAAGAACGATTTTGATAATATTTTCGAAAAATATCGGACATTAACGCGATCGCTTCACAAGGACCCTTCTTTTCGCGGTTTTTATTTTTTAATTCGATTCTGAAGGGTGGGCATACGAAATTATTGAGTGGGGAAATCTTTCCTACATCTAAACTAACGGACTGCATCGTTGAAAGAACGATTTTGATAAAATATTGGGTAATAATCGAACTTTAACGCGATCGCTTCACAAGGACCCTTCTTTTCCTGGTTTTTATTTTTTAATTCGATTCTGAAGGCTGGGCATACGAAATTATTGAGTGGGCAAATCTCTCCTACACCTAAACTAACGGAATGCATCGTTGAAGGAACGATTTTGATAATATTTTCGAAAAAAATCGAACTTTAACGCGATCGCTTCGCAAGGACACTACTTTTTGCGGTTTTTATTTTTTAATTCGATTCTGAAGGGTGGGCATACCAAATTTTTGGGTGGGCAAATCTCTCCTACATCTAAACTAACGGACTGCATCGTTGAAAGAACGATTTTGATAATATTTTCGAAAAATATCGGACATTAACGCGATCGCTTCACAAGGACCCTTCTTTTCGCGGTTTTTATTTTTTAATTCGTTTCTGAAGGGTGGGCATACGAAATTATTGGGTGGGAAAATCTCTTCTACATCTAAAGTAACGGACAGCATTGATGAAAGAACGATTTTGATAATATTTTCGAAAAAAATCGAACTTTAACGCGATCGCTTCACAAGGTCCCTTCTTTTCGCGGTTTTTATTTTTTAATTCGTTTCTGAAGGGTGGGCATACGAAATTATTGGGTGGGAAAATCTCTTCTACATCCAAACTAACGGACAGCATTGATGAAAGAAGGATTTTGATAATATTTTCGAAAAAAATCGAACTTCAACGCGATCGCTTCACAAGGAAACTACTTTTTGCGGTTTTTATTTTTTAATTCGATTCTGAAGGGTGAGCATACCAAATTTTTGGGTGGGCAAATCTCTCCTACATATAAACTAACGGACTGCATCGTTGAAAGAACGATTTTGATAATATTTTCGAAAAATATCGGACTTTAACGCGATCGCTTCACAAGGACCCTTCTTTTCGCGGTTTTTATTTTTTAATTCGATTCTGAAGGGTGGGCATACGAAATTATTGAGTGGGCAAATCTCTCCTACACCTAAACTAACGGAATGCATCGTTGCAGGAACGATTTTGATAATATTTTCAAAAATAATCGAACTTTAACGCGATCGCTTCACAAGGACACTACTTTTTGCGGTTTTTATTTTTTAATTCGATTCTGAAGGGTGCGCATACGAAATTATTGGGTGGGCAAATCTCTCCTACATCCAAAGTAACGGAATGCATCGTTGAAAGAACGATTTTGATAATATTTTCGAAAAAAATCGAACTTCAACGCGATTGCTTCACAAGGACCCTTCTTTTCGCGGTTTTTATTTTTTAATTCGATTCTGAAGGGTAGGCATACGAAATTATTGGGTGCGCAAATCTCTTCTACATCTAAACTAACGGACAGCATTGATGAAAGAACGATTTTGATAATATTTTCGAAAAAAATCGAACTTTAACGCGATCGCTTTACAAGGTCCCTTCTTTTCGCGGTTTTTATTTTTTAATTCGTTTCTGAAGGTTGGGCATACGAAATTATTGGGTGGCAAAATCTCTTCTACATCCAAACTAATGGACTGCATCGTTGAAAGAACGATTTTGATAATATTTTCGAAAAAAATCGAACTTTAACGCGATCACTTCACAAGGTCCCTTCTTTTCGCGGTTTTTATTTTTTAATTCCATTCTGAAGGGTGGGCATACCAAATTTTTGGGTGGGCAAATCTCTCATACATCTAAACTAAGGGACTGCATCGTTGAAAGAACGATTTTGATAATATTTTCGAAAAAAAATCGAACTTCAACGCGATTGCTTCACAAGGACCCTTCTTTTCGCGGTTTTTATTTTTTAATTCGATTCTGAAGGGTGGGCATACGAAATTATTGGGTGGGCAAATCTCTTCTACATCTAAACTAACGGACAGCATTGATGAAAGAACGATTTTGATAATATTTTCGAAAAAAATCGAACTTTAACGCGATCGCTTTACAAGGTCCCTTCTTTTCGCGGTTTTTATTTTTTAATTCGTTTCTGAAGGGTGGGCATACGAAATTATTGGGTGGGAAAATCTCTTCTACATCCAAACTAACGGACTGCATCGTTGAAAGAACAATTTTAATAATATTTTCGAAAAAAATCGAACTTCAACGCGATCGCTTCACAAGGACCCTTCTTTTCGCGGTTTTTATTTTTTAATTCGATTCTGAAGGGTGGGCATACGAAACTATTGAGTGGGCAAATCTCTCCTACATCTAAACTAACGGAATGCATCGTTGCAGGAACGATTTTGATAATATTTTCGAAAAAATCGAACTTTAACGCGAACGCTTCACAAGGACCCTTCTTTTCGCGGTTTTTATTTTTTAATTCGATTCTGAAGGGTGGGCATACGAAATTATTGGGTGGGCAAATCTCTTCTACATCTAAACTAACGGACAGCATTGATGAAAGAAGGATTTTGATAATATTATCGAAAAAAATCGAACATTAACGCGATCGCTTCACAAGGTCCCTTCTTTTCGCGGTTTTTATTTTTTATTTCGTTTCTGAAGGGTGGGCATACGAAATTATTGGGTGGGAAAATCTCTTCTACATCCAAACTAACGGACTGCATCGTTGAAAGAACGATTTTGATAATATTTTCGAAAAAAATCGAACTTTAACGCGATCGCTTCACAAGGACACTACTTTTTGCGGTTTTTATTTTTTAATTCGATTCTGAAGGGTGGGCATACCAAATTTTTGGGTGGGCAAATCTCTCCTACATCTAAACTAACGGACTGCATCGTTGAAAGAACGATTTTGATAATATTTTCGAAAAATATCGGACATTAACGCGATCGCTTCACAAGGACCCTTCTTTTCGCGGTTTTTATTTTTTAATTCGATTCTGAAGGGTGGGCATACGAAATTATTGAGTGGGAAAATCTTTCCTGCATCTAAACTAACGGACTGCATCGTTGAAAGAACGATTTTGATAAAATATTGGGTAATAATCGAACTTTAACGCGATCGCTTCACAAGGACCCTTCTTTTCCTGGTTTTTATTTTTTAATTCGACTCTGAAGGGTGCGCATACGAAATTATTCAGTGGGCAAATCTCTCCTACATCTAAACTAACGGACTGCATCGTTGAAAGAACGATTTTGATAATATTTTCGAAAAAAATCGAACTTCAACGCGATCGCTTCACAAGGACCCTTCTTTTCGCGGTTTTTATTTTTTAATTCGATTCTGAAGGGTGGGCATACGAAATTATTGGGTGGGAAAATCTCTTCTACATCTAAACTAACGGACAGCGTTGATGAAAGAACGATTTTGATAATATTTTCGAAAAAAATCGAACTTTAACGCGATCGCTTCACAAGGTCCCCCCTATTTTCGCGGTTTTTATTTCTTAATTCCATTCTGAAGGGTGGGCATACCAATTTTTTGGGTGGGCAAATCTCTCCTACATCTAAAGTAACGGACTGCATCGTTGAAAGAACGATTTTGATAATATTTTCGAAAAAAATCGAACTTCAACGCGATCGCTTCACAAGGACCCTTCTTTTCGCGGTTTTTATTTTTTAATTCGATTCTGAAGGGTGGGCATACGAAATTATTGGGTGGGAAAATCTCTTCTACATCTAAAGTAACGGACTGCATCGTTGCAGGAACGATTTTGATAATATTTTCAAAAATAATCGAACTTTAACGCGATCGCTTCACAAGGACACTACTTTTTGCGGTTTTTATTTTTTAATTCGATTCTGAAGGGTGCGCATACGAAATTATTGGGTGGGCAAGTCTCTCCTACATCCAAAGTAACGGAATGCATCGTTGAAAGAACGATTTTGATAATATTTTCGAAAAAAATCGAACTTCAACGCGATTGCTTCACAAGGACCCTTCTTTTCGCGGTTTTTATTTTTTAATTCGATTCTGAAGGGTGGGCATACGAAATTATTGGGTGGGCAAATCTCTTCTACATCTAAACTAACGGACAGCATTGATGAAAGAACGATTTTGATAATATTTTCGAAAAAAATCGAACTTTAACGCGATCGCTTTACAAGGTCCCTTCTTTTCGCGGTTTTTATTTTTTAATTCGTTTCTGAAGGGTGGGCATACGAAATTATTGGGTGGGAAAATCTCTTCTACATCCAAACTAACGGACTGCATCGTTGAAAGAACAATTTTAATAATATTTTCGAAAAAAATCGAACTTCAACGCGATCGCTTCACAAGGACCCTTCTTTTCGCGGTTTTTATTTTTTAATTCGATTCTGAAGGGTGGGCATACGAAACTATTGAGTGGGCAAATCTCTCCTACATCTAAACTAACGGAATGCATCGTTGCAGGAACGATTTTGATAATATTTTCGAAAAAATCGAACTTCAACGCGATCGCTTCACAAGGACCCTTCTTTTCGCGGTTTTTATTTTTTAATTCGATTCTGAAGGGTGGGCATACGAAATTATTGGGTGGGCAAATCTCTTCTACATCTAAACTAACGGACAGCATTAATGAAAGAAGGATTTTGATAATATTTTCGAAAAAAATCGAACTTTAACCCGATCGCTTCACAAGGTCCCTTCTTTTCGCGGTTTTTATTTTTTAATTCGTTTCTGAAGGGTGGGCATACGAAATTATTGGGTGGGAAAATCTCTTCTACATCCAAACTAACGGACTGCATCGTTGAAAGAACGATTTTGATAATATTTTCGAAAAAAATCGAACTTTAACGCGATCGCTTCACAAGGACACTACTTTTTGCGGTTTTTATTTTTTAATTCGATTCTGAAGGGTGGGCATACGAAATTATTGAGTGGGAAAATCTTTCCTGCATCTAAACTAACGGACTGCATCGTTGAAAGAACGATTTTGATAATATTTTCGAAAAAAAATCGAACTTTAACCCGATCACTTCACAAGGTCCCTTCTTTTCGCGGTTTTTATTTTTTAATTACATTCTGAAGGGTGGGCATACCAAATTTTTGGGTGGGCAAATCTCTCCTACATCTAAACTAAGGGACTGCATCGTTGAAAGAACGATTTTGATAATATTTTCGAAAAAAATCGAACTTCAACGCGATCGCTTCACAAGGACCCTTCTTTTCGCGGTTTTTATTTTTTAATTCGATTCTGATGGGTGGGCATACCAATTTTTTGGGTGGGCAAATCTCTCCTACATCTAAAGTAACGGACTGCATCGTTGAAAGAACGATTTTGATAATATTTTCGAAAAAAATCGAACTTCAACGCGATCGCTTCACAAGGACCCTTCTTTTCGCGGTTTTTATTTTTTAATTCGATTCTCAAGGGTGGGCATACGAAATTATTGGGTGGGAAAATCTCTTCTACATCTAAAGTAACGGACTGCATCGTTGCAGGAACGATTTTGATAATATTTTCAAAAATAATCGAACTTTAACGCGATCGCTTCACAAGGACACTACTTTTTGCGGTTTTTATTTTTTAATTCGATTCTGAAGGGTGCGCATACGAAATTATTGGGTGGGCAAGTCTCTCCTACATCCAAAGTAACGGAATGCATCGTTGAAAGAACGATTTTGATAATATTTTCGAAAAAAATCGAACTTCAACGCGATTGCTTCACAAGGACCCTTCTTTTCGCGGTTTTTATTTTTTAATTCGATTCTGAAGGGTGGGCATACGAAATTATTGGGTGTGCAAATCTCTTCTACATCTAAACTAACGGACAGCATTGATGAAAGAACGATTTTGATAATATTTTCGAAAAAAATCGAACTTTAACTGATCGCTTTACAAGGTCCCTTCTTTTCGCGGTTTTTATTTTTTAATTCGATTCTGAAGGGTGGGCATACGAAATTATTGGGTGTGCAAATCTCTTCTGCATCTAAACTAACGGACAGCATTGATGAAAGAACGATTTTGATAATATTTTCGAAAAAATCGAACTTCAACGCGATCGCTTCACAAGGACCCTTCTTTTCGCGGTTTTTATTTTTTAATTCGATTCTGAAGGGTGGGCATACGAAATTATTGAGTGGGAAAATCTTTCCTGCATCTAAACTAACGGACTGCATCGTTGTAAGAACGATTTTGATAAAATATTGGGTAATAATCGAACTTCAACGCGATCGCTTCACAAGGACCCTTCTTTTCGCGGTTTTTATTTTTTAATTCGATTCTGAAGGGTGGGCATACGAAATTATTGGGTGGGAAAATCTCTTCTACATCTAAAGTAACGGACTGCATCGTTGCAGGAACGATTTTGATAATATTTTCAAAAATAATCGAACTTTAACGCGATCGCTTCACAAGGACACTACTTTTTGCGGTTTTTATTTTTTAATTCGATTCTGAAGGGTGCGCATACGAAATTATTGGGTGGGCAAGTCTCTCCTACATCCAAAGTAACGGAATGCATCGTTGAAAGAACGATTTTGATAATATTTTCGAAAAAAATCGAACTTCAACGCGATTGCTTCACAAGGTCCCTTCTTTTCGCTGTTTTTATTTTTTAATTCGTTTCTGAAGGGTGGGCATACGAAATTATTGGGTGGGAAAATCTCTTCTACATCCAAACTAACGGACTGCATCGTTGAAAGAACGATTTTGATAATATTTTCGAAAAAAATCGAACTTTAACGCGATCGCTTCACAAGGACACTACTTTTTGCGGTATTTATTTTTTAATTCGATTCTGAAGGGTGGGCATACGAAATTATTGAGTGGGAAAATCTTTCCTGCATCTAAACTAACGGACTGCATCGTTGAAAGAACGATTTTGATAATATTTTCGAAAAACATGGGACATTAACGCGATCGCTTCACAAGGACCCTTCTTTTCGCGGTTTTTATTTTTTAATTCGATTCTGAAGGGTGGGCATACGAAATTATTGAGTGGGAAAATCTTTCCTGCATCTAAACTAACGGACTGCATCGTTGTAAGAACGATTTTGATAAAATATTGGGTAATAATCGAACTTTAACGCGATCGCTTCACAAGGACCCTTCTTTTCCTGGTTTTTATTTTTTAATTCGATTCTGAAGGGTGCGCATACGAAATTATTCAGTGGGCAAATCTCTGCTGCATCTAAACTAACGGATAGCATCGTTGAAAGAACGATTTTGATAAAATATTGGGTAATAATCGAACTTTAACGCGATCGCTTCACAAGGACCCTTCTTTTCCTGGTTTTTATATTATAATTCGATTCTGAAGGGTGGGCATACGAAATTATTGAGTGGGCAAATCTCTCCTGCATCTAACCTAACGGACTGCATCGTTGAAAGAACGATTTTGGCAATATTTTCGAAAAAAATCGAACTTTAACGCGATCGCTTCACAAGGACACTTCTTTTCGCGGTTTTTATTTTTTAATTCGATTCTGAAGGGTGGGCATACGAAATTATTGAGTGGGAAAACCTCTCCTGCATCTAAACTAACGGACTTCATCGTTGAAAGAACGATTTTGATAAAATATTGGGTAATAATCGAACTTTAACGCGATCGCTTCACAAGGACCCTTCTTTTCCTGGTTTTTATTTTTTAATTCGATTCTGAAGGGTGGGCATACGAAATTATTGAGTGGGCAAATCTCTCCTGCATCTAACCTAACGGACTGCATCGTTGAAAGAACGATTTTGACAATATTTTCGAAAAAAATCGAACTTCAACGCGATCGCTTCACAAGGACCCTTCTTTTCGCGGTTTTTATTTTTTAATTCGATTCTGAAGGGTGGGCATACGAAATTATTGGGTGGGCAAATCTCTTCTACATCTAAACTAACGGACAGCATTGATGAAAGTACGATTTTGATAATATTTTCGAAAAAAATCGAACTTTAACGCGATCGCTTCACAAGGTCCCTTCTTTTCGCGGTTTTTATTTTTTAATTCGTTTCTGAAGGGTGGGCATACGAAATTATTGGGTGGGCAAATCTCTCCTACATTTAAACTAACGGACTGCATCGTTGAAAGAACGATTTTGATAAAATTTTCGAAAAATATCGGACTTTAACGCGATCGCTTCACAAGGACCCTTATTTTCGCGGTTTTTATTTTTTAATTCGTTTCTGAAGGGTGGGCATACGAAATTATTGGGTGGGAAAATCTCTTCTACATCTAAACTAACGGATAGCATTGATGAAAGAACGATTTTGATAATATTTTCGAAAAAAATCGAACTTTAACGCGATCGCTTCACAAGGTCCCTTCTTTTCGCGGTTTTTATTTTTTAATTCGTTTCTGAAGGGTGGGCATACGAAATTATTGGGTGGGAATATCTCTTCTACATCCAAACTAACGGACTGCATCGTTGAAAGAACGATTTTGATAATATTTTCGAAAAAAATCGAACTTCAACGCGATCGCTTCACAAGGAAACTACTTTTTGCGGTTTTTATTTTTTAATTCGATTCTGAAGGGTGAGCATACCAAATTTTTGGGTGGGCAAATCTCTCCTACATCTAAACTAACGGACTGCATCGTTGAAAGAACGATTTTGATAATATTTTCGAAAAATATCGGACTTTAACGCGATCGCTTCACAAGGACCCTTCTTTTCGCGGTTTTTATTTTTTAATTCGATTCTGAAGGGTGGGCATACGAAATTATTCAGTGGGCAAATCTCTCCTACATCTAAACTAACGGAATGCATCGTTGCAGGAACGATTTTGATAATATTTTCAAAAATAATCGAACTTTAACGCGATCGCTTCACAAGGACACTACTTTTTGCGGTTTTTATTTTTCAATTCGATTCTGAAGGGTGCGCATACGAAATTATTGGGTGGGCAAATCTCTCCTACATCCAAAGTAACGGAATGCATCGTTGAAAGATCGATTTTGATAATATTTTCGAAAAAAATCGAACTTCAACGCGATCGCTTCACAAGGACCCTTCTTTTCGCGGTTTTTATTTTTTAATTCGATTCTGAAGGGTGGGCATACGAAACTATTGAGTGGGCAAATCTCTCCTACATCTAAACTAACGGAATGCATCGTTGCAGGAACGATTTTGATAATATTTTCGAAAAAATCGAACTTCAACGCGATCGCTTCACAAGGACACTACTTTTTGCGGTTTTTATTTTTTAATTCGATTCTGAAGGGTGGGCATACCAAATTTTTGGGTGGGCAAATCTCTCCTACATCTAATCTAACGGACTGCATCGTTGAAAGAATGATTTTGATAATATTTTCGAAAAATATCGGACATTAACGCGATCGCTTCACAACGACCCTTCTTTTCGCGGTTTTTATTTTTTAATTCGATTCTGAAGGGTGGGCATACGAAATTATTGAGTGGGCAAATCTCTCCTACATCTAAACTAACGGAATGCATCGTTGCAGGAACGATTTTGATAATATTTTCAAAAATAATCGAACTTTAACGCGATCGCTTCACAAGGACACTACTTTTTGCGGTTTTTATTTTTCAATTCGATTCTGAAGGGTGCGCATACGAAATTATTGGGTGGGCAAATCTCTCCTACATCTAAACTAACGGACTGCATCGTTGAAAGAACGATTTTGATAATATTTTCGAAAAAAATCGAACTTTAACGCGATCGCTTCACAAGGTCCCTTCTTTTCGCGGTTTTTATTTTTTAATTCGTTTCTGAAGGGTGGGCATACCAAATTTTTGGGTGGGCAAATCTCTCCTACATCTAAACTAACGGACTGCATCGTTGAAAGAATGATTTTGATAATATTTTCGAAAAATATCGGACATTAACGCGATCGCTTCACAAGGACCCTTCTTTTCGCGGTTTTTATTTTTTAATTCGATTCTGAAGGGTGGGCATACGAAATTATTGGGTGGGAATATCTCTTCTACATCCAAACTAACGGACTGCATCGTTGAAAGAACGATTTTGATAATATTTTCGAAAAAAATCGAACTTCAACGCGATCGCTTCACAAGGACCCTTCTTTTCGCGGTTTTTATTTTTTAATTCGATTCTGAAGGGTGGGCATACGAAACTATTGAGTGGGCAAATCTCTCCTACATCTAAACTAACGGAATGCATCGTTGCAGGAACGATTTTGATAATATTTTCGAAAAAATCGAACTTCAACCCGATCGCTTCACAAGGACCCTTCTTTTCGCGGTTTTTATTTTTTAATTCGATTCTGAAGGGTGCGCATACGAAATTATTCAGTGGGCAAATCTCTCCTACATCTAAACTAACGGACTGCATCGTTGAAAGAACGATTTTGATAATATTTTCGAAAAAAATCGAACTTTAACGCGATCGCTTCACAAGGACACTACTTTTTGCGGTTTTTATTTTTTAATTCGATTCTGAAGGGTGGGCATACCAAATTTTTGGGTGGGCAAATCTCTCCTACATCTAAACTAACGGACTGCATCGTTGAAAGAATGATTTTGATAATATTTTCGAAAAATATCGGACATTAACGCGATCGCTTCACAACGACCCTTCTTTTCGCGGTTTTTATTTTTTACTTCGATTCTGAAGGGTGGGCATACGAAATTATTGAGTGGGAAAATCTTTCCTGCATCTAAACTAACGGACTGCATCGTTGAAAGAACGATTTTGATAAAATATTGGGTAATAATCGAACTTTAACGCGATCGCTTCACAAGGACCCTTCTTTTCCTGGTTTTTATTTTTTAATTCGATTCTGAAGGGTGCGCATACGAAATTATTCAGTGGGCAAATCTCTCCTACATCTAAACTAACGGAATGCATCGTTGAAGGAACGATTTTGATAATATTTTCGAAAAAAATCGAACTTTAACGCGATCGCTTCACAAGGACACTACTTTTTGCGGTTTTTATTTTTTAATTCGATTCTGAAGGGTGGGCATACCAAATTTTTGGGTGGGCAAATCTCTCCTACATCTAAACTAACGGACTGCATCGTTGAAAGAATGATTTTGATAATATTTTCGAAAAATATCGGACATTAACGCGATCGCTTCACAAGGACCCTTCTTTTCGCGGTTTTTATTTTTTAATTCGATTCTGAAGGGTGGGCATACGAAACTATTGAGTGGGCAAATCTCTCCTACATCTAAGCTAACGGAATGCATCGTTGCAGGAACGATTTTGATAATATTTTCAAAAAAATCGAACTTCAACGCGATCGCTTCACAAGGACCCTTCTTTTCGCGGTTTTTATTTTTTAATTCGATTCTGAAGGGTGGGCATACGAAATTATTGGGTGGGCAAATCTCTTCTACATCTAAACTAACGGACAGCATTGATGAAAGAAGGATTTTGATAATATTTTCGAAAAAAATCGAACTTTAACGCGATCGCTTCACAAGGTCCCTTCTTTTCGCGGTTTTTATTTTTTAATTCGTTTCTGAAGGGTGGGCATACGAAATTATTGGGTGGGAAAATCTCTTCTACATCCAAACTAACGGACTGCATCGTTGAAAGAACGATTTTGATAATATTTTCGAAAAAATCGAACTTCAACGCGATCGCTTCACAAGGACCCTTCTTTTCGCGGTTTTTATTTTTTAATTCGATTCTGAAGGGTGGGCATACGAAATTATTGGGTGGGCAAATCTCTTCTATATCCAAACTAACGGACTGCATCGTTGAAAGAACGATTTTGATAATATTTTCGAAAAAAATCGAACTTTAACGCGATCGCTTCACAAGGTCCCTTCTTTTCGCGGTTTTTATTTTTTAATTCCATTCTGAAGGGTGGGCATACCAAATTTTTGGGTGGGCAAATCTCTCCTACATCTAACCTAAGGGACTGCATCGTTGAAAGAACGATTTTGATAATATTTTCGAAAAAAATCGAACTTCAACGCGATCGCTTCACAAGGACACTACTTTTTGCGGTTTTTATTTTTTAATTCGATTCTGAAGGGTGGGCATACCAAATTTTTGGGTGGGCAAATCTCTCCTACATTTAAACTAACGGACTGCATCGTTGAAAGAACGATTTTGATAATATTTTCGAAAAATATCGGACTTTAACGCGATCGCTTCACAAGGACCCTTCTTTTCGCGGTTTTTATTTTTTAATTCGATTCTGAAGGGTGGGCATACGAAATTATTCAGTGGGCAAATCTCTCCTACATCTAAACTAACGGAATGCATCGTTGCAGGAACGATTTTGATAATATTTTCAAAAATAATCGAACTTTAACGCGATCGCTTCACAAGGACACTACTTTTTGCGGTTTTTATTTTTCAATTCGATTCTGAAGGGTGCGCATACGAAATTATTGGGTGGGCAAATCTCTCCTACATCCAAAGTAACGGAATGCATCGTTGAAAGATCGATTTTGATAATATTTTCGAAAAAAATCGAACTTCAACGCGATCGCTTCACAAGGACCCTTCTTTTCGCGGTTTTTATTTTTTAATTCGATTCTGAAGGGTGGGCATACGAAACTATTGAGTGGGCAAATCTCTCCTACATCTAAACTAACGGAATGCATCGTTGCAGGAACGATTTTGATAATATTTTCGAAAAAATCGAACTTCAACGCGATCGCTTCACAAGGACACTACTTTTTGCGGTTTTTATTTTTTAATTCGATTCTGAAGGGTGGGCATACCAAATTTTTGGGTGGGCAAATCTCTCCTACATCTAATCTAACGGACTGCATCGTTGAAAGAATGATTTTGATAATATTTTCGAAAAATATCGGACATTAACGCGATCGCTTCACAACGACCCTTCTTTTCGCGGTTTTTATTTTTTAATTCGATTCTGAAGGGTGGGCATACGAAATTATTGAGTGGGCAAATCTCTCCTACATCTAAACTAACGGAATGCATCGTTGCAGGAACGATTTTGATAATATTTTCAAAAATAATCGAACTTTAACGCGATCGCTTCACAAGGACACTAGTTTTTGCGGTTTTTATTTTTCAATTCGATTCTGAAGGGTGCGCATACGAAATTATTGGGTGGGCAAATCTCTCCTACATCCAAAGTAACGGAATGCATCGTTGAAAGAACGATTTTGATAATATTTTCGAAAAAAATCGAACTTCAACGCGATCGCTTCACAAGGACCCTTCTTTTCGCGGTTTTTATTTTTTAATTCGATTCTGAAGGGTGGGCATACGAAACTATTGAGTGGGCAAATCTCTCCTACATCTAAACTAACGGAATGCATCGTTGCAGGAACGATTTTGATAATATTTTCGAAAAAATCGAACTTCAACGCGATCGCTTCACAAGGACCCTTCTTTTCGCGGTTTTTATTTTTTAATTCGATTCTGAAGGGTGCGCATACGAAATTATTCAGTGGGCAAATCTCTCCTACATCTAAACTAACGGACTGCATCGTTGAAAGAACGATTTTGATAATATTTTCGAAAAAAATCGAACTTTAACGCGATCGCTTCACAAGGACACTACTTTTTGCGGTTTTTATTTTTTAATTCGATTCTGAAGGGTGGGCATACCAAATTTTTGGGTGGGCAAATCTCTCCTACATCTAAACTAACGGACTGCATCGTTGAAAGAATGATTTTGATAATATTTTCGAAAAATATCGGACATTAACGCGATCGCTTCACAACGACCCTTCTTTTCGCGGTTTTTATTTTTTACTTCGATTCTGAAGGGTGGGCATACGAAATTATTGAGTGGGAAAATCTTTCCTGCATCTAAACTAACGGACTGCATCGTTGAAAGAACGATTTTGATAAAATATTGGGTAATAATCGAACTTTAACGCGATCGCTTCACAAGGACCCTTCTTTTCCTGGTTTTTATTTTTTAATTCGATTCTGAAGGGTGCGCATACGAAATTATTCAGTGGGCAAATCTCTCCTACATCTAAACTAACGGAATGCATCGTTGAAGGAACGATTTTGATAATATTTTCGAAAAAAATCGAACTTTAACGCGATCGCTTCACAAGGACACTACTTTTTGCGGTTTTTATTTTTTAATTCGATTCTGAAGGGTGGGCATACCAAATTTTTGGGTGGGCAAATCTCTCCTACATCCAAACTAACGGACTGCATCGTTGAAAGAATGATTTTGATAATATTTTCGAAAAATATCGGACATTAACGCGATCGCTTCACAAGGACCCTTCTTTTCGCGGTTTTTATTTTTTAATTCGATTCTGAAGGGTGGGCATACGAAACTATTGAGTGGGCAAATCTCTCCTACATCTAAGCTAACGGAATGCATCGTTGCAGGAACAATTTTGATAATATTTTCAAAAAAATCGAACTTCAACGCGATCGCTTCACAAGGACCCTTCTTTTCGCGGTTTTTATTTTTTAATTCGATTCTGAAGGGTGGGCATACGAAATTATTGGGTGGGCAAATCTCTTCTACATCTAAGCTAACGGACAGCATTGATGAAAGAAGGATTTTGATAATATTTTCGAAAAAAATCGAACTTTAACGCGATCGCTTCACAAGGTCCCTTCTTTTCGCGGTTTTTATTTTTTAATTCGTTTCTGAAGGGTGGGCATACGAAATTATTGGGTGGGAAAATCTCTTCTACATCCAAACTAACGGACTGCATCGTTGAAAGAACGATTTTGATAATATTTTCGAAAAAAATCGAACTTTAACGCGATCGCTTCACAAGGACACTACTCTTTGCGGTTTTTATTTTTTAATTCGATTCTGAAGGGTGGGCATACCAAATTTTTGGGTGGGCAAATCTCTCCTACATCTAAACTAACGGACTGCATCGTTGAAAGAATGATTTTGATAATATTTTCGAAAAATATCGGACATTAACGCGATCGCTTCACAACGACCCTTCTTTTCGCGGTTTTTATTTTTTACTTCGATTCTGAAGGGTGGGCACACGAAATTATTGAGTGGGAAAATCTTTCCTGCATCTAAACTAACGGACTGCATCGTTGAAAGAACGATTTTGATAAAATATTGGGTAATAATCGAACTTTAACGCGATCGCTTCACAAGGACCCTTCTTTTCCTGGTTTTTATTTTTTAATTCGATTCTGAAGGGTGCGCATACGAAATTATTCAGTGGGCAAATCTCTCCTACATCTAAACTAACGGAATGCATCGTTGAAGGCACGATTTTGATAATATTTTCGAAAAAAATCGAACTTTAACGCGATCGCTTCACAAGGACCCTTCTTTTCGCGGTTTTTATTTTTTAATTCGATTCTGAAGGGTGGGCATACGAAATTATTGGGTGGGCAAATCTCTTCTACATCTAAACTAACGGACAGCATTGATGAAAGAAGGATTTTGATAATATTTTCGAAAAAAATCGAACTTTAACGCGATCGCTTCACAAGGTCCCTTCTTTTCGCGGTTTTTATTTTTTAATTCGTTTCTGAAGGGTGGGCATACGAAATTATTGGGTGGGCAAATCTCTTCTACATCTAAACTAACGGACAGCATTGATGAAAGAAGGATTTTGATAATATTTTCGAAAAAAATCGAACTTTAACGCGATCGCTTCACAAGGTCCCTTCTTTTCGCGGTTTTTATTTTTTAATTCGATTCTGAAGGGTGGGCATACGAAATTATTGAGTGGGCAAATCTCTTCTACATCCAAACTAACGGACTGCATCGTTGAAAGAACGATTTTGATAATATTTTCGAAAAAATCGAACTTCAACGCGATCGCTACACAAGGACACTACTTTTTGCGGTTTTTATTTTTCAATTCGATTCTGAAGGGTGCGCATACGAAATTATTGGGTGGGCAAATCTCTCCTACATCCAAAGTAACGGAATGCATCGTTGAAAGAACGATTTTGATAATATTTTCGAAAAAAATCGAACTTCAACGCGATCGCTTCACAAGGACCCTTCTTTTCGCGGTTTTTATTTTTTAATTCGATTCTGAAGGGTGGGCATACGAAACTATTGAGTGGGCAAATCTCTCCTACATCTAAACTAACGGAATGCATCGTTGCAGGAACGATTTTGATAATATTTTCGAAAAAATCGAACTTCAACGCGATCGCTTCACAAGGACCCTTCTTTTCGCGGTTTTTATTTTTTAATTCGATTCTGAAGGGTGGGCATACGAAATTATTGGGTGGGCAAATCTCTTCTACATCTAAACTAACGGACAGCATTGATGAAAGAAGGATTTTGATAATATTTTCGAAAAAAATCGAACTTTAACGCGATCGCTTCACAAGGTCCCTTCTTTTCGCGGTTTTTATTTTTTAATTCGTTTCTGAAGGGTGGGCATACGAAATTATTGGGTGGGAAAATCTCTTCTACATCCAAACTAACGGACTGCATCGTTGAAAGAACGATTTTGATAATATTTTCGAAAAAAATCGAACTTTAACGCGATCGCTTCACAAGGACACTACTTTTTGCGGTTTTTATTTTTTAATTCGATTCTGAAGGGTGGGCATACCAAATTTTTGGGTGGGCAAATCTCTCCTACATCTAAACTAACGGACTGCATCGTTGAAAGAATGATTTTGATAATATTTTCGAAAAATATCGGACATTAACGCGATCGCTTCACAACGACCCTTCTTTTCGCGGTTTTTATTTTTTACTTCGATTCTGAAGGGTGGGCATACGAAATTATTGAGTGGGAAAATCTTTCCTGCATCTAAACTAACGGACTGCATCGTTGAAAGAACGATTTTGATAAAATATTGGGTAATAATCGACTTTAACGCGATCGCTTCACAAGGACCCTTCTTTTCCTGGTTTTTATTTTTTAATTCGATTCTGAAGGGTGCGCATACGAAATTATTCAGTGGGAAAATCTCTCCTACATCTAAACTAACGGACTGCATCGTTGAAGGAACGATTTTGATAATATTTTCGAAAAAAATCGAACTTTAACGCGATCGCTTCACAACGACACTACTTTTTGCGGTTTTTATTTTTTAATTCGATTCTGAAGGGTGGGCATACCAAATTTTTGGGTGGGCAAATCTCTCCTACATCTAAACTAACGGACTGCATCGTTGAAAGAATGATTTTGATAATATTTTCGAAAAATATCGGACATTAACGCGATCGCTTCACAACGACCCTTCTTTTCGCGGTTTTTATTTTTTACTTCGATTCTGAAGGGTGGGCATACGAAATTATTGAGTGGGAAAATCTTTCCTGCATCTAAACTAACGGACTGCATCGTTGAAAGAACGATTTTGATAAAATATTGGGTAATAATCGAACTTTAACGCGATCGCTTCACAAGGACCCTTCTTTTCCTGGTTTTTATTTTTTAATTCGATTCTGAAGGGTGCGCATACGAAATTATTCAGTGGGCAAATCTCTCCTACATCTAAACTAACGGAATGCATCGTTGAAGGCACGATTTTGATAATATTTTCGAAAAAAATCGAACTTTAACGCGATCGCTTCACAAGGACACTACTTTTTGCGGTTTTTATTTTTTAATTCGATTCTGAAGGGTGGGCATACCAAATTTTTGGGTGGGCAAATCTCTCCTACATCTAAACTAACGGACTGCATCGTTGTAAGAACCATTTTGATAATATTTTCGAAAAAAATCGAACTTCAACGCGATTGCTTCACAAGGACCCTTCTTTTCGCGGTTTTTATTTTTTAATTCGATTCTGAAGGGTGGGCATACCAAATTATTGGGTGGGAAAATCTCTTCTACATCTAAAGTAACGGACTGCATCGTTGCAGGAACGATTTTGATAATATTTTCGAAAAAAATCGAACTTCAACGCGATTGCTTCACAAGGACCCATCTTTTCGCGGTTTTTATTTTTTAATTCGATTCTGAAGGGTGGGCATACCAAATTATTGGGTGGGCAAATCTCTTCTACATCTAAGCTAACGGACAGCATTGATGAAAGAACGATTTTGATAATATTTTCGAAAAAAATCGAACTTTAACGCGATCGCTTTACAAGGTCCCTTCTTTTCGCGGTTTTTATTTTTTAATTCGTTTCTGAAGGGTAGGCATACGAAATTATTGGGTGGGAAAATCTCTTCTACATCCAAACTAACGGACTGCATCGTTGAAAGAACAATTTTGATAATATTTTCGAAAAAAATCGAACTTCAACGCGATCGCTTCACAAGGACCCTTCTTTTCGCGGTTTTTATTTTTTAATTCGATTCTGAAGGGTGGGCATACGAAACTAATGAGTGGGCAAATCTCTCCTACATCTAAACTAACGGAATGCATCGTTGCAGGAACGATTTTGATAATATTTTCGAAAAAATCGAACTTCAACGCGATCGCTTCACAAGGACCCTTCTTCTCGCGGTTTTTATTTTTTAATTCGATTCTGAAGGGTGGGCATACGAAATTATTGGGTGGGCAAATCTCTTCTACATCTAAACTAACGGACAGCATTGATGAAAGAAGGATTTTGATAATATTTTCGAAAAAAATCGAACTTTAACGCGATCGCTTCACAAGGTCCCTTCTTTTCGCGGTTTTTATTTTTTAATTCGTTTCTGAAGGGTGGGCATACGAAATTATTGGGTGGGAAAATCTCTTCTACATCCAATCTAACGGACTGCATCGTTGAAAGAACGATTTTCATAATATTTTCGAAAAAAATCGAACTTTAACGCGATCGCTTCACAAGGACACTACTTTTTGCGGTTTTTATTTTTTAATTCGATTCTGAAGGGTGGGCATACCAAATTTTTGGGTGGGCGAATCTCTCCTACATCTAAACTAACGGACTGCATCGTTGAAAGAACGATTTTTATAATATTTTCGAAAAACATCGGACATTAACGCGATCGCTTCACAAGGACCCTTCTTTTCGCGGTTTTTATTTTTTAATTCGATTCTGAAGGGTGGGCATACGAAATTATTGAGTGGGAAAATCTTTCCTGCATCTAAGCTAACGGACTGCATCGTTGAAAGAACGATTTTGATAATATTTTCGAAAAATATCTGACTTTAACGCGATCGCTTCACAAGGACCCTTCTTTTCGCGGTTTTTATTTTTTAATTCGATTCTGAAGGGTGGGCATACGCAATTATTGGGTGGGAAAATCTCTTCTATATCCAAACTAACGGACTGCATCGTTGAAAGAACGATTTTGATAATATTTTCGAAAAAAATCGAACTTTAACGCGATCGCTTCACAAGGTCCCTTCTTTTCGCGGTTTTTATTTTTTAATTCCATTCTGAAGGGTGGGCATACCAAATTTTTGGGTGGGCAAATCTCTCCTACATCTAAACTAAGGGACTGCATCGTTGAAAGAACGATTTTGATAATATTTTCGAAAAAAATCGAACTTCAACGCGATCGCTTCACAAGGACACTACTTT
Organism: Andrena hattorfiana; assembly: GCA_944738655.2. Classification (NCBI taxonomy): domain Eukaryota; kingdom Metazoa; phylum Arthropoda; class Insecta; order Hymenoptera; family Andrenidae; genus Andrena; species Andrena hattorfiana. Next base: position 15,743,270 of record OX122895.1, read on the forward strand.
TTGCGGTTTTTATTTTTTAGTTCGATTCTGAAGGGTGGGCATACCAAATTTTTGGGTGGGCAAATCTCTCCTGCATCTAAACTAACGGACTGCATCGTTGAAAGAACGATTTTGATAATATTTTCGAAAAATATCGGACTTTAACGCGATCGCTTCACAAGGACCCTTATTTTCGCGGTTTTTGTTTTTTAATTCGTTTCTGAAGGGTGGGCATACGAAATTATTGGGTGGGAAAATCTCTTCTACATCTAAACTAACGGACAGCATTGATGAAAGAACGATTTTGATAATATTTTCGAAAAAAATCGAACTTTAACGCGATCGCTTCACAAGGTCCCTTCTTTTCGCGGTTTTTATTTTTTAATTCGTTTCTGAAGGGTGGGCATACGAAATTATTGGGTGGGAAAATCTCTTCTACATCCAAACTAACGGACTGCATCGTTGAAAGAACGATTTTTATAAAATATTGGGTAATAATCGAACTTTAACGCGATCGCTTCACAAGGACCCTTCTTTTCCTGGTTTTTATTTTTTAATTCGATTCTGAAGGGTGGGCATACGAAATTATTGAGTGGGCAAATCTCTCCTACATCTAAACTAACGGAATGCATCGTTGAAGGAACGATTTTGATAATATTTTCGAAAAAAATCGAACTTTAACGCGATCGCTTCACAAGGACACTACTTTTTGCGGTTTTTATTTTTTAATTCGATTCTGAAGGGTGCGCATACGAAATTATTGGGTGGGCAAATCTCTCCTACATCTAAAGTAATGGACTGCATCGTTGAAAGAACGATTTTGATAATATTTTCGAAAAAAATCGAACTTCAACGCGATCGCTTCACAAGGTCCCCCCTCTTTTCGCGGTTTTTATTCTTTAATTCCATTCTGAAGGGTGGGCATACCAAATTTTTGGGTGGGCAAATCTCTCCTACATCTAAAGTAACGGACTGCTTCGTTGAAAGAACGATTTTGATAATATTTTCGAAAAAAATCGAACTTCAACGCGATCATTTCACAAGGAAACTACTTTTTCCGGTTTTTATTTTTTAATTCGATTCTGAAGGGTGCGCATACGAAAGTATTGGGTGGGCAAATCTCTCCTACATCTAAAGTAACGGACTGCATCGTTGAAAGAACGATTTTGATAATATTTTCGAAAAAAATCGAACTTCAACGCGATCGCTTCACAAGGTCCCTTCTTTTCGCGGTTTTTATTTTTTAATTCGATTCTGAAGGGTGGGCATACGAAATTATTGGGTGGGCAAATCTCTTCTACATCTAAACTAACGGACAGCATTGATGAAAGTACGATTTTGATAATATTTTCGAAAAAAATCGAACTTTAACGCGATCGCTTCACAAGGTCCCTTCTTTTCGCGGTTTTTATTTTTTAATTCGTTTCTGAAGGGTGGGCATACGAAATTATTGGGTGGGAAAATCTCTTCTACATCTAAACTAACGGACAGCATTGATGAAAGAACGATTTTGATAATATTTTCGAAAAAAATCGAACTTTAACGCGATCGCTTCACAAGGTCCCCTCTTTTCGCGGTTTTTATTTTTTAATTCGTTTCTGAAGGGTGGGCATACGAAATTATTGGGTGGGAAAATCTCTTCTACATCCAAACTAACGGACAGCATTGATGAAAGAACGATTTTGATAATATTTTCGAAAAAAATCGAACTTTAACGCGATCGCTTCACAAGGTCCCTTCTTTTCGCGGTTTTTATTTTTTAATTCGTTTCTGAAGGGTGGGCATACGTAATTATTGGGTGGGAAAATCTCTTCTACATCCAAACTAACGGACTGCATCGTTGAAAGAACCATTTTGATAATATTTTCGAAAAAAATCGAACTTCAACGCGATCGCTTCACAAGGACCCTTTTTTTGGCGGTTTTTATTTTTTAATTCGATTCTGAAGGGTGGGCATACGAAATTATTGGGTGGGCAAATCTCTTCTACATCTAAGCTAACGGAGAGCATTGATGAAAGAACGATTTTGATAATATTTTCGAAAAAAATCGAACTTCAACGCGATCGCTTCACAAGGTCCCTTCTTTTGGCGGTTTTTATTTTTTAATTCGTTTCTGAAGGGTGGGCATACGAAATTATTGGGTGGGAAAATGTCTTCTACATCCAAACTAACGGACTGCATCGTTGAAAGAACGATTTTGATAAAATATTGGGTAATAATCGAACTTTAACGCGATCGCTTCACATGGACCCTTCTTTTCCTGGTTTTTATTTTTTAATTCGATTCTGAAGGGTGGGCATACGAAATTATTGAGTGGGCAAATCTCTTCTACATCTAAGCTAACGGACAGCATTGATGAAAGAACGATTTTGATAATATTTTCGAAAAAAATCGAACGTTAACGCGATCGCTTCACAAGGTCCCATCTTCTCGCGGTTTTTATTTTTTAATTCGTTTCTGAAGCGTGGGCATACGAAATTATTGGGTGGGAAAATCTCTTCTATATCCAATCTAACGGACTGCATCGTTGAAAGAACGATTTTGATAATATTTTCGAAAAAAATCGAACTTTAACGCGATCGCTTCACAAGGTCCCTTCTTTTCCTGGTTTTTATTTTTTAATTCGATTCTGAAGGGTGGGCATACGAAATTATTGAGTGGGCAAATCTCTTCTACATCTAAACTAACGGACAGCATTGATGAAAGAACGATTTTGATAATATTTTCGAAAAAAATCGAACATTAACGCGATCGCTTCACAAGGTCCCATCTTCTCGCGGTTTTTATTTTTTAATTCGTTTCTGAAGGGTGGGCATACGAAATTATTGGGTGGAAAAATCTCTTCTACATCCAATCTAACGGACTGCATCGTTGAAAGAACGATTTTGATAATATTTTCGAAAAAAATCGAACTTTAACGCGATCGCTTCACAAGGTCCCTCCTTTTCGCGGTTTTCATTTTTTAATTCCATTCTGAAAGGTGGGCATACGAAATTATTGGGTGGGCAAATCTCTTCTACATCTAAGCTAACGGACAGCATCGTTGAAAGAACGATTTTGATAAAATATTGGGTAATAATCGAACTTTAACGCGATCGCTTCACAAGGACCCTTCTTTTCGCGGTTTTTATTTTTTAATTCCATTCTGAAGGGTGGGCATACCAAATTTTTGGGTGGGCAAATCTCTCCTACATCTAAGCTAACGGACTGCATCGTTGAAAGAACGATTTTGATAATATTTTCGAAAAATATCGGACTTTAACGCGATCGCTTCACAAGGACACTACTTTTTGCGGTTTTTATTTTTTAATTCGATTCTGAAGGGTGCGCATACGAAATTATTGGGTGGGCAAATCTCTCCTACATCTATAGTAACGGACTGCATCGTTGAAAGAACGATTTTAATAATATTTTCGAAAAAAATCGAACTTCAACGCGATCGCTTCACAAGGACCCTTCTTTTCGCGGTTTTTATTTTTTAATTCGATTCTGAAGGGTGGGAATACGAAATTATTGGGTGGGCAAATCTCTTCTACATCTAAACTAACGGACAGCATTGATGAAAGAACGATTTTGATAATATTTTCGAAAAAAATCGAACTTTAACGCAATCGCTTCACAAGGTCCCTACTTTTCGCGGTTTTTATTTTTTAATTCGTTTCTGAAGGGTGGGCATACGAAATTATTGGGTGGGAAAATCTCTTCTACATCTAAACTAATGGACAGCATTGATGAAAGAACGATTTTGATAATATTTTCGAAAAAAATCGAACTTTAACGCGATCGCTTCACAAGGTCCCTTCTTTTCGCGGTTTTTATTTTTTAATTCGTTTCTGAAGGGTGGGCATACGAAATTATTGGATGGGAAAATCTCTTCTACATCCAAACTAGCGGACTGCATCGTTGAAAGAACGATTTTCATAATATTTTCGAAAAAAATCGAACTTCAACGCGATCGCTTCACAAGGAAACTACTTTATGCGGTTTTTATTTTTTAATTCGATTCTGAAGGGTGGGCGTACCAAATTTTTGGGTGGGCAAATCTCTCCTACATCTAAACTAACGGACTGCATCGTTGAAAGAACGATTTTGATAAAATATTGGGTAATAATCGAACTTTAACGCGATCGCTTCACAAGGACCCTTCTTTTCCTGGTTTTTATTTTTTAATTCGATTCCTAAGGGTGGGCATACGAAATTATTGAGTGGGCAAATCTCTCCTACATCTAAACTAACGGAATGCATCGTTGAAGGAACGATTTTGATAATATTTTCAAAAAAAATCGAACTTTAACGCGATCGCTTCACAAGGACACTACTTTTTGCGGTTTTTATTTTTTAATTCGATTCTGAAGGGTGCGCATACGAAATTATTGGGTGGGCAAATCTCTCCTACATCTAAAGTAACGGACTGCATCGTTGAAAGAACGATTTTGATAATATTTTCGAAAAAAATCGAACTTCAACGCGATCGCTTCACAAGGACACTACTTTTTGCGGTTTTTATTTTTTAATTCGATTCTGAAGGGTGGGCATACGAAATTATTGGGTGGGCAAATCTCTCCTACATCTAAAGTAACGGACTGCATCGTTGAAAGAACGATTTTGATAATATTTTCGAAAAAAATCGAACTTCAACGCGATCGCTTCACAAGGACCCTTCTTTTCGCGGTTTTTATTTTTTAATTCGATTCTGAAGGGTGGGCATACGAAATTATTGGGTGGGCAAATCTCTTCTACATCTAAACTAACGGACAGCATTGATGAAAGAACGATTTTAATAAAATATTGGGTAATAATCGAACTTTAACGCGATCGCTTCACAAGGACCCTTCTTTTCCTGGTTTTTATTTTTTAATTCGATTCTGAAGGGTGGGCATACGAAATTATTCAGTGGGCAAATCTCTCCTGCATCTAAACTAACGGACTGCATCGTTGAAAGAACAATTTTGATAAAATATTGAGTAAAAATCTAACTTTAACGCGATCGCTTCACAAGGACCCTTCTTTTCCTGGTTTTTATCTTTTAATTCGATTCTGAAGGGTGGGCATACGAAATTATTGAGTGGGCAAATCTCTCCTACATCTAAACTAACGGAATGCATCGTTGAAGGAACGATTTTGATAATATTTTCGAAAAAAATCGAACTTTAACGCGATCGCTTCACCAGTACCCTTCTCTTCGCGATTTTTATTAATAATTCGATTCTGGAGTGTGGGAAAACGAAATCATTCGGTGGGCAAACGTGGCCAGATCGCGCACAATCGTATCCTACTGGTAAAAAATTGAAAAATGTTCATGGATGGTGCGGATGACGAAATTTTTAATTTGTTCATAACTTTTTTTTTAATGGTTTGCCTACGAAAATTTTGGGTGGGCAAACGTGGGCAAACGGTGGACAATCATTTCCCACTGTCAAAGCATTAAAAAGTTTTCATGGGGGTGCTGGTGAAAAATTTTTTTGTCCATAACTTTTTTTTGGAGGGTGGGCAAACGAAAATTTTTTATGGGCAAACATGGGCAAACGATGGACAAACGCATGCCATCGAATTTTTTTAAAAAATCGCGTTTGGGGGTGCTAACTTCACAGACCTTCTATGTTGTCCTTAACGCATGCCCTATTTATTGCGGGTACCTCAGCTCCTGAGTCTATTAGCATCCTAACATCATTATCTCCTGCTTCCTTTATCTGTACTTGTAGTTCATCCGAAACAAAATCAGATATTCCAGCTTCCTGCCGGTCCCGTTTTACTATTCTAAGCGGTTTTTGATTCGCGTCGGAGTTATCGGTGCCCGTTGCCGTGGGGAGAGTCCATGGTCCTCCTGACTGCGTCGTTGCTGCGTAAGCATTGTAAGGTCGCCGCCCCTGTGTGCGTGACCTATCGTTGTTGTATGACTGGCGATTCCCGCGGTAGGTATCAGGTGTCCCTTTCTCTGCGAGGTTTGAGTTGGCCCCATTTGGTTTTTTCTTGTCTCCGGGTCCTGTACCAGGTTGTCGTGGTCCATTTCCGGTGCCCTTCCAGCACTCTTTGGTAGAATGTCCCGACCTCTTACAATTATGACAGTACCGTTTTCCTGTTTGGTTCCCGGAATTCGTGTTACGGTTTGCCCCGGACGTTGCGGGTCGCTTCATGATTGACCCTTCTTCTTCTATTGCTATTGATACGGCCTCTGGTAGATCAGTCGATCTTCGTGATTTTACCAGAATTTTCAGGTCGTCACGGAGTCCTTCCTGGAAAATGCAGTGTGCCTGTTTCTTGAATATCTTGATAGCCGCTGTTTTTTCTACTACTGTATCTTTTTCATCCAGCCCGGTCTCAATTAATTCATTAAGCAATAGGGTTAATCGATTCCCGTATGCGTGGGCATCTTCTTGCATTCCTTGCCTGCATTGCAACAGTTCCATTTGCACGTCTGCGGTCGTGCGTGTTGGTTTATAAAGTGAATTCAGCACATTCTCCAAATCGTCGAATGTTTGTGTTCGGCGGTTTTGTACCTCGATTTGGGCTGCACCTGCAATCCTAGTTGATTTTATCCCGCGTACTATCTGTGCTCTTTGCTCGGCTGTCCTAAATGTTTTTACCACGTATTTGCTGGTCTCCAGGAATGTTACCAGCTCCTTAGGATTCCCTTCGAATTTAGGTACAAGTCTCAAGGCGTTGAACACTCTAGTTTCCCATAATTCTGTTGGTACGTCTGGTAGTTCGTCTAAACTGAACGTGGGGGGTACGAAAATGTTAGACCGTCTAGGTATGTCGTCTTCATCCATTTGGTCCTGGAAATGTAAAGTGGTTCTGTTTCCGTCCTCTAGCGGGGGACCTTCCATTAATGATCGCATCCTATCTATTTCTTCGTCTACTACTCGATGGTCGATGTCGCGTTCCATGTCGAATCGCGATCTTATTCCCGTAGCGTTAGTTTCCTGTAGGTCTGTTACTTTCCTGGCTAGTGCCTGTATGGTTTCTTGGAGTGTGATTAGCGTTTGCTCCATCCTAGCTTGCCTATCGTCCGAAATTGTTTCGTCCCTTGCGAATTCCCGTCTCGGAGTTTCGTCTCTTGTAATTAAGAGTTCCTGATATGAGGTTTCTCCCCCTAAATTTGTTCCTCTCGGAGTTCCTTCAGTTTTCTTTTCCTTTGGGCTATAAATCACCATGGCTACTGAGACTTCGAAAATTTCACTATCGTATGTGGTATTAGTAAATCCGCTCGACTCTGAGCACGTCTCGTTAGAGGGGTGTAGCTCTATGGGAGGGAGTAGACTTGGATCTATCTCCTCAAAAGGGAAAAGTCGTTCCCAGGCTATATTTCTGTCAGTCCCTAGTGAATTCTGTAAGATCTCAGCTATTGAACTATTGTGCCCTAGTGATTGATTCTGACCGGCTGCTGCGCGTTCGTCGATTTCAAGAATCGTATCGATTGCTGCTTCGTATTCCTCGTCGGTCGGTGTGATCGAGGGTAAACTTACGTGCCCTACTTGGGGTGCCTAACCGTTCAGCCCTAGGTTGCAAGGTTTCTTGCCTTTCTATTAGGCCTAAATTTCGCTCGAGATTGATCCCTGCCGAGATTGCTCGTCGCATGAAAAAATTTTCGCGGCGCGATGCTTGACTTTTTTAGTATCAAATGTCCCACTTACAGCATGTATAGTAGGAAGCGCGTCGTCATCATTGTTGCCGCTGTTGCGATGTGGAACTGGTTGCTGGCTTCCTCTTTTGGCACTTGTCAGCACTTGGTTGTGGATCGGCGTCCTTGTTGATGTTGACCGTGGTAACTTCGTGTTGCCTCCGTTGGTCAAGCCCACCTTGTTCCCTACGTTGGCGTGATCTACCGCTGCCACTAATTTTGTTGCGAGGTTTGCCGGTGTGGAGATTCTCTCTGAGAATCTGGCTGCACTACGCGGTTTCCTCGAACGGGTCGTTCCTCGGGCTCCGATAGTCCGGGTGATGATGCCGGGAACGGGATTCTCGGGCCAAGCCGAAGGTAGTGGATCGTTGTCGGTTTAAGAGTTAGAACTCACCGTAGGTTTTAACAAAGGTTTATTTGAGCTGGGGCGATCACGGGCGTGATCTTTTACAATGTTCGTTCTCGTCGTTCGGATGTGGGTTTATATACAAGATTTGAGGTCGTAGTTTGGTGATCGCGGGGGGAGGCCTAATGGTCTCCGCATGTGGATCCTCGGCCTTGCAACGTATGCGGTTTCCTTTGATTGCGCATCTTGCTGAGCTTGCTGGTGTTCGAGCATACACCAGGTGTTACGAGTTACGTTATGTTACATAACAATACTAATAAAAACTAGACACTCCAAACTATCAATTCATATAAAAAAAACCGGAAAATGTGTAAGTTGCTCTAATTTTATAGAGGTTATTGCTTATGTAGCCGGAATTACCCTGCTTTCCCCTGTTTGCAGTATTCGAATTCGAAATACAGAAGCACACGTAAAGCGACAAATACGCATGCGCGTAATATGCGCATTGGCTGCCCATGCTTTGATTTTCTGTAGTTGCTGCACGCATCATGAGCTAGAAGTTGGAGGATTCTAGGGAATTCTACGAATCAGGTTATGCTGTCTTTGCACTCGCTGCATCAAACGCAACTAATGCAACGGGCCCAATTTCAAAGCGAACATCACATCTAGAAAGTTTTAGGCAGGGTCGAAACGGAAGATCAGAAAGGAAGCATACGTGGCGCGCATTGTTATTTCTTAAAGGCTTTTACTGCTGAGTTTTTCGAACGTATTCTTATAATGCGAACGTTACAGCTATACTCTAATCCAGAAGTCGTACGAGAGCCTGCGATTGTATTCAATAGCTTTCAAAACCTTCAATTTACCCCGGGCACGGATAATAAATAACTTCATTTTTCCTTTACACATCAGCTTACCAAATTACGCTGGGTAAGCAGCAGTTCGTCCTGTAAAACTCATAAAATATGGTCTTCGCTTTCAATAATTGCCGCTGTTCAAGAAGAATAGAAAAACTCGGGTTGACAAAATCCACGAACCAATAAAGTCATCAAATTTCGTTAGGAGTCGGTCCCCGATCCTTAGGACGAAGTAACCGATGTAGTTAGGAAGCGTGCTTCGACCACCGTCCAAAAGTCTCGAATTAAATTTAACGTAATCAATCCAACTGCATAGCTAATTTAAGTAAGGTTGAACATTCCCGCGCAAACTCACGAGCATCAAACGCATCGAAAACCGTTACGTTTGATTATTGCGGTTCATGCGCTGTTGGAAACGAAACGCTATGAATGCGCGCAGCGACTGCGCTGCGGTCTATGAGCATAATGCGTGAATTGAAACACAGCCAACATCTCGCCGGGTGTGCGTAATGCATTTTCCCCACGTTAAAAAAAAAGTAGTAGTGCGGACTGACTGTCGATGAATGCGGAACCTGGCCGCCTCTCTCAGTGAAGTGCGGTAAACATCCCGCAGTAAAGCACCGTTCATGAGCCTGGAAGAAGCGCAACATTGATAGAGGAGTCGCTGCCTTCCCCAGATATCAAAACTGGAGCAACATTGTGCTACGATCAACAAAGTATATCCATGGTAAAGCGCATATGTGTATAAGTGGAAACTGTTTGGAAATTTGAATTTATATGATTATAATGTTGAACGGTTCGTTCTGGCCATATCTCTTTTCACCTTTTGGATGTTTTGGGGTTGTCTACTATTTACCTCAGTCTTCTTCCAACCGACTCGCGTGTCGCACGTTCGTTTTCGAGCGTTACGACTTATTATTTTCAATAGCTCTCGCAGTATTCATTTCTTTATATTGAATCTTTCCTTGATAATGGTCTAAATTAAGACCGAAACGTTGGAAATTTATATAAATATTGAATTAATTGCAAAATAGTTGATTGTTAATGTTTAAAGTGACCGAACCAGTGCGCCGAAATCATATCTATTAATAATTCCGGTCGAAATTAAATTTATAAATAACTTTTTAAAATGAATGGCGAAACACCTGCATCTACTGTTAAGGAAAGTTTCTTTTCGTTTATAACAAGATCGTATGGACCTGAAGCCTTGAGAATGCTCAAAGATTTATCTAGCAGTAGATCCAACCTAGTCAAGATAAGTAATAGAAAACTATTTTTACTTAAATGCAGAACTAATGGTATCATTCCTAATTTTATTTCAAACAACTTTATGAATAATTCTAAAATGTCTACAGTCTCTGCTTCGGCATCTGGTAAATTGTTGAATTTAAAAAATAGATTCATGAGAAAATTGCTCAACATTGCTATTAAGGACACACACAATATACAAAATTCAATTTTAAATAGAATTAGGCATCTGAATGAGGAAATTCAATTCATCCTCCCTTCACGTATGTTTGAAAGGTTTTGTGCATTAGAAAATAAAAAATACACCAGGTTGTTTAAAATCCAAAAAAATAAATGTATTAAAAAATTTAACAACTTGCTAGAATTCAAAATTAACTCTTCTAACAATGTTTATGGTGTGGTTGTCTCTTTTGAAAATGTGACTTCTGATAACAATAACGACAACTGGTTGAAAAATCTTTCTGATGTTGAAATTCCAGAAAATGTCAAAAAGTATTAGTTGTTGGACCCAAACATGCTCTCTGTGTACAAAAGAAGTTCATTACCTCTCCAAAATTTATTGCATCTATTGAGTCAGGTTTAGCGAAAATGATTGATGATGACATTCAAACATCAACCAGAATAAGAATTATTAATAAAATTTTGAATTACACCAGCAATATGACTAAACCTAACAGTATGTTTTTGTCTGAAGCTGGGATTACGGAAACTCGGCAATTTTTCAAAAGAAATAATAATTTATTAGTTTTAAAGTCTGACAAAGGCAACACTACAGTACTAGTAGATAAAGATTTTTATAACTCAGAAGTGCTTAAATTGCTAAATGACAGGACCACATACATTGTTAGTAAATTTGAATACACTTGTACTTTCCAGAGGGAGGCGAATTCTATTATTTCCAGCATGTGTAAAAAGAAGCAAATAAGTGAACAAGTAGGCAAACATCTAAAGACTTATAATGCAGTCGTTCCTAGAGCGTACGCACTTCCTAAAACACATAAAGAGAATTTGTCTTGGAGGATTATCGTTTCTTCTATTGATGGTCCCACTTATAAATTATCAAGTTCTTTAGCTAATGTTCTTTCTAAGATAGTAGGAAAATCTCCTTACCATACAGTTGACAGTTGGCAATTTTGCAAAGAAATTAGGAATGTTCAAGTTAATGATGAATCGTTAAGATTGGTATCTCTAGATGTTATATCCCTTTTTACTAACGTTCCTACTGAGTTAGCCATACAGGTATTACACCATCGTTGGGACGAAATTAAGGAACACACCAAAATCGATCGAAACGAATTTCTCAAAGCTGTTAAGTTCGTATTGGATTCTAATGTTTTTTATTCAATGGAGTTTATTACAAACAAGTGTTTGGAACAGCTATGGGGTCTCCAATCTCCCCTGTAATTGCCAATATAGTGATGGAAAGATTAGAGACGTTTTCCCTCTCGAAGGTACCTTTTCAACCTATTTTTTATAAAAGATACGTGGATGATATTATTACTTGTCTTAGACTGGAGGATTTACAAACATTATTGGATGCATTTAACAGTTTCCATGCTAGACTTCAATTCACTTATGAAATTGAAAAGGATTTTTGTCTTAGGTTTCTAGTTACAATAGTTATCAGATCAAATAATAAACTTATTACAAATTGGTACCATAAACCGAGTTGGTCAGGCAGATATATCAATTTCTTTTCTGCTCATCCTATGCAACATAAAGCAGGTTTGATTAAAGGATTAATAGATCGTGCTATTTTGCTTTCTGATCCGGAATTCCGACCAGCTAATTTGCTTCTTTTGAAAAACACGTTGAAACGTAATGGATATCCTATAGATATGGTTTCTGCAATTATTAAAGAACGTACTTTTGAAGTGTACCGTCCATTATTGGTGGAAAAACGGAAAGAAGAAAGAAACAAAGAAATAGGTTCCATCAGTTGGAAAAACACAGTCGTTTTACCATTTTGTAATAATATCTCTAACGATATAAGAAGAATATTTAGAAGAGTCGGAATACACACTATTTTTAAAATACCGCTTTATGCTAAGCACTTGTTCCCTTTAATCAAAGATAAAATACCTGTGTCAAAAGCTTCAAACATTGTATACTCTATTCCTTGCATGGGCTGTAACCAGGTTTATATTGGTCAAACCTCCAGATATCTAGAAAGGCGTATTTATGAACACAAAAGAAATATCTTCTCATCTCCCTTACAACATACTGTTTTAACCAAACATTCATTGGAGTACGATCATAGGTTTGACTTTGACAATGCTAAAGTTGTAGATAAAGAAACTAATTTAAATCAGAGAATTCTTTTAGAGACACTACACATGATTAAACAGCCTAGCGTTAACCTTAGGTATGAAACACCTAAAATACAAGAATATTACGCAACATTACTGAAGAAGTAATGTCTTATGATGTAGTTCTCGAATTAATTTCAGTGATCTTACTTGTTTCTTACATATCTTGTAATGTTATGTAGTTGTTTTGTTGCTCTCGAACACCTATAAATGTTCATAAAATATGACACATGAGCAAGAATATTGGTTTTCTTCTTAGACAGTACTGTTTGGAAATTTGAATTTATATGATTATAATGCGCAACGGTTCGTTCTGGCCATATCTCTTTCCACCTTTTGGATGTTTTGGGGTTGTCTACTATTTACCTCAGTCTTCTTCCAACCGACTCGCGTGTCGCACGTTCGTTTTCGAGCGTTACGACTTATTATTTTCAATAGCTCTCGCAGTATTCGTTTCTTTATATTGAATCTTTCCTTGATAATGTTATTCTTTTGCAGGTTGATAATCAATAATACCACACGACTGACATTAATAAAGTATATATTAATATAAGCATACAAAATGACTTTGAAAAACAATACATTCTTCCTCTTACATTTTACAGTGAGAGACAGCCGCAGATTGCAAGCATCACAGATACCAACATAAAGAAGAAAAAAAATAAAAAGAACTATCTTGTCTGTATCAGGTGTTGCGTATTTTAACGGTGATTTTAAAATCAGAACGCGGGTTGGTGCCCGTGGAGCGCTGAACCATCTTTGAATCAGGATTTGAATCATCTGAGGGAGTTGATTCATTATCGAGGAGAGACAAATTGACTCAGTGCGAAGACTCTGACTCGACAAGAAGACTCCGGTGCGGGTAACGCTATCGCTAAATCTTCTACCTCAAATGCGCCACTACCACTCAAGTCAGCCCTACTGTTTCGTCTAGCTTTTACAAATCGGATCCTGTACGGCGGCATTTTGAAAATCTAATCTATGCTTATCAAGTAAGATATAGTTTCTTATAATTATAAACTCTTACAATTAAAACTTACGAACAAGGTGCTGTATAAAAGTCAGCTAATACTCCAGAAATACACTAAGATTACACTTCTATGATATCACGTATAGTTCACTAATCCTAACTTGATGTACAGGTGTTCCAGTTCCAATCCTCAGGTGATCCCGGTTTTCACCGATCCTTTCCCTGGAAAATGATTTCCTTGATCCACCGAATGCGTTGGCTCCTTGGCTCCTCGGGTAGATTTCTCCTCTCGTTATGGATATGAACTCGTAATTATCAGCAGTATGTGTACTTTGATACCAACAGGTGCTTGTGATTCCAGGATTAGCGAGCACGGCCGCTGAAACCACCCGTCTCTGGCATCCACCCTTGCCCCCAGGGAAACCGTGCAAAAACCTAAGGGAGAGAGGTTGCACTTTCACGTTGCGTACACAATTATAAACTGCTGCTTATCAATGTCAATTCACGAGTCTACGAAAATCACAGTTCTAGAAGTGCAGACTGCATATATCACACACTCACGAGCCGGCAAAGTTTATCACTCAAAAAATGTTTGTGAAATTAACGCGTTTATTTCCTTTCAAAATCCCACCGCTGTCACCAATTTTGTTGCGTATTTTAACGGTGATTTTAAAATCAGAACGCGGGTTGGTGCCCGTGGAGCGCTGAACCGCTCTGCTCGTCGGAGTGTGGGAGTTTCAAATAAAACACTTGTACAAGAAACTATTGCTAAGTTAAACTTTGGACTTTTATTTGAAACTGTTTGGGAAGCTGGTTAAAAACGGAATGAATGTGGCATTTCAAAAGTTCCTCCGAGGTCCTCGCTGAAGTCGTTGGCCGAATCCTTCTAGTCCTCCCATAGATCCTCGTAGTCCAATCAGGATGGAGGATGCATCAGATCCAAGCGGTAGGCCGTCCTTCGGATGTCCGTACGCTCCCGCGAATCGGCGTCCATCTTTCCCTCCGTCTTCGGGTGGTGGTGGAAACTCGGTGGAAGCGCGCTTTTCCGTTACACAGCGGGGTGCCCACGTGGGAAGAGAAAGTAGGCTCTACTCCGAGGATCGAGAAAACAACCCTTGAAGGAAATTTATGACTTCCTCAACGTCGCCAACACTTCTGAAGTCAATCGACACTCCTAAAGACTAACAAAGGACAAGGCCTTTTCAAAAGATTACGTGACTTAGAAGAAACTCGCGATTCGTTTCGGGGTCTGTTAATTGGTGTCCTCTTCCTGTTTTCGAGCTCTGCCCAAGATCTTTCCCACGTATGCCACCCGCATCGCACATCGTTAATAACGCTTTCTCAATCACACACACAACATCTACTTTCAAATTTCGCTCCTGATTTATCTATCGATTACATACATTTCCGTGGCTACGTTCGCGTGATCACGCAACACAGGAAAATCATTATCCCTATAACACCCTCTCTTAATGACTTCCTGATGGACTCACATAAATACAGAAATATAACATACATATCTAATATGCTTAATTATAAGTCCAACACCCTCTCTCAATTTTCATCTTCTAACAATCTTATATCTTTCTTCATTTTACAAAATTGTTGTCCCGGTAATCCCTTAGTAAGGATATCAGCCTGTTGACTCTCTGTGTTTATATAGTGAATCCCAAGTTCATTATTCTTTACCTTATCATGTACGAAATTATACTTCAAGTCCATATGTTTGACTCTACGATTATTTTCAGGAGTCTTTATAACTTTTTAACCTTTACTTCTAAATCTACTAATATCCTATTAAACCAAGCTTCGTCCTTAACTGCACTGCATAGTGCCACAAGTTCTGCCTCCGTTGTTGATAACGCAACACATTTCTGTTTTCGTGTTACCCACGCTATTGAGTTTCCGAATACCTTTATTAAATATCCCGTAACTGATTTCCTATCGTTTACATCACCTCCCCAATCTGCATCAACAGAGCAGACCAGAGGTAACTCGCTATCGTCTCTTTTGTACACTAATTTCAAATTAGCTGTTCCTCTCAAGTATCTTAAAACTCTTTTAAGATAATTCCATATTTCAGTACACGCTTTATCCTGATACCTACTAAAATAGTTCACCACATAACTAATATCCGGTCGAGATCCTAACATGAGGTACATCAGACAACCAATTAACTCCTTTACCGGTTCATCTGTTCTAGTATCGCTCTGCTCACTCAATCTTAACTTTAACTTCTGATCAATTGGTGTAATACATGCCTTGGCATCTTCATAATTGAAACGTTTTAACATATTTAATGTATATCTCCTCTGACTTATTTTTAATACACCCTTATCCTTATTATATTCTATCTCTAATCCTAAAAATTGTTTAAGTTCGCCTTCGTCTTTTATGTCATATTTATCAGCTAATTTCATTTTACACGCATTTAATAATCTTAAGTCTGGTCCTGTTAGGATGATATCATCTACATATAACAATAAATACACCATTGTCCCTTTACAGTCTTTAGAATACAGACAATAATCGTTATCCGATCTCTTAAAACCAATCTCTATTAAGTAATTATTAATCTCCTCATTCCAGCATTTCGATGCTTGTCTCAGTCCATAAAGAGACTTATTTAACTTTAAAATATGTCCCTCTTTGCATCTCACTTCATATGGTGGATATATGTATACATTTTCATTCAGCTTACTATTTAGGAATGCAGTTGTTACGTCTAATTGTATAAAATGGTAACTATATTGGTTCCCTACAGCTAGCATAGCCCTAATGGTAGACATATTTGCGACTGGCGAATATATTTCGTCATAATTAAATGTTTCCTTTTGAGCGAAACCCCTGACAACTAACCTGGCCTTGTATTGTTTCCTCTTATCCTTTTCTAGTGGTTTGAAAGAGTAAATCCATCTTGTATCCAATATCTCACCATTTCCTTGTATCTTAGTTGATTCCCAAGTCCTATTTTCTTCTATAGAATCCAGTTCCCTTTTCATCGCCTCTCTCCATAGTTGCTCATCATGTCTTCCTCTCAGGTCTTCTATATTGATTGGCGTTTGTTCCACGTAACCCACTGCATCGAATGCCATGTACATTTCGAAGTCCTTGTACTTAGATGGTATCTTTATCGTTCTCTTGCACCTTCCACCTATATCTTGACTGTCTGCCTCTTCAATATTAGTTTTTGTATTCTCGCATGTATCTCTTTCTTCGTTTTCTTCTGTCTCAATTATCACTTCCTCCTTAGGCTCGTCAATTTTTTCAGCTCTGTCCTCTATGCTAACTTGGTTCTCCCTATAATACAGCAATTTCTCATTAAATACAGCATCCCTGGATATTATCAATTTCAGCTTTTCCACATTCCATAACCTATAACCAGTGTGTGCATATCCCATCATTACACACTTTTCTGCTTTCGAGTCAAGTTTACCCCTTAACTCTTTTGGAATGTGTGCATACGCTGTGGACCCAAAGACTCTTAGATTTTTAACATTCGGTTTTTTACCATACCATAATTCAGCAGGAGTAACCTCATCTAGACTTGCACTAGGACTCCTATTTAAAATATATGCAGCCATTCTAATGGCTTCATTTCAGAACTCCTTCGGGATACTTGAGTCCTTTATTAATGTTCTCGCCATATCTACCAAACTTCGATTAAACCGTTCCGCCTTGCCATTTTGTTGTGGCGTATATGGTACAGTATAGTCAATAATGGTATCATTCTCTTTACAGTAGTTCTTAAACTCATGTGAGGTATATTCCCCACCGTTGTCGCATCTTAACATAGATATTTTGTGTCCAAATTTGGATTGTGCCATCTCTGCATACTCTCTAAAACAACTAGACACTTCGCTCTTACTCTGCACTACATAAACGCAAACAAAACTTGAAAAATTATCTATAAATGTTACTAAATATCTACTACCCTCATATGAAGTTGGAGAGATGGGTCCACACACATCTGAGTGTACTATTTCTAACAGTCTTTTACTTCTTCTTCTTTGTCCAAATTTCGGTCTAGTCATCTTTCCACCAACAGATGATTCACAGAATTTAATTCTGTTTATCCTTAACTCATTCAAGCCATCTACCATTTTGGTTTTTACAAGCTTCTCTAAATTTGAATAGCAAATGTGACCATATCTTTTGTGCCATAGAGTTACATTGTCATTTTCCATTTCTACATTCAAGCAATCATTCTTCAAGGTCTGAAACTCAATCTCATACAGATTACCTCTGGTTCCGACCCCTATCAAATTATTACCATTGAATAGTCGCACTTGACCTTCCTCAAACACTACCTTAATGTTAGACATTTCTAGTTTTTTGACTGACAAAAGATTTTTCCTTAAACTAGGTACATAAAGTACGTTCTGAATTTTACAACTTATTCCTTTGCCATTAACATAACTTAACGCTTCTATGTTTCCTATGCCTACAGCTTGTATGAAACTATCATTTTTCGCAATCGCTATATTTATCGGTTCCTTTAAAACCATCAAGTCTGTGAAATAGTTTTTTCTATTAACTAAGTGATCTGTACAGCCTGAGTCTAAGGAGAATGTAATTTCATCTTTCTTTAAAATGTCTGTGTCTTGCTCATAGTTACTCATAAAGCAAACACTCTTGTCCTTCACATCCTCTCCATCGTTCCTTTCCACAAGGTTACCTGTCTTCGTCTCGTCTCTCTTCTGTTTCCAGTGCTGCTTCTGCTGATTCCACGGCCGATCCCGGCTGGAGTTAGATTTCTGTGTAGAGTCCTATCCGTGCCCGCCTCGATATCCTTTTTGTTGGACCCCTCCATACCGTTCTTTATTGTATCCTGGCTTCCTTCGTTCATCTTTTAATTTTCTACAATCTTTCTTAAAATGTCCTTGCTCACCACACCCATTGCATACTCCTGGTTTATTCGATATAAATGCAGCCGACTTGGAATGTTCATCAGCATTGCTGGGTTTACTTAGCTTTCTCTTCTCCACCTCACTTTTAAGTTTCGATTTCACAAAATCCAGTTTCACATCTTCTTCTGGTAAGTTTTCCAATATGGTTACAACGGTTTCGTATGACTTTGGCAATGACATCAGCAAACTGCATACTGCATCTTCTTCCTTTACCTCTACACCACTTGCTCTTAGCTGACACAACGTGTCATCAAATTTTGCAATGAACTCATCCAAATTTTCATTCTCGTGTAATTTTAATGATAGCATTTTTCTTTTTAGGCATAACTGACCTGGTAGTCCTTTCTTTTGAAACATTTCTTCCAACACCTTCCACATGCTATACGCTGTCTCTTTGCCCCTGATAATTTCGATTTGATTGTCACTCACACACTGAACAATCATTGATTTACATTTGTTATCTCTCCTTTTGGCTTCATTTCTTTTTGTTTCATCAGTGTAATCTGCGCTTTTATATTCCGTTTGAATGCTATCCTCCACACCTTGTTCCTCCAACAGCGTTCTTACTCAGAACTTCCATGTGTGATAATTTCTCCCATTTAAGGGATCAAGGTTATAATTATGTTTTACATTTGAAGCCATGCCGAACATGTGGTTTTTGCACGTGTTCTAACCTTAAACTTTTCTGTACCTATAATAGGTTGACTGGACAAGGGCGTTCAACTGTCTTGACGTGTGTCGATCTTGCTCTGTATTCTTTTCGATTTGGCAGTGTTAATCTGAGTCTGATTTGTTCGGTCTTGTATCCACTTGTAGATACTGTGCATATCTTTGTGGTGCCGCAGCGCTGTTCGCTTAGTGCCTTTACTTTCCGAGTAATCCGCCGTTAATTCTCGGTATTCGGTTGTGGCTTGCTCAGCTTGTGGTTTTCTTCCGCCTGTTTTTGTTTGACTTTGTCCTCGACGTCGTCATCGTGATTACAAACTCTGGTGTGCCTCGTGTAAGGCTAATTAGTAATTAACGACATCTATTGAGGAGTTCAAAACACTACTGTCGGTGTACTGTCGGTATGGTCCACTGTCGAGGATGCTCCAAATTTCTACCTAAGTCTGGTAAATGCACAGGCTGTGGTATGAACAATAATTTTCCTGGCATCGGTGTTTTTGACTGCAATAATGCCCTATCTCTGTCTGGACCCTCCACCTTGTCCTCAAGATCAAGTTCTGACGCCTCACCAGATCTAAGGGCTATCCATGGCTGTCTTCAAGATATCAAACTCAAACTAAGTTCGCTGGATGATCTGGTAGCGCGTGTTAACTCTTTGCACACCATGATGTCAGATGTTGCTGAACGGGTGGATAGTCTAGCCGTTGACCAAGCCTCTTTGGACCGACGTATGACTTCGCTGGAGCAGCGTTTTACTGGTGGGGGGGGGGGGCGTCTGCTGTGGCTGGCTCGGTGCCTCTTGCTGAGGTCACCCAGAGATTTGAACGTATGGAGCGTTCTACTAGAGACTTTGAAGTCGTTATATCAGGGCTGCCTGATAATTCAAATTCGGGGCTACTACAGACTATTAAAAGTGTTGCGGACGCCATTAATGTACCTTTCTCGCAGTCGCATGTAGCGTCTGCGCTTAGACTTCGTCATACCAACGCAAAGTTTAAGCCTCTCGTCATCCGATTCACCTCTACGTTTACTCGGGATGAGTGGATTGCCAAAAAGAGAGCCAAAAAGGATCTTCGTGCTAGTGAGGTTGTTCCTTCATGGCTTGACTCACTTATATATATTAATGAACGTTCAACTGCTAGTGAGCGTAGCAGTTTGCTGGAGGCCAAGAGGCTTGCGAAGGACTATAATTTTAAGTTTGTATGGATGAAACGTGGAATTATCTACTTAAGGAAGGATGATGGTGCTCCGGTCCGGCGGTTTACATCTTCTGCCGACTTCTTGGAGGAATTGTCTACGCAGCCTCCTGTTCTGCAAGGCTCCCCAGTTCAAGTTCTTCATCCTATGGATGGGAGTCGGTGACTTGACCCGAGCCTACACCCGGGCTCCGAAGCTCTCCGCCCGCCTTCCCTGGATGGGTTAGATGGGCTGGTTTCTACTTCTGGCAGTACATATTCCTCCGCGACTTCTGCTTTGCTGGAGCTCTCTTCTCCCACTTCTGAACATGCGTCTTCTACGTTCTCTACCTCGCTTTCTTGTAAGCTGCGTGCGCATTCTAAATCCTTCTCTGCTGCTCACTTAAATATTCGGTCACTTATTTGTCATTTCTCGGATCTAGCTGATTTAGTACGCTGTTATAAGTTTGACGTGTTGGCTCTTACCGAAACCTGGTTGCGTACTGAGCACGACTCTGGGTCCCTTTTGCTGCGTGACTATTATCTCTATCGTGCCGACCGCTGTTCTCGGTTCCTCTCTCGTGGTGGGGGTGCGGCTTTGTATGTCAAATCCAGTTTACATTGTGTAAACATCTTTGATGTTATTACTGATAACTATTTTCGTGATAGCCTTTTAGATGTAGCTGGCGTTCTTTTTACTATTAAACATGCGCGCATTGTGGCTCTGTCTGTTTATCGTCCGCCTAATTGTCCTTTGTCTTGTATGAATGATCTGGAACTGTTCCTTGTTGAAGTTTCTTGCACTGCTACTTATATTATATGTATGGATGACTTTAATATTGATTACAATAATGTATGCGATCCGGGTTTGCCTCTTGTTAGGCACTTTATGTCATCGCTTTCTTTATTCCAAACTATATCTGTGCCTACCCGAATTACTGCGCTATCTTCAACTTTGTTGGATTTAATATTTATAAGTGATAACGTGGATATTGTATCCGCGGGTTCTCTTGATGTAAGCCATATTAGTGATCACTGTCTTGTTTACTCGATACTTAATATTCCTAAATCGACGGGCCGCCAACGTTTCATTTTGCGACGTAATTTTAAGGATTTACCTGAGGAGCAATTCCGTCGTGAGGCTGAGGGCTTAAGCTGGCATCGGATTGGTGACTGTGATACGGTCGATTCCAAATTTGCTGTGTTTGAATCTTTGTTGGTCTCATTATACGATCAGTTTGCGCCTATAAGACAAGTGCGTGTCTCTAGGCCCTCTGCACCTTGGCTTACCCAGACTGTGAGGAGATTCATAAGGCTTCGCAATCGGGCACTCACGAAATACAGAAGGTCTGGGACAGCTGGTGCTTGGGATTATTATAAGCATCTTCGTAATGTTGCTAAATCGGTCATCCGTGCTGAGAAGAGGGCGTTTTTTAAAAGCTTTCATTCGTGTTCCTCTAGAAGGCTCTGGGATTTCCTATCCTTGGCCGGATTTTACCGATCGTCTAGGGCCTCGTCTTGCATTGATTCTTTTCCTGATCCTACTTTAATTAATAATCATTTCATTGACTCTCTTCCTGCTTGTTCTGCCTCTCCTAACCTTATACATAATTATGCATCCTTGCTTAATCTTGATCCTGACTCTCCTACCTTCTCTTTTGTGCCCTTTACTCCTGAGGATCTCCTTGCTGTCTTTAAAACTATTAAGCTTACGTCCTCTAATCCTTACGATATTTCTGGCGGTATGGTCCTTAATTGCCTTCCTTACTGTTTTGACTCTCTCCTACATATCTTCAATGCTGCTATTTCCGATGGTGTATTTCCTCATGCATTAAAGCACTCCTTTGTAGTTCCTATTCCCAAAACACCTCATGTAACCGCCCTTAATTCCCTTCGTCCTATTTCTCTTACTCCTTTTTTATCTAAGGTGCTGGAGAAACTTTGCATCTCACAGCTTCAGAGGTTTTTCACCTCCACCAATGCTGTTCCAGTTTTTCAGTCTGGTTTTCGACGTGGTCATAGCACTACTACATCTTTGCTGCATTTGTCGGATACCGTATTGCGGAGCTTTGATTCTAGACGCCTAACTGCCATTATCTCCTTAGACTTTTCTAAGGCATTTGATACGATTGATCATAACCTGCTGATGGCTAAACTTCGACATACTGGTTTGTCCTCTAATGTCCTGTCTTTCCTTGAATCCTATCTCTCTTCTCGCTCTCAGCAGGTTATGCTTAACCAGTTTATGCCTACGGTCTCATCTACTCGCGAGGTTAAACGTGGAGTACCTCAAGGCTCTGTACTTGGGCCGCTACTTTTTAGTATCTACGTAAGGGATCTGCCCTCGATGTGTCATAACTGTCGGGTTTATATGTACGCGGATGACACTCAGCTTGTTAAGGATTTTGCTATTGGCAGTCCTGAGTCTGCTAAATGCGAGATGGCTTCTGACCTGCTACGCCTCACGGCTTGGGCTGACTCTCACGGTTTGCAGTTAAATCCTGCTAAATCTTCTTTATTAGCGGTGGGCTCTCCTGCTTTACGTCAACAGCTGTCTTCTTTTGTCATTTCCTGGGGCTCTGCATCTCTTTCCATGCAACCTACTGTTAAAATCCTCGGTGTTACTTTTGATCCTCCTTGGTGTTTTGACCAGCATGTAGCTGTTTTGTGTCGCTCTGCTTGCGAGATGTTTCTGCTCATCTTCGCCAGCCTACGGGGGGTGCTGCCACTTTGGCTAAGGGTTGGCTGCCCGGTGGAGCGTGCGCGGGTCCGCGCGCTGCGGGCCCCGGGTGGGTCGGTGGTGGCCTCCTGCCACCACGCTACTGCGAGGGGGTTGGCAGGGTCCTCCGGCCCGGCCCTGGGACCGCGGCGTGCGCGCTCTATCGCTCCACTTATTAATTTCAGGTCTTCTTCCGCGAACCCCGCTCGGGCTGGGCGCGATTCGGGGGGCGATCGGTGACGGCCGCTCGTTAGGGGTGGGTTAGGCCATGGGGCTTCGTTCGGGGTATGGCGCGTGCGCGATGGCCGTCGAGGGTGGGGAACGTCGCGGGGCTTTACACGGGGTGGGTCGGCGTCTCCCCGAGACGACGGGTTCTCCCCTTCGGGGTGGGAGGCGCACCGTACCGTCGGATCGTCGCGGGGTTGACTCGGCTTCCGCGCGCGGGTGGCAGACTTCCAAACCACCGGGTGCGGACAGCGCTGAAACACCGGGTGGGGCGAACCGTTGGGCGTATGGATGGATGGTCCCCCGAGGCGACGGGTTCTCTCCTTCGGGATGGGGGGCGCACCGTACCGTCGGATCGCCGCGGGGTGTACCCTGCTTCCGCGCGCGGATGGCAGACTATCAAACGCTCGTTGTGCGAATGTGCTGAACCACCGGGGGGTGGGGCGTTCCGTTGGGCGCAATGGGGTGAGGGGTTGGCCGGGGTGCTAGGGGTGGGAATTGGGCTTGGTTTGGGAGGGAGGACTGGGCCGCGGGGTGGGGCGACAGTCCCCTAGAGACGACGGGTTCTCTCCTTCGGGATGGGAGGCGCACCGTACCGCCGGATCGTCGCTAGAGGGACTCGGCTTCCGCGCGCGGGTGGCAGACTCCCAAACCGCCGTGTGCGCGTTATGCTGAACCACCGGAGGGTGGGCGTTTCGCTGGGCGTTACTGGGCGTCGCGGGTTGATACGACAGTCCTCTAGAGACGACGGGTTCTCTCCTCCGGGATAGGAGGCGCACCGTACCGCCGGATCGTCGCTAGAAGGACTCGGCTTCCGCGCGCGGGTGGCAGACTGCCAAACCATCGGGTGCGGACAGCGCTGAACCACTGGGGGTGGGCGTTGTGCTACGTGGGAAGGGGTTGAATCGCGTTTAGACACTCGGCTCCCCTGCAGGGAGCCAGCCAACTAGGGGGGAATTATTTTCAGGTATTACATCTTTCAGGAGGTGATGTAAACGGGATGATGCGGGCGTAGGCACCAGTAGTGCGGCTTCGTGCCGGGGCTTGGGCCGTGGCCGATTCCGGGGGCGCGTGGTGCTCGGTGAGGGCGCCTGAGTAGCGCGACCAAGGGCGGTGAAAACGCGCCCCGGTCCGACGACATTGCGCGTGGCTCCGCGTCGCTGGCGGTGCCGGCCCCGCGTGGGCCCTCTGGTCCCTCGTCCGCGCACTGGGAAGTAGCTAGGGATGGGGGTAAGAAAGCTAAGATTTAGCGTAGGGCCGGGGCAGGGTACCAGAATAGAAGTTGCCCGCGGGGCGCTCGGTACAGGGGCCCGAGCGTCGCCAGCTGAAGGGCGGAGTGGATTGGGGGGGGGGTGTACGCGTGTGTGTGGCCGCACCGGCATCTTGTGTAGTGTGCCTGTTGGGGGACTCGCTCCCTTCAGGCAGGGAAACTTTGGCGCGGGACATGGGATCTGGCTCGAGTAGTCGTCTGGGTTCGCCTGGACAGACCGGAGATGCACCGGCAGACCATGATCTCGAGCTTGCCTATACTCCTGTGCTGCTGGTCACCGTGGAGGTTTTGTGGGGGGGTTTGTACCCAACCATCCCATAACTCCCAGACCTTCCCCGAGGTCGGGGGTGTCCAAGCCCAAGGACTTCCTCCACGTTAAAATAAAAAAATACGGGAGCGTTGGGGAATTGGTCAGTCGGTCCGTGTGCGGTACGTTGCCGGTCACGGTGGTCCCCGACTGGTCCAGCTATATTCCCCCCCTGCTCTGGAAGAGCGCTCCATCAGCCGTCGGCTTGCCGGCACATGGCTGATGGGGAACTCCGACGGGTTCCATGTTCCCTCAACTGGGTCGTCGACTCCGGTGGTACCCCCGGGCCTTATGGTCGCGTGGGGAGGATCCGAAGTCAGCCCAGGGCGGGGAACTTGGACGAAGTTGGAGGCTCGACCGGGGTAAGACCATGCACCGCACCTCCTCGTGGTGCTCCTGGGGCCCCTGCACGACATAGTCGGGTAGGGGCGCGGACGCGGGCATGGCATTTCACTACCCCGATGACGGATTTTCCGTAGGGGTGTCCACCCTGGCGGAAGCTTTCCGCCTACAGGGTGGACGGCAGTCTCGGAACGGTCTCCGGGGCTGCGGTGCCCCCCCCCCAACCCGCCTTAGAGGGGAAGCCGGAAGCGTATCGCTTCTGGGTGTATCGTAATCCGTGTTGGTGGAACGACGACCCCTCGGGGAGACCTGTCTCCCGAGGGTATGCGAAGCCACACGGACCGATGATCTTGCCTTAACCGGCCGGATCGCGAGGTAAGGAAAAACCTCTATAATAAAACCCCCTAACCCTGAGCCCCATTGGTGGTGCCAGGGCAGGTGTTCCCTCCCGGAGGGGCACCTGGGTGGAGCGGGTATGCTCCACCTAACCAAGATCCGTCCGGGGAACAGTCACCCCCCGGACGTAGCCCGTGCCCTTAGGGGCCCGGGCACTTGACTTCACCGCGGCAGGCCGCCTCTACCGCTGTGTGACCTCCCCAAAGCGGCTCCTCGTGGGACACTTATGGAGACCCCCCAGGGCGGTGCCCTACATACACCACCGGGTGACGACCCGGTAACAACGTCCCCGACCAACGACCGGGTTATGTCGCTGGAGCCATACGAGGACCGGTGTTCGATCGCTTCGTGCGGGTCACCGGCCTCAAACCAGGACCGGTCTACGATCGCGGTTTCGCGGGTGTCCGGCCTGGCAGGGAGGGAGGAAGAAGAGCAGGCGTGGATCGACGTCAGCGGGGGTGGCAATCCAGTCACACCCCGCGGCGCTCACGGCTGCGGCGCTTTCGGGGGGGCCCGGTTTATACGGGACCGCGACGACGACGCACCGGGGAGGGACTCACCCTCGGTGCAAGCCCCAAAAGCGGCGGGGGATGATACCCCGAGCGGGACTTTCCGAGTCCCGCACCCACGAGTCGGGGAGACTCCGGCGTCGGCCCCGCATTCCACCAGAGGTGGGCCGTACGTCCGGAGTGTGGAGGCAGTGTCCTCCCAGGAGACTCGAGGCTTACTCGGCCTCCGCAGGGAGGTGGCAGAGTTGTTGGGGCGGCTGGATCCCGGGGCCGCCTCTCTCTCCACCCCCTCTCAATGCGGGTCGCCGACCGCTTCCAACCGGTGCGCGGACTCCGGCCCGCATCGATGCCCGGGCCGCGCGTCGTGCTTCGACGATGCGATGCGCCCGTGGCAGGTGGAGGAGATGTTGTTGACATCTCCTCGGATGAGGAGGAAACTCCGGGACCCACGAGCGCCGTGTCTCACGGCGCCGGTCCGGACATCGCCGCCGCTGCGGCGATGGACGTCGACACTCCGTCCGGCGGAGCCGACGATAGCGGCGGAGTGCACGCCGGCGCGAGTGCGGACCACACTCGCGTTGGTGGCGCCGCCGTGGAGGGTTGTTCCGACGCCCTCCAATCGTCGTCCGATGGCGGTGTCGACGAGAGAGGGAGGCAGGGCTTTGTGCCCGGCAAGAGAGGCCGGAAGCCGGGGGTATGGACCAACCCCGCCAGGCTGGGCCCGGGCATGAAGGCCCTCCCGAGCCGTGCCGAGCTCCGAAGCTGGGCGGAGGCCATGCCCGTCGGAGGCTTGGCCGGCCAAGCTCAGCGCGAGTTGGACGCCGTGGCGGCGGTTATTGCTGCCGCTAAACACGTCAAGTCCACGGACGTTCGCGCAATCAGGATCGCTATCCGCTGCGCATCGGCGGTGGCGGCTGAGCTAACCGGGAGGGCGGAGCGGGGCGAGAACCCCGATAAGCCTGCGAGGGAGGTGGTTTTCCGCCAGGGAGCGTGGGAGCGTAGGTCCCACAAGCTCTCCTCGCAGGTGCGGGCCCTGACGGAGCAGGCGCACTCCCTGGGGGAGGGCCTGCACGTGAAGGAGCGGGAGTTAGAGTTTCTCCGCGGCAAGTATGCCAGACTGGAGACTCGCGCAGCTCTGGCCGGGGTGAAGGTGGTGGAGTCGGAGGAGCTTTCCTTCCGACCGCGAGCCCCTTTGCCCACGCGCGCCGAGCTCCTCCCCTCCTGTGTGCCCCCCTCGGACGACTCTTGCGTCCAGGTGGAGGTGGCGCCCACCGCGGGGCCCTCGTCGGCGGCCCGCTGCGGGCCCTTGCCGGGCGGCGCGTCTGCGCGCCCCGAGAGGAGCAGGGGGGTGGGGAAGAAGCGGAAGAGGATCGTGCCCCCCACTCCTCATCTGCGGATGACACTCGTCCTGCTGCCGCCGGCCCCGCGGCTGTTGCACAGCCGTGGGACGTCGTGTTGCAGCGCATGGAGGAGTTGGAGAGGAGGGTTGACGCCCGCCTCCTATCACTCGGGAAGGTTCTGGACCGCGGTGGGCCGGCGTGGCGGCCGCCCGTTCCCCCGACGCCCCTCGCCCTTGAGTGGGCCAAGATAGGGGGGGGAGAAGCCTACCGCCGACGGGGCCAAGAAGAGGGAACCGCTCACGGGGGAGGGCGAGAAGGCGAGACGGTTGGAGGGGCGCGCCGCCGGGGCGCCCTCCGACAAATCGGGCGGGGTAGCCCCCCCTTCTACGCGGGGCGCGTCCGGATCGGGGGGGGGGGGCTGCGCCCCCTTCCGGGACACTGGCCCCCACGGGGGGAGCCGGAGGGAAGAAGAGGAAGAGCGGGGGGAAGACAAAGAAAGGGGTGAGGCCCGAGCCGTCCCGTGCCCCCCCGCCTCGGTCCTCGACGCCCGGCGGCGCCGGGACGGAGATGAACAGGGCTGGTGGAGTGCCGGGTGCTCCTGGTGGATCGGGGGGCGCGCCGCTGGCCGGTGCGACGGGAGGTGGCGGGGCCCCTCCCCGCCCGCCGACCAAGCTGTCCAGGGGGCAGCGGAGGAGAGCCGCCAAGGCCGCCAAAAACGCTGGTGCGGGGGTGATAACGCTGGTTCCCGGCGCCCCCCGCACCCAAGCCTCAGCCCCTGGGTCCCAGAAAGCTCTCCAGAGCTCATGGGCCCAGGTGGTTGGCCGAAAGGCCAAAAGGGCGGCCAAGGCGGCTGAGAAGAAGAAGGCGGCCGCGCCCACGGCGGCTGCCAAAACGGCCAATGAGAACGGCCGGGGAAGGGGTGGGGGGGCGAGGCGCCGCGACCCCCCCCCCCCCCCCCCGAGGTCAGGCGCACCCGGGCGACCCACGGTGCCAGAACGGCGGCGGTGACTTTAACCGCCCCCGCTGGGGGAGAGAAAGAGTTCTCCGCGCGGGTCGCTGGCGCGATGGCGAACATAAATGTCGCCGACCTTGGCATCACAGCCCTAAGACCAAGGCGCGCCGTCACCGGGGGTCTCATTTTTGAGATCCCGGGGTCGCAGGGCTCGGCCAAAGCCGCCGCCCTCAAGGAGAGGCTTGCGGAGCGGCTGGGGGACGCTGGTATTAAAATCCAGTGCCCCCAGAAAACGGCCGAGTTCCGGTTCTGCGGCCTGACAGAGCTGGCGTCGGACGACGCGGTTCGGGGGGCGATTGCCACCCAGGGTGCCTGTCCGCCAGAGAGCGTCTCGGTCGGCGAGAGGCGCCCCGATACCACCGGGCTATTTACGGCGTGGGCCCGTGCCCCTGTGGCGGCTGCCGCCAAATTGGTCCGGGCGTCCACCCTGGTGGTGGACTCGTTGATCGCCCGGGTCGTGCCCTTAGAGCAGCGGAGGCTCCAATGCTTCCGCTGTCTCAACTTTGGGCACGTGCAGGCCGGGTGCGACAGCCCCACCGATAGGAGCCGGGCCTGCAACCGGTGCGGCGCCGAGGGGCACACGGCGCGTCGCTGCACCGCCGTCCCGAGGTGCCCGCTATGCACCGACGCGGGCCTGCCCGGTGGCCACAGGATGGGTGGCCCGGCGTGTCACCCTCCAAAAAGGACGCCCCCCGGCAGAAAGAAGGGAGGGGAGGGAAGAAGGGGGCGGCTGCGGCGTCATCGTCCGCGCCGGCTCCCTCCGCGATCACCGAGGCGCCGGAGGCCATGGAGACCAGTGCTCTGGCTTCCACGTCGGCGGCCAAGTCCGGCGCCGGCAAGAGGAAAGATCGCGGGGAGCCGGACGTTCCCGGCGGTGGCGCGTCGTCGCCGCCGCTGGAGTCCGAGGCGTCCCCGAAGGGGCCCAAGAAGAAGAGGGAGAAGGGTGGGAGCGGCCCAGTGCTCCCCCCTGTCGGGCCTCGGCCGGTGGGTAAGGGAGCCCTCCTCAAAGCGGGGAGGGAGGACTCCCCCCGCTTGGCCTCGGGGGACGCAGGGATGACGGGTGGCGGGGGGTTATCGTCCCCCCCGCGGAGAGGGATCGTGGGGTGGCCCCCCCGTAATTGTTACGGGGGAGTCGGCTCGACCCGAGCAGAATCCGGGGGAGGCCGGCATAGCGACGCCACGCGATGCCTAGTGGCCCCCCGGTGCTGCTGGCGAATGCCAACCACTCCATGCGAGCGCACGACCTGCTTGAGCAGGCTCGCGTGGAGTTGGGGGTCGGGCTGGCAGTCATCGCCGAGTCGTATCCGTTGGTGGACCGAAACTATCGGTCCACAAACCCGGATCGGCAAGTGGCGATGACGTGGGCGATGGGAAGGGGAGCCCCGCAGTGCTCGGTCGCCCGGCACGGGCGGGACTGGATGGCGGTACGCTGGGGGGATTTCCTCGTGGTGGGCTGCTACTTCGCGCCGAGACTTTTCGTCCCGGAGTTCGAGGACCGGCTACACCAGCTGGGGACGTTCATCGTTTCCCATGCTGCTCAGCCGGTCATATTCCTGGGAGACTTCAACGCCCACGCTTTCGAGTGCGGCGCTCCCAGGACGGACTCCCGGGGCGAGGTGCTGCTCGAGTGGGCGGAGGCCGCGGGATTCGTTCTTAAGAATCCCGCTGGAGTTACGACGTTCCGCGGGCCGCAGGGTGAGTCGGTTATCGACTTGATCTGGGTTAACCCTGCGGCCGCTTTCCGGACGTCGGACTGTTGGGTGGCGGAAGACGTGGAGCCAGGTTCCGATCACATGTACGTGATGCTGGCTACCGCGCCCGCTGCCCGGCCTCCTCATGCCCCTCTAGCCAATAGGCAGCCCCCACGTTGGGCGCTCGGACGCTTAGACGTCGACGCGGCCCGACTCGCCTCCTCCGTCGTCGCCTGGCCGCCTTTGCCGGGCGACGTGCTAGACGACCCCGTTAATGGCGCCCTTTGGTTCTGGCGTGCGTTGCAGAGTATCTGCGACGCAACGATGCCGCGAGGCGGGGCGCCGACCGGGGGTCGGAAGGCGGGGTACTGGTGGTCGCCAGAAATAGCCGAGCTCCGCGCGGCGAATCTGGTGGCCCGGGGTGAGCGACGGCGGCCGATAGTTGGGCCGCCCTCCGTTGTTGGTGTGTGTGTCAACATCACACACGAGGCGGGCGGCCCCTACGGCCATTTATGCAGTCGCCCCGCCCGCCCGGCCCCGCGCTACATCAGTGGGCCGGGCGGAAAGCAGCTCGATCGCGGGGCCGTGGGGTGGCGGTGTCGGGGGACACCGCTCGCCCTAGCAGCAGCGGCCCCAGTGGCGACGCGGACGTGTGGTCCGTCGCGCGTCGTCGGTGCGGAATCTGGGGGAGGTATAACTCCCCCAGGGATGACCCCGGCATGTCTGCCGGGGCTGTAAGGGTGGCGCTGCAGCATGCGCAGGAGGGGGGGGGGGGCAAGCGAAAGTATCGCTAGTTTGATCCCGCCAAAGTCCCTCCCCTCAGGCGCGCAGCGCTGCCTCCGAGGACGACCGCCGTGGTTGTTTTAGTGGGTGCAAGCCCCACATAACCCCTGGCCCTCCCCCGAGGGCTGGGGGTATCCGTAAGGGATTTCCACCACGTCAACAAAAAAAAAAGTTCCAACCCAGGTCCTCTGAGGGGAGCGCGGGGGCGGGGGAAGTGAGGGCGCGCGGGGGAGCGCAGCGGAGAGAAACATGGGCGCGGGGCCTGCGGGGAGTGGAAGAGCGGTTGCGCGCGCACGAGCCGCGGAGTGGGGGAAGCCGCAACCGTGGAGGGGATCAGTCCGGGCCGAGCAGCCGCGGAGACCTGGCCCACCGTCGGAAATTTTTCAGAGGGAGGGAATGACCCCCGAAAAGTCTTTTTTTGAGACCTTGGCCCACCCCGAAAAAATTTTCAGACCTAACCCAGGAAGGGGACGGCCACCAGGATTTTTTTTCCAAACCAATATGCAGCAGAAATTTTCCCCCAACGCAGGGAAAGAACAATTTTTAAATCGATCTAGCGAACCATTATGTAGAAATATTTTTATTCAAACATATATGCAGCAAGCATTCTAAAGCTAACAGTATTCTAAAGCGTTCCGATTTAACATCGCAGCATACCGCGCGATCGTGTGTAATTCGAATCCTCTGGAGCAGTCGCGCGGGATGACGTCATTTGATGGCGCGAAGAACGCTCGAACGAAATAGAATTATGCGACGTCAGCAAATCTTAAAATTATGTGGCGAGGAGGATGATGGGTGAATAAAATTGATAAATAATATACGTTTAAGGTATATATATATATATATATATATATATATTGTTACAAAAAAATTAAAGAATAATACAAATATAAATATAAAAATATAAAAATACAATAGAATATAAAAAAATATAATAATAAAATGGATTAATAAAATAAAAGAAAATACAATTGAAATAGAAAATAGAAAAATAATATACAATATAAAAAGAATATAAATATAAAAAGAATATATAATATAAAAGAAATGAAAAGAAAAACAGAATAATAATAATATAAATATAAATATAAAACTAGAATATAAAAATTGAAAAATAGAAAAATAGGAAAAAATATAAAACTATTCTAAGAAGGGGGATGGTGGCGATGAAGGCGGCGAAGGTGGCGAAGGCGACGAAGGCGGCCACGTTACCCACTCGATAGGGTCATCAGCAAATAGTTCACTTAATAATAAATCTACAGGAACTTGCGCAGGGTCAGTTTGAACTCCAACAACGCCAGCCCGAAGCCTCGATATTTTATTCGCGGAAACGTTATCATAATCAATCTCTGTTTTCACGTTTCGCCAAACCATACTCTTTGGAGCATGCGTACGATTCCGCAGAGATATATTCCTATACACATCATCGCAGTCTAAAAACATTTGGTCCGCATATCGACGCAACCAATATTGCTCATCATCGAGGTACTCATACGCATGGTCATCCGTTAGGTTGCGAAATACTTTTAAATAAATGTCACCATCCTGATTAGCTTCCGCCTCATAAAGTTCTGCGCATCGAATTTCTTCGGTTTGAACCGCAACATTTCGACACGCCACATACACTTTCGGACTGTGTGAATGAATAACTGTCGCAGCACCGGTGATCGTAGCGGTAGCTGGACGTTTCAAATTTATGGGCAATGACATAATCTGAAACCGATTTTTCTTATAATTCTCAAAGTTACTAACACAACGATTCACTAAAAAATATGATAATGGAAACTTACGATATTAATTGATTGTATTTCCATGCGTCGAACGACTGACGATATCCTTGGAAAGCAATCTCCTTCAAAAGCAGTCTCCTTCAAAAACGATCCACTTCAAAAAGCGATTCACTTTGAAGCAATTGCACTTAAGGCGCTCGACATAGATACGATAAATTCTTAAAAAAAAAAAGTTTCTCTCGGTAACATATGTCTTGACCGCTGCAGTAGCATTTTGAGATCTGATTTACGGCGTGAAGAACGCTCGAACGAAATAGAATTATGCGACGTCAGCAAATCTTAGAATTACGTGGCGAGGAGAGAAGGAGGACGGGTAAATAAAATGGAGAAATAATATATGTTTAAGAAATTTTATTTAAAATTAAAAGAATATAATGTAGGATCACGGAAAAAAGGGAAGTCGCCTCACCGGGACTCGAACCCGCGATCTCTAGATTTGCGCGCTGGCCAGCCGCCTTAGCCACCTCGGCTACCGCCGACTCTTATTGTATGGGGGGTTCCTGATCCCACAATAATTTAACATTTTTTCCTACGAGCATCAGCTAGAATATCATTGATGGAGCATACTACCAGTTCGCAATCTATATGATAATCTTCACAGTAATGTTCGCTATCACATATGATTTTAGCAGCACGACGTGCATCTAATGTTTCGCAGGCAACATCGCCCTGCTGTAGCACGTTGACAAAAGTTTCAAATTTCGTCTGCACATCTCTTACATTTTGATGCAGCTGCGCATACACATAGTCTATACATGGTTCAAGATTTAATAAAAATGTTACTGTATCCGGTTTGAAATACAGTGGCTTATCATGTAGCATCATCTTTACAATCGGAGAATTATAGATCTCACAAAAATCCATTGTTAATTTATCCATCTGCATCGAAGGTGATCCAGGTAATCGTGAACGTTCTTCGATGGCTGTACGACTGTTGCATAGCGCATGCCATGTATACGATGGTAATATCAGATGATTCCCACGATTGTCACCGAGAACTATTTCTACATCGACCGTAGGCCGTACGTGGATTCCAATTTCCAAATATTTGCTGCCCATAGATGTTAATGCGTATCTTCTGATCATGATACGCGATGTTCGGCGCGGGCTAAGAGAACAATCAAAGCTATAAAATTGTCTGCTCGTATTAGGAATACAATTTTGAGAATATGTGAAAATTAAGCCTTACCAATAAACTGTATCCTCCCCGCATTGAGCTACGCCATCATCTCGCACGATCGGAACGTAATAATTCATACGTTCGACGTTTCCTTCGGCACTGGTACTGCACATTTTTTTTGCAGAGCACTATTTCTTCCGTCGAAAGTCACTGAGGCTACTGAGCGATTGATGGAATAGCATTCGGGAGATTGGCTTAAATAGCGGTGCAATTGCTTCCCCCACCACCGCATTTTATTCTAAAGCTACCAGTTTTTCCATAATGTGTTTCAATCTTAACGTCGCAGCATATCGCACGGTCGCATGTAATTTAATCCTCATCCTCAAGGATAAAAGGCTCGACACGTCAGCAGAAACTGTGTCGGATGATTTTGCGCGCTAATTCGTCATACGCGTGAATCATAGAAAGAATTATACAGTATCAGCAGAAACTGCACAGAACCATGTTGGGACGGATCGTCGTTTTTGCATGCGGTACATTCGAGGGAGGGGGTACGCCAAAAGAGTTAGACAGAGATACCAAACCATGGTATCAGGCTTAAAAGCGCGCTGTAAACTACACGAAGCCTCAAATCGTTGCAACGTGTTGCGAGGAAAAGACATTACATTCCATTTACAATCATGGAATTCGCGCAAGTAGAAAGCCAATTATTGGATCAATCTGGACGATTGATTTCGCGGGAAGAATTCCTCGCGTGGGAAGAACGGTGCAACGAGTGTATCGAATCGTTGGAAGAACACAGCCGAGTGAAACGCCCGCGATTATCGATTGGTGTACAACAATCGCTGATTGCTCGAATCACGCGACTCGAAGGACTGAAACATTCGTTACGCGGCCGTTTCGTGCGTGAAGGTGCAGGACATTCGAGCGCAAGACTTTTGTGGCGCGAAATAGACACTGCGTTCGATAGCCGCGTGTTAACTGGTGCCGTGCTCAATTCGAACTATATCGAGCCGCGCAACTTCCTCCAAGATGCGGCGACCATTGTGTTGGAGCACGTGCGGGGCGCTTTGAGGAAACGTCGAAACCTCAAAGTGAACACTGTATTCAACGGCAAATTTGTGGCGGGTGATAAACATGCTTGCAAAAGCATCAACACCCGGAACTGCGAACTCTTCGACACATCCGATCTGCAGGAGTGGTACCAGCGATGCGTCGTCGAACCCACCCTGGCATCGCTGGAAGAGTTCCAGGAACGTGACAGCGGATGGGCATTGACGAGAATCCTCAACCTAACCGTCAATGTCAACAAATATAAACCGCTGCGCGCAGGGTGCCATCACAAGTTACCGCGGGAAATATCGCTGAAGAATGCAACGATCAGTGTACAATCCCCGGACAATGCGTGTTTCGCGTGGGCAGTGGCCGCCGCTCTTCATCCTGCGGAAAGACATCCTGATCGCCCAAGTTCATATCCGCCATATGCTTCCGTATTAAATCTCCAGGGCATTGAGTTCCCAATGTCCCTGAGCAAATTGGGAAGTTTGAGCGGCAGAACGAAATCTCAGTCAACGTCTACAGCTTCGAGGCGGAGAAGACGAAGACGGTCTTTCCGCTGCGCCTCACCAGCCAAAAGAGGGATCGGCACATCAACCTGCTCTACATACCGAATGATGGAGATGTAGGGCACTTTGTGCTGATTAAGAACTTGTCCCGGCTTGTGAGCACGCAGCTGAGCAGGCGCAATGGAAAGAAATTCATCTGTTATAGGTACGTATATAAACTTGTGAAATGTTGAAATGTCTCGAGAAACAAATTAAATAAAAAATTTTGGGGTTTACAGATGCATGCACTACTTCAGATCAGCCAAGAAGTTGGAGCTTCATTCGCTGGACTGTGGCAAGATGAACGACTGCGCCAAGATGAACGACTGCACCATCCTGCTGCCCAGCGAAGGAAAGAATCTCCTAAGCTTCAACAACCACGACAGGAAGGAGCGGCTCCCCTTCGTGGTATATGCAGATCTCGAGTGCATCATCGAAAAAACAGAGGACAACCGAGTGGGTGATAATAAATTACATATGTATCAACACCACAATGTGCATAGTATAGCCTATTATATGCATTGTTCATATGATACATCGCTATCGACGTATCGATGTCGCCGCGACGCGGATTGCGTTTCATGGTTCGTCGATGAACTTAAAAATTTTGCAAATTTCGCCAAACCCATCCTGACCAGCAATGTTCCCATGCTTGATTTAACCGCCGAACAGTTGACGGCATTTTGCGATGCAACACACTGTCATATTTGAGAAGAACTATTCAAGGCTATCGATATACGAGTCCGCGATCATTGTCATCTATCCGGACGGTTCAGAGGCCCAGCACATTCGGAGTGCAATTTAAATTATAAAAACGCGTTTTTCATCCCCATAGTTTTTCATAATTTATCCGGCTACGATTCACATTACATTATCGAGGAAATAGCTACCGCTTTCGTAGGCAGCGTTGACGTATTGCCTATAACGAAAGAAAAATATATTTCATTCACAAAAAATGTCGAAGATACGGCTAACTCAGACTCGCGAAATTATATTAAATTGCGATTCATCGATTCGTACAAATTTCTCAACACCAGTCTCGACAAAGTAGCATCTTTTCTTAGCACAGATCAATGAAATATTTTACGATCTAAATTTGAAACATTATGCGCCGAGGATTTCAATTTATTGACGCCAAAGGGTGTCTTTCCGTACGAATACTTTGATTCCGCGAACAAGCTGCAAGACCCATGCTTACCGCCGCGCGAATCATTCTACAGTTCGTTAACGGGTGAGACTGTATCCGAGAGCGGTTACGTGCACGCCGAGACTGTCTGGCAGCGTTTCGGGTTTAGAACCTTTGGCGAATACAGCGATTTGTATTTGAAAGCAGATGTCTTGTTATTGGCAGATATTTTTGAAAATTTTCGCGAAAGTTGTATCAAGAGTTACGGGTTAGATTCAGCACATTATTATACTCTACCCGGTTTCACCTGGGATGCCATGCTAAAACATACCAAAATTACATTCGAATTGCTCACCGACGTCGATATGGTTATGTTTATCGAACGCGGTATACGCGGGGGTTTAAGTCAATGTTCCGGAAGATACGCACATGCCAATAACAAGTACATGCCATCTTACGACGCATCGGAACAGTCATCGTACTTGATGTACTTTGATGTAAATAATTTGTATGGATGGGCAATGTGTCAACCCTTACCACACGCCAAATTTCAATGGGTTGAAGATGCTACAAACTTTGATGTATCCTCAATCGCTGTCGATTCGCCCACGGGATACATTCTCGAGGTAGATCTGGAATATCCGCAACGTCTGCACGACGCCCATGCTGATCTACCGTTTTGCCCGACGCGCGCCAAACCACCTGGCAGCAGACACGACAAGTTACTCGCGACGATATACGATAAGCAGCGTTACGTTATCCATTATCGCAACCTGCAGCAGTGCACGCGTCACGGCCTTCGTATTACAAAGATACACCGCGTGCTTCAATTCGCTCAATTCCCCTGGCTTCGCGATTACATCGAACTCAATACACGGTTTGGAACAAGCGCGACAAACGATTTTGAAAAAAATTTGTACAAATTGATGAACAACGCGGTATTTGGTAAAACTATGGAAAACGTATGAAATCATGTGGATGTAAAACATTTGATACATTGGGAAGGGCGATATGGTGCGGAGGCAATGATGGCGAAACCGAATTTCCACAGCAGAAGCGTTTTTTCGGAAAATTTAATAGCTGTTGAATTGCGAAAACTCCAGGTGAAATTCAACAAACCGATATACGTGGGTATGTGCATTCTGGACATATCAAAAATTTGTTTGTATGAATTTCACCACGAGTACATGTCTCCCAAGCACGGACCAAATTGTAAAATTCTATATACAGACACTGACAGTCTCATTTATCACATTCAATGCAAAGATATCTACGAGACCATGAAACACAATATCGATAGATTCGACACAAGCGATTATCCTACTGACAATCCATATAATATGCCGCGCTTAAATAAGAATGTTCCGCGGCTGATGAAGGACGAAAATAAGGGTGCGATAAAGACCGAATTCGTAGGTCTTAGAGCGAAAATGTATGCACTTCGCGTAGACGGTAAAAAAGATACGAAAAAGGCGAGAGGCGTCAAGACCAACGTCATAGCTAGAACGATAACTTTCGACGACTACGCGCAGTGTTTGCAAAGGGAGATCGAAATGGTTAGCAGGCAATCGTGCATTCGGTCTAAATTGCACAAAGTGTACACCATTTCGGAATCCAAAATTGCTCTATGTCCATACGACGACAAGCAGCATATCGTACCCCATTCGACCGACACTCTGCCCTGGGAATATTACAAAATTCTGCTATAAAATTCCATTGTAAAAATATCGTTGTAAAAGAAATTATTATGTAAAATAGAATTTATTGTATTTATTAACACATTATTATTATTATAAATATTGGAATTATTATGTACAAATAAAAGTGGTCACTCATGTATATATATATATATATATATATATATATATATATATATCATAGTATTTATTGAGCCATATATTATTATTTTACAATACATTATTTTTATTTATCCATGAATTGTGTGATTTATCAAACCCCAACCACTTGAGATGTACCTTATCCCCCTTCCTACGCAACACTTTTTCCACTAGATACACATCAGGATCGGTGACGCGTTGCAGCTCGTGTTCATAGAACCCTCCGCCAACAGGTTTTCCACAGGAATCGAGGAGCATATACGCTGCAGGATTAGTTGCCTGTACTTTGGTTATCTGGATCACCTCCGTTGTCCAATTTGGCGTATAGCCTTTATCGAAGATGCTTTTAAAATTGCTCACGCGCACAAACTCGCCCAAGTTAAATCTCGCTGGAGTAGCGATCTTTATGTTGTTGTATACGGTGACTAACAGCTTATCGGCCATCGCAGGGGTAACATCGCAAGGACGCATTCTGATGGTTTTATGTTTTCGTGCGTTATACTCTGCAAGTAGACGCGGTAGCGCATCGATCCATCTATAGGTTCCATTGAGCGTAAACAGTTTCCGCATATTGTTCTTCAAAGTTCGATAGAAACATTCTACGCCGGAGGCCTTCATCACCGAATACGTTGAATAATGATTAATGTCATGCTTTGTCAAGTGTTTCTGCCCATCGGCGTTGTAAAAGTCTTTTCCTTCATCGGTTTGCAAATTTTTCGGATATCGATCTCTAAATATCTTTGCAAACGCTTTAGTAACCTCAGCGCCACTTTTAGTCTTGCGCGGCACCGCCTATGCATACTTGCTGAGCACATCGATGACGGTGAGTATGTAGTGGTGACCTTGGTTGAATCGCGAGTATGGGCGCATTTCTACAACGTCAGCTTGTCACAGATCGTCGTATCCATGCACTATGACGCGCCTCCATTGGAAGTATCTTCGAGCTGGAGCATGCAATTCCTCAACAAGTTGTTGCTTCTTGTATCCACAGTTTTCTTTACTCTTGGATTTGGATAATGGCTGCATGATTGCTTGCACAGCTGTCTTTGACACGAATGATGCGGTAATTATCATGTACGTGCATTATGTGCTCCCCATCAGCCCGAGGAAATTCTTGACAAGTTCAACCGTCTCGCATGATTCTCCTTCGCAGCGCTGATGCGGGATTGAATTTGAAACCTGCGATATCTTTTGAACGCTGTTTTGCTACGTCAGCATATGAAACACGACCAGCTTCCCCTCCAATTCTTCCTGCAGCCCTTTCAAAAGTTTAATGCTCTTTTTCATGTATAGTTTATTGACGGCATCGCTGTCGGCCGTGGGTTGCGCTATGCGTCGTATCTTGCGTGATTTTGCATCAAAATCGGCACCGGTCACACAAGGAGCGTTATTTCGCATATAATTTGGAAGGAAACCGTTCCATTTGTAGTAGTCCATTCTAGCTGCTCCATTCTTCTCGAGCGATACCACAAACTTGTTGATCGGCATCTCGATGCATACAATGCACATCATCGGTGTGCTGTTTAATTTATATAATGATGCCTACCTCGCGGAGTTCCTCGATAATCGATAGACTTTCAGGATCATGAGAGTTGTTACCAGCCTGACGCGACGCTTCCAGCAAACGCAATCGATCCACCAGCTCGTTGGGATCGTCCCAATGCACGTAATAGATCTTGTTATCGTTTACCATCATCGCTCGTGGTGTCCTTAGAGCTTTCCCTGTCCTACTAGCCGATAAACGGGAGAGTAGAGGTGCAATTACATGTTTGTACTTGCATCCCTTGTTGCTTAA
This sequence comes from Andrena hattorfiana, assembly GCA_944738655.2. Classification (NCBI taxonomy): domain Eukaryota; kingdom Metazoa; phylum Arthropoda; class Insecta; order Hymenoptera; family Andrenidae; genus Andrena; species Andrena hattorfiana. Next base: position 15,783,216 of record OX122895.1, read on the forward strand.
CCTTTTTAGTGCCACGCAGCGCGATCGCGCTGTTCGCGTACTGTGGTGAACCGTGTCGCTTTTTTTGGTCACGATCGTCAATTCAATTACGCTCGGTTCAGAATGTATCTTGTCGCGAGTCTGTCAGAGTTTCCTCTCGTGATTACAAATTTTCTTTCAAATAATCGTAAACAACCTGCATAATTAGCTGTCTTTCTTTAACACATTGAGACCCAAGGTTTATTTTTAACAAAAGCGCTATCGCGCTTCATGGCACAATCCGACACGGATTTTTAAAAACCCCTGGCACTAAAACGGTTAATATGGGGTATTTAGCGTTATGACTGCGTCTGTGGGCATTCGTCGTCAGCAGTATACATTTGTATTATTGTTTGTCGGCATCGGTGTACAGGGCATCGTCGGGAATTCTCTTGAAAATCAGTTCGTAAAGACCGGACGTTCCTCTGTATCTTAAACCATCAATGATTATGTTATCATCCTTGTCTATATCGAAAGCCTTATCTCCAAGCATCGTTCCACTATTGCCAAAGTATACACCATACACATAGTCCATTGTTGTATTCCTATCACCACTTAGGATTGCGCTCATGTATTTTTGCCCCAGTGGGCCGAAATGGCTGCGAAACGTTTCTTGTCCCTCGGATGTTTGGAGTTGATGTCTAATAGATGTTGCAAACGACTCATCGGGACTGGTTTCGAAAACGTCGTCATCAATGGTTGTGAGCGATTGCACACCGGTATTTATTGGTGTGGGAGGAACGGGGGAATCGTTTGACGTGGCATTCTGTCGTTTCCGCTTCGATTGAACTGGTGTGGAGGTTATGGGTGAATATTCCGATGACATGTGTGGTTTCCTCTTTGTCTTGCGCGATGTGTTCCCTTTCAGCTGAATTTTTGTTTTAGGCGTTAATGTTTCATTCCCTTCAACGTCTGTACTCATCGACGGTCAGCTTCTGCTGCTGTGGTATTTTCCACGATATGTTTTAAGGGTTCGACAACAGGTTTAAAGTATCTCTCCAACGCGATATCTTCCTCCATCTTGCCAGTCTTCAAAGCCTGATGTTTCTTGCGAATGGATTCGCTGGTTTTTGCAATTTCATTCGCTATTCTCTCACGATCCTTAATCTCCAGACTATCGATATCAATCATCGTTGTACCGCAGACGTTGCTTTCTCACCGACAGGTTGATGACGATTGACCATCTCACGGTATGGCAAAGTCGTTAAATCCCTTTCTATAACGTCCATTGGACATCGCGTTATCCTTGTCTACTACCGCGAAACCATACTCCCGTTGCCAACAATTATGACACAAAGCGCAGAAATCCTCGTAAGACATATCTGTGTTTACGTGATCGTTGTACACATGTTTCAAGTTGGTACCATCCTGCTTAAACAGAAGCAACAGATTCGCATTGACGCGTATAAGATGTTTGGGAATTTTTGCATACGTCTGACAGAGATAGAAGCAGTCAACGTTCGTGTGGCACCCATTGCAAAGTATTCCCGTATCGTATCTTGCTTGTGGCATGCCACGTCATCAAAGATAAAAATTGAATTCGGGAGCGATTCGCTCGGTGGGATGACGTCGCTGTTATTCGAAAACGTAAAGTAGCCATCCATCGGGGTCAATAAATTCTCCAAATACTGATATTTCGGCTGTTGCAACGACTTGGAATACACGTACACGTTCTCGAAGCGGACGCCGTGTGGACTTTCCAACAAGCTCACCAGCACGTTGGTCTTTCCACAATTTGATGGGCCGCAAATGAGACAGCGTATAGGGTTTGGTAGCATGCTACCATGTTTGCGTCTTGTTTTCGAAGGCATCATTTGCGATTTATCATCAAAATTTGTCACGCGTATCGTTACAGGTTGTCGCACGAATCGCATCATCACTGTGAACTGTGAAAAATGATTTTGATACGTCGAAGCGGTGACGCACCCTATTTATAGGTCCACGCTGAAGCACAACAGCTCAGTATTCAAAATGCTTCTTATCCTGTCGGATAATTGCGATATTCGAGACTTAACCTCTGAGCAGTTGAAGTATATACAAAAGATTATTCTACCGCGAGAGTTTGGTAGACACATTGATCAGTTGTGGGACAGACTCCCCGAGCATATAAAAGCCAATTCTGAGGTTCGGCAGTATCATCGGTGTCTGGAACATTATAATCGCCCTTGACAGCGAACGCATATCGACAGTACGGCACCATTCATTAAAAATTGTGGCGAATGTCGCCGCTGAGAGTGAAGAAAGGTAATGGTTTGTTAAATCGAGCGATAACCGCGCTACCTATCGAATTACATATCCCAGGATACCAGTTTTGTGGTCCAGGAACTCATCTAGCAAAACGATTGGCTAGAGGTGATCAAGGCATCAATCCGTTGGACGCAGCGTGTCGCGACCACGATATTGCATATTCGTGCAGCAATAACTTCGGCGAAAGGCACGTGGCAGGTAAGGTTCTCGCTGACAAAGCGCGAAAACGCATCGTTGCGCGAGACTCGACTCTGGGTGAAAGAGGTGCTGCTACAGCTGTTTGGGCAGATATGAAGGCCAAGACGAAAATCGGAATGGGGATGAAAACAGAAACTCGCAAAAGGACACGAAAGAGAGCATCGCAAAAGCGGATTCTCCCGGTGGCAAAACGGGGTGGTATATTACCACTTCTCCCGCTGCTAGGTGTTCTCGGATCATTTGCTGGTGGAGCGGCGGGGATCGCCATGGCGGTAAACGATAATAAGGCGGCGCAACATCAGCTGCAGGAAATGCAACGCTATAATCGCTCCATGGAAGGTCATGGACTTTATATCGCACCATACAAGCGCGGACAGGAAATATCAAAACGAAAAAAAACCGAAAAGAAAATAAAAATGCCTGTCGGCGTAACTACCGACGTGCAATTGGAGGAGTTGGCAAAACGTATGCGTATTCCATTCTTTAGAGGTGTTTTCATGCGCAATGCACTACCTGCCGGAGGAGCACGTCGAAACGAGAGCGGTACCGTAAATTTGGACAATGTCGAGGGGCTGGGAACTCATTGGGTGGCGTATGCGAAAAGAGGGTGTGAAGCTACATATTTCGACAGCTTTGGGAATCTTTGACCACACTAAGGAATTGGTACAATATTTGGATAAAGATGCCGTGAAAATTGAATATAATCGAACGACTTATCAGGACTACTATCAGATCAATTGTGGACAACTATGTCTACGCTTTCTACAAACGATCGGCACCAAATTTAAGGATTGACTTCCCACGACTCTGATTCAGTACTAGTCGAGCAGTTTCTCGGAATAAGTCGTTAACATTCACTCTAACCGGCAAGAGTAGTACCCTCGCGGTGACCTACTTTCCACCCATAGATTTGAGCGACGATGATTACAAGCTTGGTCTAACAACCTTTGAAACTTATCATACAATACAGAACATTGACTCGAGCAACGATAAATTCTACTTCGCCGTAAACTATGGCATCAACAACAGCGTCGACACCACTCATGAATACATTATGATTCCCCACGGCTACTACGAAATAGACGCCATTGCCAAGTATTTGAAGCAGCGATTACTCGAGCGTTATCCTCAAAATCTCGATGGCATCGATGTCAACGATGGCGATGACAACGATGTGTATCCCATAGTGTTGCACCCCAACAACAACACCATGAAAAGCGAGCTGTACTGCTCTTTCGCCGTAGACTTTACGAAACCCAATAACAGTGGATCGCTACTGGGATTCTCGACGAATCGGGTATTAGAACCTGGACGGTGGCATGAATCGGACGATCCAATTAATAACATGAACGTGAACATTATTCGCATAGAATGGAACGTGACCGCTGGCGCGTACAACAATGGGAAGCGCGTACATACGATACATGAATTTTCTCCGAGAGTCCCACCAGGATATAAGATATCGGAAACGCCCGCACAGATCATTTATCTTCCAATCACCGCACGGGTCATTACGGATCTAACGATACGCGTTGTGGATCAAGACGGACGGTTCCTCGATTTTCGAGGTGACGAGATTACCATCAGATTGCACGTACGACGGCGACAACGATAATACATGTGGTGTGACCGAAAGAGATGTTTGTGTTGAATGACTCCAGAAACTCGTTTCTTCCAAGTGAAATTGTTTGCAATAACAACAACAACAACAACACCTGCAACAGCTCTGATTACGCTAAAAGAAAAGGCTTAGTCCTGCGAACATTGCATTTTTGAAGACACTGGGGTTCCTTGTGCGCATTTAAGTTGAAAAAAATGGTGGACATTCTAAGCATTGGAGGGAAGCCGACGTTTGATGATCGCATCGTCAAGCTGGAGACTCACACATACAACCCATACGTCAGCATGACGTTTGGATACAGCGATGAGATAAGAATACCCATACAGCAGCAGGATTTATACATATTACCGTGTGAAAGTTTCCTCTGTGTGGAGGGGAAATTGAAGATAAATAAGCCAAGCGATACATTAACGGTGGTGTTGGGAAATAATTGCATGGCGTTCTTATTTGATGAGATTCGATACGAGCTGAATGGCGTGGAGATTGATCACAATAGAAACGTTGGGATGACTAGCACGCTTAAAAACTATGTATCGCTGACATCTGGTGAAGACAAAAATATGGAGAATGCCGGATGGGGCTTGAAACGACGCGGTGGGCTAATAGTGAAATATCATTTCAATTTTTGCATCCCGCTCATATATTTGCTGGGATTTTGCGAGGACTACAAACGCATGATTATTAATGCGCGTCACGAATTGATTTTAATACGATCGCGCAACGATAACAATTCTCTAAAAGGATCGCCAATGTTGGAACCAGAAATTGAATTACTTAAATTGCAATGGCGGATGCCTCATGTGACCCTGAACGATGTTAATAAGCTATCGTTGCTACATGCTTTGGAAAGTGGGCAAAACCTGAGCATTTGTTTTCATTCGTGGGATCTGTATGAGTATCCTCTCTTACATAGCACAACCAAGCATTCGTGGGCCGTGAAGGCATCTGCACAGCTGGAGAAGCCGCGATGTATTATCCTTGTTCTACAGACTAATCGAAAGAATGTGATGAGCGAAGATGTTACTAAGTTTAACAATTGCAAATTGGCCAATATAAAACTTTTTCTCAACTCGGAATTTTACCCATATGATGACCTGAATTTGGACTTTGACAAGAATAAGCATGCCATCTTGTTTCACATGTATACGCAATTCCGTAAATCGTATTATCGACGTAGTTGCAACGAGGCATTATTCTCCGTGGCCGAATTTTCACAATTTGGTCCCCTCGTGGTGATTGATTGCTCGCGACAAAATGAGTCGATCAAGAATGGCACCGTGGACGTGCGCATAGAATTCGAGTGTAAAGAGAATGTGCCGGTAAATACTACGGCCTACTGTGTGATTCTGCACGATCGTGTGGTTGAATACAATCCGCTGACAATCGTGGTGCGCAAAATAAATTAAATTACCATACTACTTGCCCTGCCCTCTCCTGTGCTAAATTCATACAAATATTTCGTCGTGAAAATCGAGATGCTTTATGAGAAAGACCCCATTCTCTCATCTGTCTTGGAAGCGAGCGGACCTCTAAAATTGTATCGATAATGGTCATACCAACATTTGTTGACCTGCAAGGGTTCATCGTTGATGGAAGATTTGTCGTCAAGGAAGTGGCTGTCCTACGAAAGGGAACAATTCTCTCGTATTATATTTTTGGGAGTTCGATGCCGCAATATCTTCTTACGAAATCTGACAAATCAAGCATCCGGTGGTTGGCGGCAAAACATCATGGACTACGGTGGGATGATGGAGACGTTCCATACAGTATGGCTAAACAGCTAATTACGAAGGCTGTAGCCGATGCGATCGATGAAGAAGAAGAAGCATCCCATATCTTATACGTTAAAGGACTACAGAAACGCGACTGGCTTGCAGATTTCCTTGATGAAAATACGAGAGCGGACGTGATCATTGAGACACTGGACATTGACTATGAGGATATCAAATCTCTAAATAAACTAAATGTAGTTAATACTCTGCGATGTGGCAGACACGCAAGGCACTGTGCCATGCAAAATGTATTTAAAATATTCAACTGGTGGTCTAAACGCCAGAGGGAAATTCATAAATATAATCAATTTTTAATGCATAAATGTTTTTTGTCACCCTCCCCCAACCTCCTGCATGTAATGTGCGCTAGATTAAGACGAGAGTTATTATTATGTAGAAGTGGTTCAATATGCGATCAAAGCGGTACAATACACGTTCCAAGTAGTATGATACACGTTTAATACACAATCAGCGTGGTACGATTCACGTTCGATTCACGTTCTGAGTGGTATGATTCACGTTTGATTCACGTTCAGAGTGGTACGATAGACGTTGAAAGTGGTACGATACACGTTTGATAGATGTTCAATACACGTTCAGAGGGGTACGTTAGGCGTTGAAAGTGGTACGATAGACGTTTGATTGACGTCCAATACACGTTCAGAGGTGTATGGTCTAGTCGAATGATGTGTCCAAAGAAGAATGGAGAAACGATTCACCCAAATTATACATGCGAAGAAGAAAAAGGAGAGGATGGCCAGTGAATAATTCGAAGAAAATGCATAGAAGGTGAGGATGGTCAGCGAAAATGCAGGTGGAGCACATAGAAGGAGAGGGTGGCCAGTGAAGAAGAAGGTGAAGCACAAAGACATCCTACTTTGCAACGGATGCAACTTTAGGCATGGGCCCACATGAGGGAGCTTGGAGATGCAGCGAGACCAGTTGTCTTCAAATCTTTGATGATAGGAGTCTAACAGTTGTGCTACAGTTTTTCATTTCGTGCAATGGGAATAACGCGGATAGCGCCGGAGTTGGACGAGCCATGCCGAGAAAACACAGAAGTATGTACACAAAAATATTTTGACATTTATTGTATTTAACCTTCGTACAACGAATGCAGGATCATTTCGATCCAACTCTAGCAAAGTCGATCGCAATGTTATATTTATGTGTCCAATGTATATAATTTTCTTTGTGTATTTTTTCATTACCTATTTATATGGGATTAATTCATTTGATATTTAATTTTTTCGTGAAACCTGTTTATCCTAGAAATGTTGCTATGAATCAAACTGGTCCTGCATCCATCTCACGTGATCATATCCTTCATCCATCGTCCGAGGATTAACATAGCAATATTATATTGCTGATTATGTTGTAGAATTCGCCACCCCCATCTCCCCTCTGGTCGCCTGATTGGGGCTCGCCGCCTTCATCGCCGTCACCACCACCATCGCCGCCATCGCCACCTCCACAGGTACGTAATACTTTGCATTGTTTTGCGCGTTTGATGTGTGAATATTATATCGATGTTTGTGTGTTCTAGGACCTGCTGTACCATGTGCCGTTGCTGTGGGTGCCACGGTAGGAGCCGGTGTATGGGGCCGCGCGGCTGCGGCCATACGATGCGCCGCAGGGGGCCCTGCGACGACCACGGCGACCGATGGTTCGAATATTTGCACCACCGCAGCTGCCACCATTGCAGCCTCCTCAGCCACGGCGGTTTTCACCACCGTCGCCCCCATCGCCCCCATCACCTCCATCACCACCGTCGCCCCCATTGCCCCCATCACCCTAATCACCACCGTCGCCCCCATCACCACCATCACCCCCATCACCGCCCTCGCCCCCCATCGCCACGTCACCTTTTATTCTTTATTAGTTAAATTATATTTATATTGTATTTTATTTTATTTTCGTTTGTAACAATATCTAATCTCTTAAACATATATTATTTCTACATTTTATTTACCCACCTTCCAGCTTCTCTCGCCACCGCCTAATTTTAAGATTCGACGTTTCAACATACATATTTCGTTCGCGGCTTCTTCGCGCCGCCAAATGACGTCATCTCGCAGGGCTGCTCCAGAGGATTCAAATTACGCGAGATCGCGCGATACGCTGCGAAGTTGGAAAACATTTTGAAAAAATTGTTAGCTCTGTACCACCAAGTAGTGCTGTCTCTTTCCCTCCCCTCGAATTTAGCTTTAAAATAACTAAGTATTGCTCTCTCTTTTCCCTCCTCCGAAGACGCGGTGTGTAAAAACGCCGATCTTTCCCGACATTGCCTGACATCATCCGATAATTATTATGCTTTGGCGTTTGGCAACTGCTCATGGCATGTGACGCTCGGTATATGTACCATTCGGAAAAGACTAATGTCAGAGAGTGGGCGTTGGGGGAGTTGGATAGGCGGCTGACTCGTACCGCGGAGGTCATGGGTTCGAGCCCCGTCGCCCGAGATTCTGTTTTTTGTAGTCGGTACCACGCTCCAGAGTTAGCAATTCATCCCGCGGTCCGATATTGATTCGGTATCGATTGATTCGATATCTGCTCTCGCGCTATACCCCCACCACTCCGCCATCTGTATGACGTCATCCGCCGCCATCCTGCCGCGCGCCGCCTGCGGGAAATTTTCCGCCGACATTGAAACTCAAATTTGAGTTTCAAGGTCGGGGAGGGGTGGGGGAAATGGCCTTCAAACTCAAATTTGCGTTGGAACTGTCATAGCCCTACTACTGTTTTCCCATTCACCGGACGGACGTGTGACGCAGTCGCACGGATTGGCCGGGGGGGGGGGGGGGCATCGCGGAGACGGGATCGCTGACGAACAGCACAGGACGGTTCCCTGGTTCAACACTAGATGCAAAGAAGAGGAATGGGGCCATCACGAAGTCAAGGCTTCAAGGGACATGGTCTGCCATGAAGATGCTCCGGGCTGAGAGGTGCGGGAGGTGGACTGGGGTATCGCCCGGTTGCATGGTCATGCCTAGCAGTGACCCTCTGCTTCCGTTCTTGTTCCGCCTTTCTGACTTCTCGGCCTGCTCAGCTCCAACGGATTCTCTCGTACGTGAGAGAATGCTAATACTACTGTTTCTTTGGTAAGGGACTCTGGAGCCGTGAGTGGTTGAACCAGGCCACCGAAAGGACATCGAGAATGGACACCTGGACGAAGGGACTGACCGTGACCCCGGTTTCGATAGGGAGCTGGGTCCGAAAATAGGATGCAGCGTCGGAGCGGTGGCACCACCGTGGGATGTTCCTGGACGGAGGCCCGGAGACGTCGTGGGATAAGGAGCAGGGGCGCGCCGTCGAGGAGGGCGCACCGGACGGAGACCCGAGGAGGACGCCGACTTCTGGGAGGCTGGAGTTCGTCGACGTTGTGGATCTCGTCGTGGGACACGCAGAGTACGGCAAGAACGTCGTTGGACATCCGGAGGAACTTCGTCGCTGGGTTTACACTGAGGGAATCCTCCGACACAACGCAGTGGAATCATCGCTGGAGCGGAATTCCAGGGACGTCGCGAGACAAGGAGCTGGGGCGCTTCATCGGGGAAGATTTAGAAGCCTAACGCCTGGCTGCTGGAAGCGGAGAACAAATGAGGCGACTGCTGGAGAACGGGACAACGCTGGAGAGTCCGGGCACAGCACTCGGGAGCAGCTCGCACATCAGCGGGTTCTGGATGCTGCACGGAGGAGGAACACCCCAAGAGGAGCCGTGGATTTCGTCGCGGGACCAACGGAAAAGGACAGCAAATCTACAGAATGATTGGAGTTCCACAGAATCTGGCGAAGAGGAGATCGCACCAGCCGTCCCGTTGTACCCACGCCTTGCCCAAGGTTTTTGGGTGGTTTTCCCTTGGGCGTGAAGGCGAATGCCGAGGCGGCGGTCTGGAGAGGCCACGCTGCTAACACGACCACTTCTTCAGACCAGGGTACGAAGATTCCGAAGAGGGTTTGATGCGGTCGGGACGCCCGCTTTTACAGAGGGGGGGGGGGGCAGTGTTGCGAGCACCGGGTATAAGCTCGGACATAGCCTGCTAGTGCTCGCAGCCGAAGACAGAAGAGGGTCAACTCCCTTCGAGGAGACGATCAGGACGACGCCAAAGAGAGTCTTCCAATATACGCCACCGCGACCGGAAGTGTCGGTCTGCGTTCATAAATTTCTGTATAACGAAATATAATGAAGTTGTGTAATGTGCACTCGCGTGTGGTCATTTCAATATTCCTTTGCGTCGCAACAATATGTTTAATGTTTCCAGCAGAATTCTTTAACAAAAATAATTTTGGTTTTTAGACGAAACAGCACTCCCCAGCACCAGCTATGGAAGCCAGGGAAGTTTTTCACAAAAAAACATTCAAATTGGTAAGTCAATATATGTGTATAAAGATAATTCTATTCTATGCGGAGATAGTTTTTTATCATGGAAACTTACAGTGAAGAAATATAAGATGTAAATAATTTTCAGAAAACATAGATGCAGGCCCCAGTGGCAGCAGCAGCAGCAGCAACGCTACTGATGAGTACTTAAGAACCATTATTGAACAGAACCGTGCAATAATGAAACAGAACAATTTGCTGAAAACATTATTAATAGAAACGATGGAGCGGGTGAAAACACTGGAAAATAAACCAGCTGCAGCTGTGGTTGAGAAGAAGCAATCATTCTTTACCAAATTTAGTCATTTTAAGTTTCCCCTCAACTCGGTCGCAAGGGTTGCGGAATTGGAAGAGGTTTTACGAAATGAACAAAATTTCCAAGATGCAGTAAGTAAAATATCATCTTTGTTAATATTATAACAAAGCACTGTTTAGTTAAATTAAAATGAGTTTACGTTATTCCCCAATGTAGTAGTTCGAAATATGTTCCTACATATGTCGTGTCTTATCAATTCATTGGTACTACTTTCATAAAGATATGACGAAAAAAATTGTGGAAATGGACATTTCCGACATTGAACGATACGTTGGAAAACATTTTAATATAGCCTAGCAAATTTCATTCTAATTATGTTCTGTATGCAGGAAATATCTAAAGTTTTGGACTGTCTATGAAGTTTATGTTCGTTATTTCTTTGATACAAAGTTGTACTTAATTTGTCAATGTTTGATAATTTCTTAATTATAGGTGAATGAATTTTCAAAATTTGGGGGATCGAACATGTATGATTTCGCCAAAAGAGTGCTATCCAGCATCCTGACGAACGAAGTGGCCCTACAATACAGCTGGCTAGAAAGACAGGCGAAGCAGCCGTTTTATAAATTAAATTTGGCGCAAACCGTTATATGTAATTATCACCCAAATTTCAATACACACACACGCGCGCGCGCGCGCGCACACGCACACGCACACACTGTCGTCAATGCGAGCACAGACTGCAATCGGCGAGAAGTATTTCTATTGTAGAAAGCAGTCTGCGTTTTTGAATTTAGTTAGAGTTGTAGATTAATTTTAGGTTTAGTTTCAGTTTCAGCTTTAAGTTTAGCTTTAGCTTAGGCTTTCTGGATTTCTTTTCTTTTCTTTTTTAGGCTTTATTCTGTGTGTGGTGTGTGACGGTGTGTGTAGTGGTGTGTGAAGTAGTGCGCACGGACGAATATTCTACGATGGATGGACAATATTCGTTCATGGAGATCGCAGACATGCTCATGTACTACGGTGAAGCGAAGGCTAGTACTCTTGAAGCACTTCGCATTTATTGCCAAAAATCCAAGGAGAAATGTGCCCGATAGAAGGATATTTACCAGACTGTATCAACGATTACGCGATACAGGTTCGATTACGGGTAACAGATTCGGGGGACGTGATCAACGAGATCCGCACCTCGAAGAGAGGGTGATGCAGCGAATTGAGGAAAACCCTTCGACCAACACACGAAGAATCGCGGCAGACGAACGTGTAAGCAGTACCACTGTCTGAAGAATCCTGAAAGACAGGCAACTGTACCTGTATCATTTGCAACGGGTGCAGGAAATAGAAGAGGGTAATTTCGAGAACCGCTTCCACTTTTGCACGTGAATGATGGAAATGATTACAACCGATTAAGGCTTCCTATCGAAGATCTTGTTTACCGACGAAGCAAACTTCAACCGAAATGGCAACGTTAATACGCGTAATTCTCACGTCTGGGCAGAAGAAACCCACACGCGCTGTTAGAAATAAATACCCAGCACCAATTTTCGACGAATATTTGGGCCGGAATTCTTGGCGACAAGATTATTGGTCCTGTTGTTCTCCCTCTTCGCTTAGGAGGTCAAGAATATCTAGAATTCTTGCAGACACAATCGCCTGCTCTATTAGAAGACGTACCATTGATTGTGCGAAGAAACATGTGGTACATGCGAGACGGTGCACCAGCACATTTCGCCGTAATAGTACGCCAACATTTAAATGCATACTTCGGAAATAGATGGATTGGATGATCAGGACCTATTGCTTGGCCTGCTCGGTCTCCAGTTCTTTTACTGGGGACATATGAAAAATTTGGTCTATTCAACGCCCGTGGCCACGCTGGACGAATTAGAACAAAGAATTCAGTTTACATCGAGGATAGTGTGAAATGTGATGGGCAACTTTCGACAAGTATGTGAAAACTTTTGCAGAAGAATGCAACTGTGTCTTCAAGAGAATGGTGGTCACATTGAACATCTCCTGTAAGACAATATTTTGTGCGTGAACACATGGACACTCGTGAGTAAACTATTCGTGGTGCGTGTGTGTAATTAAGTGAACACTCGCGGACGGGACAATCGTAGTGCGTGTGTGCAGTTAAGTGAACATTCGCGGACGAGAAAATCGCGGTGCGTGTGTGCCCGCGTGGGTGATTTTTGAGGGCAATATTTTCAAAGGCAATGGCATTCACCCTCTCTACTTGTGAATCCCGTTGGGCGGGTTTTGATATACCCTTGTGGATTTTTACGAGTTGGCAGGTTAATGTCGTACAACGTTTTTGTCTTTTCACAAATTAACGCAAATACCTTATGTCACAGTTTCGGCGAGGTGGATAAGTATGCGCTCTACATGGTAAATCCGTCGCGCGTCCGCCGCTACTGCACGCACCTTGGCTGGCCTGCCTCGCGCGGCCCGCTGTCCGTCGAGTTGCCGTCATTCAGGCGCTCCAGACGCCAATCTTTAACCATCGATAATTAATAAACGAAGCATTTACCGCAATTTCGTCACTCTTGATTTTCGACTTATGATGGCTACAGATGGCTGAAGCGTGCGTGCGATCGCAAAACGGCGGTTTTTAACCCTTAAACTTTAGAGGCCCGGCTATTCTCGCAAAAATAGTGGTTTTCTTTATTGACGGCGGAAATTGTTTTTGATCACTAATAACCATTATTTACGACGGAAATTGTTTTCGGTTACGAATAATCATTATTGACGACGGAAATTGTTTTCGGTTACGAATAACTATTATCGATGACCAGAATTTTTTTTGGTTACGGTACAACCAATATGAATTACGGGAATTTTTTTTTCGGTTACTTCTCTCGTGTGGAGTTCACATTCGCCGTGACTCCTGACGCTGAAAAGCATTTGCCCCTGTTCAATAGTACCGTTCCTCATTTTCTTGTAATCACAATTGCAAATATGGTTCCACGAATTCCACTATTCAACCCCTTTCCACGGGCCCCTTTTGAGCTCCATAATTTTCGAAAGTTGACTGCAAATTTACTGAAAAATATTAAATTTCCATTTGCGCAGTTCATCCGATTTTCAACTTATTAGAACTTCCTTTCATCCATAAAGGAACAAAGATGTGAGCACCCTAGCAATTGCGGCGCGCCTTCTAATACCCAGAATTCGCATTCCAGATATTCTATAGTTCAATAGTTATACTGTAATCGAAAAAAATTCCCGCAATTCATATTGATTATACCGTAACCAAAAAAAGTCTGGCCATCGATAATGGTTATTCGTAACCGAAATCAATTTCCGTCGTCAATAATGGTTCTTCGTAACCGAAAACAATTTCCATCGTCAATAATGGTTATTCGTAACCAAAAACAATTTCCATCGTCAATAATGATTATTAGTGACCAAAAAATATTTCCGTCGTCAATAATGTTTATTAGTGACCAAAAATATTTCCCTTGGCAATAATGGTTACCAGTAACCAAAACAGATAAATCTTAATATTTTTTAATCACCTCATTTTTAAAAAAATGTATGCAGTATTTAATGAAGACTGATTTCCATTTGAATAAAAATTCACTTTTTCTCAATTATTTTTTTCTAAAAACTTTAAAAAATAACTGTTATTCCTGGTCTCTGCTCGTATAGTAAGCGTCTGTACCAAACTGTCAGCTACGAGATATCTCGTACTTTGCGATACAAGTTCAGATTGGTCTGGGAATCCAGGGCAATACACTATACATTTGCCTGGCATGGAATGGGATAACCCTTAACCCCTTCGCCTACAATATCGTATGAGAGCCGTGGTACGTCGGGCGGGCCAAACGTAAACAACACGGGTCATGTTCGTGGATAATTTTCGCCGAAGTCTTTTTAGCTCAATTAAGTGTTATGCCTGGCCGCATTCGCACGTTCAGATATATATTTTTTTAAGCATAGAAGAATACCCCTAAATATGTCTTCCAAAAGAAAATTTCGCCGAACCGTGAAATGACTTGACGCGTGACTCACCTTTAGTGTTCATTATTATTATTATTATTATTAAATGTCTTTATTTCACCATTACACATAAAATTACAATGGCGAGTAGGCGAGGTTCAGCATTACTGCTGCTCTACAACCTAACCTAAAGAGTCGTTGGGAGGTAAGAAAAGGAAAGAGAACAAAATAAAAAATACACTAAAATAAAATAAAATAAAATAAAACAAACAAAACTAAGAACATGATAAGAATAAGAATAAACCACTTACATAGGAAATTACATAGGAAACCGCGAGAGGATGAAAGACCGAGCACTAAGTTTAAATGAGGCAAACTTAGAATATTAATACATAGAATATAGAAGAACATAGCAAATATTAGAAGGAATGGAGTTATAATAATAAGAAGATATGTAGGAGAAGGACGCAGTGAATTTACAAGAGCGATGGTGAGGCACAGACAAATCATAACAGTGTCTCGTTGTCATAGAGCCGCTAGAGTGCATTGACAAATTGGAGCGAAGCAAATCATACAGATACCTCGGCGTACCTGCTGCTAGAATTTTATAGACCAGACAGCAGAGATGGACAATCCATCTGCACACGTTGGACAACAGACAAAAGTGAAGAGGAGAGACACGGACCATACACTACATCAGCATAATCAAAGATGGAGATGATTAAGGCTTGACACAACAAGAGCTTCGTGCTAGTAGACAATATACGACGTGAGGGGTAAAGGGAACGCATGCGAGAGAAGGCAGATCGACACAACACAGCAACATGACGGTCAAAACACCAATGGGGATCAAAGGTCACACCTAAGTTTTTTAATACAGGTTGCACACCAAGGACAGAGGAGCCAAAGGATATGTCGAACGAGGACAGGTTACTAAGGAGAGTAGGAGAACCAGCAACTAGGACAGTGGTTTTGGTGGGATTTAGCTGGAGACCGTGAGAGTCAGACCAGTGTATAAGTCGTCGTAGATCTGCTTCAATTTCGGCCTTGGCTTGATCAGCAGAGCTGGGATCAAAAACCTTGATAAGTTGCGTGTCATCCGCATACATATAAGTTTGATTACAAACAGCAGGCATTATGCGCCGGCTGTCGGAATTTAAATCGTAGCGCAAGGGGACCACCGTACGTCGTATGTACCCTAAAGCTGGGAATCCACCGGGAAGCTAAGCTAAGCTATGCTGTGCATGTTTTAGCTTAGCTTTTGGTGGAATCGGTTCCATAAGAATCTATTGAAGCTAATTTTTTCAAAACCTAGCATGGCATAGCGTAGCATCGCATAGCATAGCATAGCTTCTCAGTGGATTCCCGGCTTTATTCTGCGTATACTTTTCTTCATACTTCCTGCAATTTTCTTTTTATAAATCGTTTTTTCCCTTTATAAATTTTTATTTTAAATATCATTTCATTAAACTAATGCGATAAATGTCTTTATATATTCTGTATATTCTGTACATTTTCTGTGTATTCTGCACTAACTATATTTACATGTGTAGCACCTATACAGGGTGTCCCAGAATTGATGTACATCCCGGAACATGCAATATCCTGATGGAAAAAGATATCGAAAAGTCCTTAACTGTTTTGGGATCCGGGGTTTCGTTTTCGAGATATTAAGAAAAAACCCCGACCAATCAGAGCGCGAGCCTTCCGCTGGAGTTCCCGCGCTAGCGAGGCCACGCTGCGACCACGAATAAGCAAGGCCACATGCATCGAAGGAAATTGCATATAATGGCAAATGAAAAAGACGTAACAAAAAATCTAACATTTTGCCATGGTTTGTTCGCCATTTAAAGTGAATAATGAATAAAGGATAAATGGATGAAAATCATGTGTAACGTAAAAGGACGAATACACATTTGTTTTTTTTTTAGGAGAATCGAAAATAATAATTATTTGGAGTGAGAGGATAAAGAACATGTAAATTTCCTTTTTTAATAACGTAGAAACGAAAAGGTAATGCAACAGGGAACGAGTGAAAAGTGATTGTAGTTCGTTATTGTGATAAAAATCCGTAGTTCAATAACGGCCAACACTGTTGTTGATAATGAATAAGTCCGTTTAAAAACTGCGAAGAAAAATTTGCGTACGGAAATTTGGAGAGTTATCGCCGGAAATAAACCATAGCCTGCGTTAAATTTAAAAAATATTAGTCGCCAATAATGTAATTAAAACTCACCCTTTCGGAAATTCACCTGTACCTTGAAAACCTGTGTCACTAGGTCACTGAACCGATCCTGGTCATCGACAGACGCGCCAAGTGCACAGCTGATCTCAGGTACACGACACCATCCAAAGTTAACGGTGGCAACGTCAAGTGCGTCCAGGTTAATGTACCGAATTCACTTCATTGCACGCCTACTAACACTGATCACTTAATTTATTTTTCATAGAACGTGTTGTTCCTACGTTATAAAAATTGATGGAAATGAATTTTTACTTGGCGTTCGGAGCCGTGGGTATTCCCGCACAAATTCTCACCCTGCAGCACTTGCGTCCCCGTTGTTCGGGGGATACACCCAAAACATCGCGTAATATTCTTGAGCAGAGAACATTTCTGCGACGTGATTGTTTTCTGACTGACAAGATTTTTTCCAAGCGACTTCTTCTACCCCCAAATAGTTTCTCTCGTTCCATTATGAGTTGACCCCCACCAGGCCAAGAGGCTTCAGGTAAAAAGAAGCCAGAACATTTTCGAAACACACGTGCTTCGCAGAAGTGCAACGAACGGGCTATCGTGCTCCTTTACAAAAGTCCGCGTTCCGTCCTTTTACTGCCAATGTACCCATTGCTTCGAGGTAGGCAGCAGACACCACGTGTTTCTGTTCGAAAGGGTCCGAAGAGAAGAGAAACAGAAAGTCTTCGAGTTGCTATAAACAAGAAAATCCTGTTTCCTGTTTCCCTTTTCCGATACCCTGAGTTCACGTCTGCTACGAGGCGGAACCATCTAAGCCATAAATTACACAAATTACCTCATGTGATAAATCCCGTTACTGTGGATGGTATAAAGAAGCTTGGTGATACTCGATTGGTATAATTTCGGGTTTTTCTAAATCGTTTTTGTAAGTCTTCTAATTTGTTTGCTAACTTTATTTAATTCTTCGGGGTGTTCGATTATCCTTTTAAGCTTGAAATTTGTGTTTCCGTACGAACTTACAGTAGGCTGTGAAAGTATGATTTCATCTGATGACAAAAAATTGTGGTCAGGTAAGTAGTATCATGTTCTTTCTATTCCGCATTGTTTTCTAGTTTCTATTGTGAATTTGGTGGTAGTGATTGTACATTTGTTTCTTATTGTTATTATACTGCTAGTTGTTTCGGTTTCGGTGCGATATAAATGCACGTGCCTGGTAGTTGTAATTCTATCTGGAATGTGTGATTCAGTGTCATAATTCGCATTTTACATGTGTTTGTTAATTTTGTGTACAATTGTACTTCGCACGGTCTGTATGGTATCGCTTTGAACATCGGGTGATTAGAGGTGCAGAGGTACAGATCGTTTATTGTCTTACATTTTGCTAGGCCCAGTTTGCTTAGTTGTATGTAATCTTGCACCAAGGTGTCACGTACCTCGTACGAGTCGAGGGGTTCTATACGCGTAGAACGATTCGTTTATCTTCGTGGGTATCAGGCGTACCTTGCTCAATTAGAATTTTTTCGCGTTTAACAATGAAATATCTAGTACTACAGTAATTGATTTGGTATCCGAAAATGTGGAGAGCTGGAGGATTTCGATAATGGCGGCTAGTTATCTAATTTTATTCCAATTGTGAAGTCTAGTCCATTCGAAATATGTGCTAATGCGGAAGTGAGGTACGTTATGATTTGTGCTGGTGGTGGTGTTAATCGTAGGTTTAGGACTCCTTTCTTTATATGCATAATGAATTCTAACAAGACTTGCGTGTCGCGCAATAGTGTTTCTGCGAGGCCGTTTATTAGTATGAGGGGTTCGTCTACTGTCTCTCGAAATTTAGTAATGTTGGCTGGTTGTTGGAGTAAGTATTGAATTTGTCACGTCGCGTTTAAGAGTGTGTTATCGTTGTCTCGTATGTCATGTATAGTCTCGTTGAGAAGTTTGGTATTTGCTCTTAAAATTTGCATTTGTCCCTTGATTGCGTTTTACTTTTTTTTTTAAAGTCTGTTATCTTGTGTTTTGAAAAGGTCTAGTAAAATCACCGATTTTCTTTCTATCCCCGGAATCCATTAGCCCCAAGAGTGATTTGTCTATGTAACCTAATCCGTCTATTTGTGCACGACGCTGTTTTGTGCTGAGCTTTTAGTTTACTGGACGTAGGTAAAGAGTTTTGGCGATGCGGTCTACCTTGTCTTGGATTTTGGCGGTGAATGTTTGACAAAATTTTTGTAAGTTGTCGGTACAAGGTTTTTTACATTGCGCAAGTATATCATATAGTGCAGCTTGGAGGTTTGCTTCGCGTCGGTAGATGTAAGATATGTTTACATGTAATACTAACTTCCAGCTATTTCGATAAATTTGTAAATCGCCTAGGTTTTCGAAGTAAATGTCGGGGTGGTGTTGGAATTCTTTTATAGTGAAATTTATGTCGGGGGTTGTTCCTCCTGCGAGTGGTATTGTCGTTTGTAGGACAAAAATCCTGTAAATTATAATGCCGAGGTGTAGTTGGCGTTTCATAGAGTCTTTCCTCGTGCGCGCGCGCGTGCGTGCGTGCGTGCGTGTGTGTGTGTGTGTGTGTGTGTGTGTGTGTGTGTGTGTGTGTGTGTGTGTGTGTGTGTGATAAATTTTTTGCGAACGTAGTACAGTTTATCTTCTTCGTCCGGGCTTGAGTAGAAATGAGAGTTTGGGCAAATGGGTCTCGATTTTCTTAGTCGCTTCTTATTTCGTTGCGATCTCCTGGACAAAGATGTTGTCGGCCATCTTAGACGTGCCCCGAGACATTATGTTTGCTCTAATTGTACGTGCGAGTGATGTTTGTTTGTTTGTTCTTCGTGTGTGTTATTTTATTATCCTATTTATCCGTTTATCCCTCTAGCGTTTCCAGTGCCCCGACCGCCGGGTTGTATCAGCATTGCCTACATGGTGGCAATTAGGGAGTATCGGGTGCACTGGCACCGATTCTTCCAGCATGCAGAATTCTGGGAGGATGACGAAGACTCATGAGGTCTGAGGGTCCTATTTGGTGAGTGTCTTATTGCATCGGGGATTGTAGATCTGCTTATTGTTTCTATTTCCGTGCGTGTAATAATAGTCTTGCAATTGTTTTTTTTTGTGTAGAACGTCGAGGGGACATCTTCGTTGGGCCTGATCCGCGGCCTCGACTCTGGTCGTTATTGGAGGCCGACTGCGCCCTACGTGGCTGGGACGACGACGCCTAGTTGTGCGCTTATTTACCATCTTTTTCAATAAATTACCTTTCTTAGTCTTATCCTTATATGTAATTGTTAGTGTATCGTTACTTTCCTTCAAAACTGTGACCATTTCCCTATTACTGCCCTATTCTATGAAGTGTTTGTCTGAACGCGGATTGTTCGTCGCCCTCTATACTCTAATTATTATCGTGCGTGTTTTGAATCGTGTTAGCGCCTATCCACGCAGGTGTTAGTTTTTGACCGCTCGCGTCTTGTCGTGCAGTAGCACTTGGTCTCCGATTTTAAAAGAACTATCCGCGATTTTCTTGTCGTAGTATTGGAATTAAAATTAAAATAAATTTAATATAATATTGGAATTTATATAAATCCAATAATGAATAATTTTCAATTAATAAAATTACAGAAAATATTGTTAAAAATAAACTTACTTCATAAGAAACTGACTGTGAAATTGACCCAATCGGTCCTAATATTGAATAATTAGAATATGAAGCCCAACCAACAATTATCACAGGGTAAACACCTATTCTTAATGAACATAAAATTCCAATTTTTATTGAATATAGCAAAAAATAATTTACAAATTAACTCCTTTTGTATAAAAATTTATTAGGTAAATATAGATAGAAACTGATCTGGTTCACGTCGATTTCAACTCAAATCATGTAAGATATTAAAAGTCGAACAGACTTAAAATTTAAACTCCTGCATTTAAATTATATCTTAATTCAACATCGAGGTCGCAATCATCTTCATAAATATAGGTAATCAAACAAAGGTGATAAACAGAACATGGAAGAAAGGGGACTTTCCGGAAGAATGGAAAGAAGGAATAGTAAGTTCTGTATTCAAAAAATAAAAAAGGAGAAAGGGAAATGGTTAAGAACAATAGGGGCATAACATAGATGGACACGGATTATAAGATATGCGTGGAAATTCTAAGGAGAAAATTAGAAGAACAAATGGAAAATGGGATATTAAACGATACGCATATGGGATTCAGGAGAAGGAGAGGAACAGTAGACGCAATAGCTGTAGTTAAAATGGTTATAGATATAGAAACCTCAAAAGAAAGAGGGAAACTATATCTGTTTTTCACGGATATGAAGAGAGCATTTGATTCATTGGAAAGGGAAGAAATTTGGAAAAGACTTTGTGAAGAAGGAGTAGGCGAACAACTAAGAATACGGATACAGGAAATGCACGACAGAACTATATGCGCTTTAGGAATGAAGAAGGAACTGATAGGAAAGTTTTTTTAAGAGGAAAGGGTGTTAGACAAGGGTGCCCGTTAAGCTTGACACTTTTCAATTGTCGCATTTGCAGACCTGGAAAGAAGAAATGAGCAAAGAACAGGCAGGAGGAGTCGTAATAGATAGAAGGAAAGTTTTAACAATTTCATACGCGGGTGATGTGTTAATGGTAAATAATGCACAGGGACCTAAGAATATGATAAAGAGATTCGAGAGATACATAAAGAAGAAAGGCTTGGAGTTAAATGTGTAAAAGTCTAAGATAATGATATGCAGGAAAGCAGGAGGAAGAAGAAAATAGGAAAGATTCCGTTGGAATGAAGAAGAAAGAGTAAGAGAACTGAAATATTTAGATTATAGAACGAGAGGGAGAGAACAACGAGGATAAACACTATATTAAGAAGGTAGTTAGGGAAGCGAATATGATACTAGGAGAAGTATGGGGGGGATTGGAGAAAGATTATTCAGAGATGACTGAAAGAAGAATGAAACTGTTTGATGCGCTAGTTAGAAGCACCGTGGCGTATGGAGCAGCGATATGGGGATGGAGAAGGTATGAGGAAATAGAAAAATTGCAGGCGAAATACATACGATGGATAATGAAATTGGAGAGATCAACATCAACATATTGGCTGTTAAAAGAAACAGGAAGAGATGGCATAGCAATTAAAATGGGCGTAAGGGTAATGAAGTTTGAAGAGACACTAATAAACTCGGAAGAAGGATCGATACGATACGAATGTAGGAGAAGACTAATGAGAGGAAATGAAGTAACGAAAAAAGTAAAGAATGCGAATCAAATTCTTGGAAGGGAGAGGATGGTCAAACGAAGAATGGAAAAGAAGAAGATTAAATGGGGAAGAAGTGTGGATTAAAAATTAGAACAGATAAGTAATTGACATCCAAGAACAAGAAAGACAGATGAAAGTAAAAGAGTCAAAGTTCCTAAGAGAATTAAAAGAGGTGGCAAGGAAACCAGGAGATAAGCCGAAATGCTTATGGGGGGAAATGAAAAAAGGAGAGGAGAATTAGAGAGGATAGGAAGATTCATACAGGATAGTGAAACAAGAACATGCAAATATTGGCTAATGAAAGAAGAAAGGGTATGTAAGAAAGAGGAAGAAACAGTGGAACACGCGATTGAAACATGTGAAGTAAGTTGACAGAGTGGCAGGAATTGTGCAGAGGTAATTAGAGGAGAAGGGAAAAACTTGGCTATTCTACGGGAGATAGTGATAAAAGAAGATTATATAACATAGAACAGATTAGGAAACACTTGTAAAATAGAAAAAATTGTTAAGAGACAACAGGATACAGTAGAAGGGTGGGACTTACACTGACACAATCATGGGAATGAAATGGAAAGATTATTTGATCGTTAAATTGTAACACGAAAGTGGCAATAAATTAAATTAAATTATTATTATTATTATTATTATTATTATTATTATATTTTTTCTTTTTATATTGTATTTTGATATCCTATTTGTATAGAGAGAACTAAAAAATGTTGAGAATAGTGCGATTTATTTAGAGATAAAGAATTGAGGCGATACAATAGATACGTAACAGTTTCGGCGAATATAGTCGAGTTATTTACTGTTCTGTGTAACTGAGCACTCGGGTTGGTCACGAGAGCGCGACTGTGTATGAATTTATACGAGGTGTTGTGGGAAGAGTATGTATGTATGATGTCGCGAAAAGTAAATAGGAAGTCCATCAGCTGTTCGAGAATGTTCAAGTTGTCTTGCGATTGATGTGAAGAAGAGAAAAAGAGAAGGAAAGAGAAGGAGAAAGAAAAAGATTGATAGACAGAGAGAGAGAGAGAGAGAGAGAGAGAGAGAGAGAGAGGGAGAGAGATAGATGGTTCTGCCGAGACACTATTTATATTCTATTTTTATATTTCTATTTTTTAATTAATGGAACAATATATAATCATTTTACATATATTACAATCTATTTACTTGTCTGTCTCCCTCCTTCACTCCTCACCAATTTCTATCGACTCTGCATAATTCTTTCTATGATTCTCGCCTCCAATTGTAAAGGCGACACTACATAAGAAGTCTTTGTATTTCAAACTGAATACAGTATCATTTTTATTTAATCTTAAGCCATGTATAAGCTACATATGTGTATCCGCGGCTGCATCAAACTGCAGAAGATGTGAGGAAAAACTTTAAAACTTTTGTTAACGTGTTGTAACAGAGCGATGCTGCCTGCTAAACATTAGATACGCGTCCTGCTGCTAAAATCATACGTGATGGCGAATATTACGACGAGGATTATCTGATAGATTGCGAACTGGTAGCATGTGCCATCAATGATATTCTAGCTACTGCTCGTAGGAAAAAATGTTAAATTATATTACATTTCTATTTATATTTTTATATTTTAAATAAATCTCTTAATCATATTATTTCTCTATTTACTTATCCGTCGTCCTCCTTCTCACCTCACCAATTTCTGCTGGCGCCATATAATTCTTTCTATGATTCGCGCCTTCTTCGGGCCACCACATGACGTCATCCCGTACGGCTGCTCCAGAGGATTCGAATTACGCGAGATCGTGCGATACGCTGCGACGTTAAATCGGAACGCTTTAGAATCCTGTTTAGTTTTAGAATGCTTGCTACATAATGGTTTGGTAGATCGCTGGTTAAAAATTTTAGAATATCTGCGATTGTACCGCTATGTAGTGCTGTCTCTCTCCCTCCTCCGAATTTAGATTTATAACGAAGTATTGTTCTCTCTTTCCGTCCCGAAGACGTGGTTCGTAAAAGAAAAGAACGTCGATCTTTCCCGATCTTTCCCGACATTGCCCGACATCGTCCGATAAAAAATAATGGATTATGCTTGGTGACGCTCGGTATATGTACCATTCATTAAAGACTAATGTTAGAGAGTGGGCGTTGGGGGAGTTGGTTAGGCGGCTGACTCGTAACGCGGAGGTCTTGGGTTCGAGCCCCGTCGCCCGAGATTCAGTTTTGCGATTATTCTTAATATCTTAAATTAATATTTTCTTCGTTACCGACTGTGGTTGGGGTACCACGCTCCAGAGTAGCAGCAAAATTCACCCGCGGTTCCTCCTCGATGCGGTTCGGTATCGATTGATATCTTCTGCTCTCGCGCTATACCCCCACTACTTCGGCATCTGTATGACGTCATCCGCCGCACGGCCGCCCGCCCGCCGCCTGCGCGAATTTTCCGCCGACTTTTGAAACTCAAATTTGAGTTTCAAGGTCGGAGGAGGGGTGGGGGAAATGGCCTTGAAACTCAAATTTGCGTTAGAACTCCTAGTCTTACTACTCTTCTCCCTATTATGTCCTGTAGAGTAGCCAAGTTTTTCCCTTCTCCTCTAATAACCTCTGCCCAATTCCTACCACTCTCTCCACTTACTTCACATGCTTCAATCGCGTGTTTCACTGTTTCTTCCTCTTTCTTACACACCCTTTCTTCTTTCATTAGCCAATATTTGCATGCCCTTGTTTCACTACCCTATACGAATCTTCCTATCCTTTCTAATTCTCCTCTCGTTTTTTCATTTTTCCCCCATAAGCATTTCGGTTTATCTCCTGGTTTCCTTGCCACCACTCTTAATTCTCTTAAGAACGTTGACTCTTTTACTTTCATCTCTCTTTCTTGTTCTTGAATGCCTTTTACTTATCTGCTCTATTTTTGATCCAGACTTCTTCCCCATTTAATCTTCTTCTTTTCCATTCTTCGTTTGACCATCCTCTCGGTTCCAAGAATTTGATTCCCATTCATTCCCTTTTCATTACTTCATTTCCTCTCATTAATCTTCTCACACATTTATATCTTATCGATCCTTCTTCCGAGTTTATTATTCTCACTTCAAACTTCATTGCTCTTACTCCCATTTTAATTGCTATGCCATCTCTTCCTGTTTCTTTTAACAGCCAGTATGTTGGTGTTGATCTCTCCAATATCATTATCCACCGTATGTATTTCGCCTGCAATTTTTCTAATATCCTCATGCCTTCTCCATCCCCATATCTCTGCTCCATACGCCTCGGTACTTTTAACTAGCGCATCAAACAGTTTCATTCTTCTTTCAAATTCATCTCTGAATAATCTTTCTCACTGTATAACCTAAATATTCCAGTTCTCTTACTCTTTCTTCTTCATTCCAACGGAGTCGTTCCTCTTTTCTTCTTCCTCCTGCTTTCCTGCATATCATTATCTTAGAATTTTACACATTTAACTCCAAGCCTTTCTTCTTTATGTATCTTTCGAATCTCTTTATCATATTCTTCAGTCCCTGTGCATTATTTACCATTAACACAACATCATCCGCATATGAAATTGTCCAAATTTACCTTCTACCTATTACGACTCCTCCTTCCTGTTCTTTGCTCATTTCTTTTTCCAGGTCTGCAAATGCGACATAGAAAAGTGTCGAGCCTAACGGGCACCCTTGTCTAACACACTTTCCTGTTAAAAAAACTTTTCAAAACTTACGAAAAGTGCATATAGTTCTGTTGTACATTTCCTGTATCCTTGTTCATAGTTGTTCGCCTACTCCTTCTTTTTAAAGTCTTTTCCAAATTTCCATTTGTTCTTCTAATCTCCTCCTTAGAATGTCCGCGTATATCTTACAATTCGTGTCCATTTAAGTTATGCCCCTATAGTTCTTAACCATTTCCCTTTCTTTTTTTTTTCAACACAGGACTTACTATTCCTCCTTTCCATTCTGCCGGAAAGTCCCCTTTCTTCCATGTTCTGTTTATCACCTTTCTTTGATTACCTATATTTATGAAGATGATTGCGACCTCAATGTTGAATTAAGATATAATTTAAATGCAGGAGTTCAAATTTTAAGTCTGTTCGACTTTTAATATCTTACATGATTTGAGTTCAGATCGATATGAGCCAGACCGGTTTGTATCTATATTTATCTAATACATTTTTGTACGAAAGGACTTAATTTATAAAGTTTTTGTTTTTGCTATATTCAATAAAAATTTGGAATTTTATATTTATTAGGAATAGGTGTTTACCCTGTCACTATTGTCGGTTGGGCTTCAAATTCGAATTATTCAATATTAGGAACGATTGGGTCAATTTCACAGTCAGTTTCTTATGAAGTAAGTTTATTTTTAACAATATATTTTGTAATTTTATTAATTGAAAATTAATCATTATTGGATTTATATAAATTTCAATATTATATTGAATTTATTTTAATTTTAATTCCAATACTACGACAGGAAAATCGCGGATAGGTCTTTTAAATTCGGAGACCAACTGCTACTGCACGATGAGACGCTAAGACGTGGGCGGTCAAAAACTAACACCTGCGAAGATGGGCTCTTACACGATTCCAAACACGCGCGATAATAATAATTACAGTATAAAGGGCGACGAACAATCCGCGTTCACACAAACACATTATAGAATAGGGCAGTAATAGGGGAATGGTCGCAGTTTTGAAGGAAAGTAACGATACACTAACAATTACATATAAGGATAAGACGAAGAAAAGTAATTTATTGAAAAAGATGGTAAACAAGCGCACAACTAGGCGTCGTCGTCCCAGCCACGTAGGGTGCAGTCGGCCTGCAATAACGACCATAGTCGAGGCCGCGGATCAGGCCCAACGAAGATGTCCATGGGGACGTCATGGGACGTTCTACACAAAAAACCAATTGCAAGACTATTAACGCGCGTGCGCACGGGAAAGACTCTATGAAACGCCGACTACACCCCGGCATTATAATTTACAGGATTTTTGTCCTACAAACGACGATACCACTCGCAAGAGGAACAACCCCCGACATAGATTTCACTATAAAAGAATTCCAACACCACCCCGACATTTACTTCGAAAACCTAGGCGATTTACAAATTTATCGAGATAGCTGGAAGTTAGAATTACACGTAAACATATCTTACATCTACCGACGCGAAGCAAACCTCCAAGCTGCACTATATGATATACTTGCGCAATGTAAAAAACCTTGTACCGACAAGTTACAAAATTTTGTCAAACATTCACCGCGAAAATCCAAGACAAGGTAGACCATATCACCAAAACTCTTTACCTACGTCCAGTAAACTAAAAGCTCAGCACAAAACATCGTCGTGCACAAATAGACGGATTAGGTTACATAGGCAAATCACTCTTGGGGCTAATGGATTCCGGGGATAGAAAGAAAATCGATGATTTTACTAGACCTTTTCAAAACACAAGATAACAGACATTTAAAAAAAAAAGTAAAACGCAATCAAGGGACAAATACAAATATTAAGAGCAAATACCAAACTTCTCAACGAGACTATACATGACATACGAGACAACGATAACACACTCTTAAACGCGACGTGACAAATTCAATACTTACTCCAACAGACAGCCAACATTACTAAATTTCGAGAGACAGTAGACGAACCCCTCATACTAATAAACGGCCTCGCAGGAACACTATTGCGCGACACGCAAGTCTTGTTAGAATTCATTATGGATATAAAGAAAGGAGTCCTAAACCTACGATTAACACCACCACCAGCACAAATCATAACGTACCTCACTTTCGCATTAGCACATATTTCGAATGGACTAGACTTCACAATTGGAATAAAATTAGATAACTAGCCGCCATTATCGAAATCCTCCAGCTCTCCACATTTTCTGATACCAAATCAATTACTGTAGTACTAGATATTTCATTGTTAAACGCGAAAAAATTCTAATTGTGCAAGGTACGCCTGATACCCACGAAGTTAAACGAATCGTTCTACGCGTATAGAACCCCTCGACTCGTACGAGGTACGTGACACCTTGGTGCAAGATTACATACAACTAAGCAAACAGGGCCTAGCAAAATGTAAGACAATAAACGATCTGTACCTCTGCACCTCTAATCACCCGATGTTCAAAGCGATACCATACAGACCGTGCGAAGTACAATTGTACACAAAATTAACAAACACATGTAAAATGCGAATTATGACACTGAATCACACATTCCAGATAGAATTATAACTAGCAGGCACGTGGATTTATATCGCGCCGAAACCGATACAACTAGCAGTAACTTGCGACGACAAAAGCACAAATATGTATAGCATTAAGGATTCTGGTATAACAACAATAAGAAACAAATGTACAATCACTACCACCAAATTCACAATAGAAAATAGAAAACAATGCGGAAGAAAAAGAACATGGTACTACTTACCTGACCACAATTTTTTGTCATCAGATGAAATCACACTTTCACAGACTACTGTAAGTTCGTACGAAAACACAAATTTCAAGCTTAAAAGGATAATCGAACACCCCGAAGAATTAAATAAAGTTAGCAAACAAATTAGAAGACTTACAAAAACGGTTTAGAAAAACCCGAAATTATACCAACTGAGTATCACCAAGCTTCTTTATACTATCCACAGTAACGGGATTTATCACATGAGGACCCATGCCTAAAGTTGCATACGTTGCAAAATAGGATGCCTTCGTTCTTCACCTTCTTCTTCACTGACAATCCCCCTCCTCCTTGCACTAATCTGCTTCGAATTCTTCACAGATCATCCTCTCATTCTTTGGTCTCATAATTTGACTAAACCATATCACTTGATCGTGTATCGAAAGGGTATTGATCGTGTATCGAACGGGTATTGAACGTATGTCGAACGGGTATTGAACGGCTTTGAACGTGTATCGAACATGCATCGAACGGGTATGGAACGTGTATCGAACGGGTCTTGAACGTGTATCGAACGGGTATTGAACGTGTGTTGAACGTGTATCGAACGGCTTTGAACGTGTATCGAACGGGTATTGAACGTGTGTTGAACGTGTATCGAACGGCTTTGAACGTGTATCGAACGGGTATTGAACGGCTTTGAACGTGTGTTGCACGTGTATCGAACGGCTTTGAACGTGTATCGAACGGGTATTGAACGGCTTTGAACGGGTATGGAACGTGTGTTGAACGTGTATCGAACGGCTTTGAACGTGTATCGGACGGCTTTGAACATGCATCGAACGGGTATTGAATGTGTGTTGAACGTGTTTCGAACGGCTTTGAACGTGTATCGAAGGGGTATCGAACGGGTTTGATCGTGTATCAAAAGGGTATCGAACGTGCATCGAACGGCTTCGATCGAAGCCGTTCGATACACGATCAAAACCGTTCGATACCCGTTCGATACACGATCAAAGCCGTTTGATACACGTTCGATACCCGTTCGATACACAATCAAAGCCGTTCGATACCCGTTCGATACCCGTTCGATACACGATCAAAGCCGTTCGATACCCCTTCGAGTATAAACACGTGCTCGAATTTCAAAACAAAAGCACGCGTCGACGTATTCGGTGCGATAGACTGTGAGCTTGAAGTCCGATTGGACACAAACTAACCAATTGGGCCTGCTTATCTCTCGTGTCTAAACACGCGCTCGAATTTCAAAACAAAAGCACTCGAGAGATAAGGGATCCGTCTATAATTTGAGAGTAGGACGATGCAGGCGTGTGTTACGTTCGGAACGTAAAATAATTTTTCTTTTGGTCAGGGTATGCATCAACAACGCTTAGCGTTATGGGAAATCCCTTGTTGATCATACTCCTGCCTATTAATTAATAATATTTTTAGTAGAACAAAACCCCTTTTCTTGGAGCGTCGTCGTCTCGACATATTGCCGTCCCGCGATAAGGATAAGGCGGTGCTGACGCAGCGGCGTTCTCACCAGAGAGTCGCGTTCGAAAAGACCCAGTGGTTCTCCTGCTGTGCCGAATCCGCTCTGTGTAAGCGGCAGGAGTGCGTTTCAATAATGCCTTACAGCATTGTGGGAGAACCCTCGTTGAGAGCACCTCTGACCGTCGCGCTAAACATTGTAACATAATCAGTAACGGCTACATCAGGAATGCGTGGACTGGGTTGCTTCTTAGAAGATTGACGGAATTGTATACTCAACATCCGGCGCAGGGAACCGCGCCTTCCCACGGTCTCATTGCACGTTTCGGAGCATTAACTAATTCGGAATTATTTTGTTTAAATTAAATACCCAACACAATTTCTGATAGTCTAAAGACTGTGGGATTCCCCTACTCAGAAAATGTGCATATGAATATATGAATATTGGGGGGATGGCCCTCAGCTGTGTGAAATTTTATGGTTGTCGAGATGTGGAATGTCATGTTTTCCTGTACGTGCGAATCTTCCGTAAAGATCGATTATATATATTGTCGGGAGTCAGATGGATGGACGTGAACACACACACACACACATGTACCGCCTCATTAAGTAGACGGGCCCACGGTAGCGCGGCCGAGCGATAAAATGCAGCGTAAGCATTTTCGGAGCGGACCCACTCTGGTCGCTGCCGAGAGCATGAAGCTGCGACACTCTGTGACGGTAAATCGTGAGGTGCGTGTCATTGGGTCCGCGAAGTATTTAGAGATAGAGTTCTCCGGTCTAGTGTAACCGCGCGGAAAGACTCAACTTTGCGAAACAATTCATTCTAATAACTTTGAAACATTAATTATATTAACTTTGTGAAATAATTTATTCTTTTAAACGATTTATTCTAACTTCTAATAGTACTTGCTCAGTTACATCTACGGTCATTTCTGTTCCATGTCATAGTTCAATTTGCGTGTATTCTATCTATAATCAAGTGTGTGCGTGTTCGCGTCTTATTCCTCTTTCTGATTCAGGTATACCGGCGATCAGAATTATCCAAACTCCAAAAAGGAAACGGAATCCAAATTATATTGTCATTACATTATTGTGACTGTCTGGTGAGTTGCACCCCTTACCTCTTCTGTACATTTCGTTCGTCTCTGTTAAAATTACAGCGTATTTATCGACAATTTCTGACAGTCAATCGACTGTGGGATTTCCCCTAGTCAGGAGTTATGTCTAAAAACACGAGTACCTTATATTTGTAAAATGATCGATTGATAATTTCCATACTTTATTTCTGTCATGTCATTTGCTTCCATCAAATAGTCAACATTAAAGCTTTATTATTCATTTAATTGTACTCATTCATTACATATCTGATTCCATTGAAAAGACCCGTATGGGACTAGAGCGCCAACGATCCCAAAATCTACCCCTTATCCTTCTGATAAGGTACATAGATATTTAAAATTTAAAATAATTGACTGTTACGACTGCGGCGAGCTTCCTTGCTATTCTCCAAAATAAACCCAGTAGCGCAACTTCTGATAGTCCAAAGACTGTGGGATACCCCTAATCTTAATTTGCGTATACGAATCGTGCCGCTCGAACACTAAAGGCCGCGGCACGTAACACGGGACTACGCGCAGTCAGCGGACTACCCCTTCTTTTCCTGTGTCTCTCCGCGAGACGTATTGATGTTGCATAATACTCTGTAATTTCTAGTTCTCCAGAATTAATCAGGCTGAAAAGCCAGAGCATTGCGCCAGGGCCGCGGTTTATGACCGTATTGTCCCGCCAGTCGGCGGTAGAGAACGGTTTCCTACAGTTTTGGGTAATTTGTAGCTTAGTTGGTTCTGCCTCGTAGCAGACGCGAACTCAGGGTATCGGAAAAGGGAAACAGGAAACAGGATTTCTTCTTTAAAGCAACTCGAAGACTTTCTGTTTCTCTTCTCTTCGAACCCTTTCGAACCGAAACACGTGGTGTCTGCTGCCTATCTCGAAGCAATGGGTACATTAGCAGTAAAGGGACGGAGCCCGGGCTTTTCTGAAAGTGTACGATGATTCGTTCGTTGCACTTCTGCGAAGCACGTGTGTTTCGAAAATGTGGTGGCTTCTTTTTACCTGAAGCCTCTTGGCCTGGTGGGAGTTAACTCATAATGGAACGAGAGAAACTATTTGGGGGTAGAAGAAGTCGCGTGGAAAAAATCTTGTCAGTCAGAAAGCAATCACGTCGCAGAAATGTTCTCTGCTCAAGAGTATTACGCGATGTTTTGGGTGTATCCCCCGAACAACGGGGACGCAAGTGCTGCAGCGTGAGAATTTGTGCGAGAATACCTACGGCTCCGAACGCCAAGTAAAAATTCATTTCCATAAATTTTTATAATTAGGAACAACACGTTCTATAAAAAATAAATTAAGTGATCAGTGTTACTAGGCGTGCAGTGAAGTGAATTCGGTACATTAACCTGGACGCACTTGACGTTGCGACCGTTAACTTTGGATGGTGTCGTGCACCTGAGATTCGCTGTGCACTCGGCGCGTCTGTCGATGACCAGGATCGGTTCAGTGACCTAGTGACACAGGTTTTCAAGCTACAGGTGAATTTCCGAAAGGGTGAGTTTTAATTACATTATTGGCGACTAATATTTTTTAAATTTAACGCAGGCTATGGTTTATTTACGGCGATAACTCTCCAAATTTCCGTACGCAAATTTTTCTTCGCAGTTTTTAAACGGACTGATTCATTATCAACAACAGTGTTGGCCGTTATTGAACTACGGATTTTTATCACAATAACGAACTACAATCACTTTTCACTCGTTCCCTGTTGCATTACCTTTTCGTTTCTTCGTTATTAAAAAAGGAAATTTACATGTTCTTTATCCTCTTACTCCTAATAATTATTATTTTCGATTCTTCTAAAAAAAAAACAACTGTGTATTCGTCCTTTTACATTACACATGATTTTCATCCATTTATCCTTTATTCATTATTCACTTTAAATGGCAAACAATCCATGGCAAAAGGTTAGATTTTTTGTTACGTCTTTTTCAGTTGCCATTCTACGCAATTTCCTTCGATGCATGCCGCCTTGCTTGTTCGTGGTCGCAGCGTGGCCTCGCTAGCGCGGGAGCTCCAGCGGAAGGCTCGCGCTCTGATTGGTCGGGGTTTTTTCTTAATATCTCGAAAACGATACCCCGGATCCCAAAACGGTAAAGGACTTTTCGATGTCTTTTTCCATCAGGATACTGCATGTTCCGGGATGTACATCAATTCTGGGACACCCTCTATATATGAAAATGTAAATTTCTATAATTAATATTACATCTGCATACAAATACCACCAATGGATTGCTGGAGTATTTGCATTGAAAATGGTACCAAACATGATATAATTCTGATCATTATTAATGATTGTAATGAAAAGAGTTTTATTTTTGAAATTTGTGTGGTAAGGTAGAGGGTATGATCGGATGCATGCATGCTGGGTGTTAGGGAAATGGAGCTGGATGTGCGTTTCAACAGAGCGTACAAATTTTAGAGCTTTTTCACACGGCGAAACATGCATCGCGATACGTGCATGATCCGTACCGATTTTCAATTGATCATTATAACTTCCATAGGAACCGTTCACACGACGATTCTCGTATCGCGATACTGATTTTGTGTACCTCGCAAACGTCGGCCGCACGATACTTTTTGTCTGAAGTCGACAGATGAAACGTGGAAACGAGCGGACTCTTTCACACGGCGCGGGACGAAACACGTATCGCGATACGTGTCGATCATTTGTTTTTCAATAAACAATATCTTCTCGTGCCCCAGAAATTTTTGGACAAAATATTTCTCTGAAGAAATGAATGAGATTGAAGCGTTATCTATTTGGATTTTACACAAAAGATGTGGTAATAAACGAGTGAAGAGGAAGCATTGGATTCATGCCATAAACAGCATTAGACATTAAAAGAGAACTTTTCATGTATTAGGTATTTCATAAACTTCTAAAATCTAAATCATTTAGAATGTCTGCCACCTCGCCGCGTGCCGTGTGAAAGGGTTCACCCGTTACAACGTTTCGTTTGCCGACTTCATACGAAAGGTATCATGCGGTCGACGTTTGCGGGATACACGAAATCAGTATCACGATACGAGAGTTGTTCTGTGAACTCTTCTATAAACAATGTATAATCGGTATCCACCATACACGTATCATACGTGTATCGCCGTGCGAATGAAATCGTAGGCAGCTCGCGATACAAGTATCGTATACATGTATCCCCGTGGGAATGAGCTCTTCAGTTGCAACGTAATTGCGTAATACACATACCTATGTACCTTTTGGTAAGTGGAGGTCGTTGGGAAATTTGTATAAACGTTTGTATAAACGTAATATTGCATTTTTTATGGTCAATAAACTTTATGTTCAGTAGTTCGCTGATTGTGCGTGACCCCGCCTGCGTCGGGTTTTCGTCAAATTGGAGACGGATCTCTTATCGATTGAGTATATACACGCACTCGAATATCAAAATAAAAGCACGCGTTGACGTATTCCGTGCGAGAAAAGTTCGATTGGTCCTAACCTAATTAATCGCGCCTGCATCCCTCCCAAACGAACTTGTGTACCACATGTGGTTCCCAAAAATTCATCAGGCTGATCGGCCAGAGCATTTGGCCAGGGTCGCGGTATATGACCGTACCTATTGTCACGCGAGTCGGCGGTGAACAACGGTGTGTACGGGTGCGAAGTCACCATGGTACCAAGCACCAATAGAGCAATATACGGATTAAGGGGTTACGCCACCCTGAAAGTTTTGAAAAATCGATTTGTTTTCTCTTGCATTTTCTTATTACATGAAGTTTTAAGAATAATTTAAGTCATGGCAGACGCAAAAATTCCCCAAAATAGCCATGTTATAGACTTTAAACGAGGCGCGGATGTTGATATTCAGCAGCAGGTAGCGACCACTCTATTTTTCTTCTTTTGCGTTTTTCTGGAAACTACATTTTCAAAGGTGATATATGAAATATCTCAAAAACTATTTGTCCTATAAAAACTATTAGTGCTACCATCTACAATGTAGCATATCATTCTTTTCACGCGATGACCCATTCGTATATAATAAATGTTTTTAGTCCGTTTTGTCACATGAAAAACGAATAATTTTCTTCACCTTGCTCTCATTGAAGTAGGTATTTTATTAAGGAACACGAAAATCACCAGATTTTTCATTTCATATGAACCTGGGCGTTCTATTTTGTTATATCAGTCACGCGTGTAACGGCGGACGAGCTTCGCGGGACAACAAATAACTCGGGCATCTTTTAATATTTCTGTACAGTATTTATACAATATATGCACTAATACATGCTTTACACACAAGAAGAAAATAAATAATGTTCAACCACATAGTATCAATAAAAAAATTCGTCTAAGTAGTTTAGTGCTGTTTCGAGCACCTCAGGGTGGCGTAACCCCTTAACACGTTGACTGCCGACTATCGGCGTCTTGGTCTTCTATTCCAATGCCGATTACATCGATCGGAGCGATCGGGCGGCTACGTCCCGGCGCCGAATCTTGCCTCTTGACTCATTCCTCTAACCACCATCCCTTCTTTGAACAGTACACTCCGATCGGGCTGTTTTCGGCACCGAGGAAAGTACCGCCAGATTTCATGGGCAGTCAACGTATTAACGAAAAGTTCGTCTTCTGTTCGCAGCGAATAATCTCTGAATCCTTAAAGACGAATGCTCTTGATTGCCTTTTGGAAATCTGTCGAAGCTGTCTTCGAAAGTACGGAATTCCCGACCATAAACGATAAATGAATTTTCGCTTCGCTCTCAACTGTTACCTCCCAGAGTCTGCATCGTTTGGGATAATTAAGGACACACCATAAAGGCAAAATACAGGACAGAATACCTATAAAAGCCCAATACGGAATAAAATTCAGACAACATCTGCTTGCCAGGTAATAAAGAACATACCTTCTCCGTCTTTAATGATTCAGAAATTATTAGCTGCGATTAAAAGCCGGACTTTTCGTTAATCCGTATATTGCTCTGTTGGTGCTTGGTGCGCATGGTGACCTCGCACCCGTACGCACTGTTGTCCACCGCCGGCTGGCAGGTCAGTAGATACGGTCATAAATCGCGACTCTGGCCAAATGATCTGGCCGATAAAACTTGACTTGTTTTTCGGAAACAACTGGTTACAGTATACCCAAAATATAACAAAACTTTACATCATTTACAATAACGTAAATCTGAGGTTACCGCTCCCTACACGCATCCCGCCGCAGTGGGCCGGATTGAAAAGGTGGCGCCTTTTGGGTCTTTTTTGGAGATATCACAATTAAATTTTGCGTAAAAAAATAGGATAAAATTATTCCTTTCTAATGGTATATAATTTAATATTTTTTACATTTATTGAAGTGAAACTTCCTTATGCACAGTAGAGTGAATTGGCCCCATGCCGCTGAACGGCGGACGAAACGTTGCAACAGTGTATCGAGACTCCCAACCGTAGTGGTGGGTGAATAGACGCGTTGTGAGGGGGGGGGGGGCACCTACATAGCATCGCGGTGTACAGGGTCATCCGTTAAAACTGCAACATACGCGCGCGCGAACAAGAGAAAATGGCAACACCGCTTCACGGACACATTTCACTACAACCATTCACCGGCCCGGCGATCGGAGGGTTGCCAGCGACCGCTCGACAGCGATGCTGCCCGTGCTTCGAAAATTTTAGGGTGGTCTCTATCAAATTAACGTCGCAAACAGCTACTTGAAATTTCCCGGCCCGGGTTGAAGAATTTGGGGCCTTTTTCGTATAACTTTTGAACTATAAAAGATATCGGAATGCAATTTGCGTCGCAAAATGAGGAATAATTATTCCCTCTTAATGATGGATAATTTAAAATATTTTACGTTTACTTAATTTTTCTTTCATCAATTTTTTAACCATAATTGTTGTGAAAATCTTGTGCGAACTGTTTATTTGATACTGTATTTAATGCTCTTTTTAAAATTCATGGTGTTGATAAACAGTAGGCTAATTGTTTCTGTATCATTACTTTCATAAATTGAGAAAGTAAATTTTTATTCAATTATATGTTAGTTCTGCAAACCTCAGAATCTATTGTTCTGGTTTTCTTTTTTATAATCGTATCCTTAATGCAGTGCATACCTAGATCGGACGTAACGGGTACCTCGTGAGACGTGTCTTTGATTCTAGCGGTGTTTGAATTGTTTTCTACAATTTTTGTATCTGAATGTTTTAACTTTTTAGCTACTCAACGCCACGCCTATATCGGCTTCCGTTAATGTCATTTTTTGGAACGATGCGCCCTTATTGTGGCTTTTACACGCAGATGACGAAAAATCTCTCCGTGCAGGGTATAGCGCCGCGGTCTACCCTGTCGTAGCTAAAAAATTTTAAATTTAGACGGGTACGAGACCAGTCGACATTGTTTCCAAACCACATTACAGTAATCTGGAGTGCGAGTGGAAAAACCGAACATAAAATCGGAGCGCACGGCTCCCTTACCTGGCCGGGAAATTTCAAATAGCTCTTTGCGACGTTAATTTGAAAGAAACCATACTAAAATTTTCGAAGCTCGGGCATCATCGCTGTCGAGCGGTCGCTGGCAACCCTCCGAACACCGGGCCGGTAAATGGTTGTAGTGGCATGTGTCCGTGAAGCGGTGTTGCCATTTTCTCCTGTTTGCACGCGCGTAGGTTGCAGTTTTAACTGATGACCCTGTATGTATCTGTGCCTGCTGTTGTTTGTAAAAAACAGAGATGGGCATTATTTAAATAAAAAATTATTTGAATAACTTATTAAATAAAAGAGACTTGATATGTATGTGTCGTAAATATAAAAATAATCCAGAGTTATTTATTATTTGAAGCACCATAAATAAAATTTTCATTCTCGGGACTAAGATGTTTTCTAATGATCAGTAAGGCCATAAGCCTAAACAATAATTTTGAAGCACACATACCCATAATACTAGAATCCATGGTTAATGAAGTGAGCCAAGAATAATAAATATTCTTAAGGTCTAAATGAAAAAAAGAAAGTAACTCAACTCTACCGCGTATGAATTTCGAGTGACGCTTGAAGTCGTTAGATTTCAGGTTAAGATGGTAAATAACATCGTAAACAACTACGATAACCTAGCAAGCATAACCAAACTCGATTCCTGAACATCTTGATGTAAATATTAGATGATAAATATCACCCTGCAAAATATTTGAGTTTTCCACAACTTCCACCCTCTTCCATAACTTTTGAATTGTGACTGGCTTCCTTGCTTCTTGGGATTCTGTCCCACTGTGGCAATGGACTTATGGTCGCAGGTAAGGAGATTGAGCCTAGGGCCAGTCGCTGAGTCAAATCGCTGCGACCATTCGCAGGTAGGAGATCCCGCCTTTACGAGGATTTCTGCGCATTGTGTCGTAATTGTTGGCAACGGGCGTATGGTTTCGCTGTAATAGACAAGGATAGCGCCATGTCCAATGGACGTTATAGAAAGGGATTTAATGAGT
This sequence comes from Andrena hattorfiana, assembly GCA_944738655.2. NCBI lineage: Eukaryota > Metazoa > Arthropoda > Insecta > Hymenoptera > Andrenidae > Andrena > Andrena hattorfiana. The sequence continues at coordinate 15,821,508 of OX122895.1, forward strand.
TTGCCGTACCATGAGATGGTCAATTGTCGTCAACACGTCGGTGGGAAAGCAACATCTGCGGTACAATGATGATTGATATCGATAGTCTGGAGATTAAGGATCGCAAGAGAATAGCGAAGAAAATGGCAAAAACCAGCGAAGCCATTCGCAAAAAACATCAGGCTTTGAAGACTGGCAAGATGGAGGAAGATATCGCGTTGGGGCGATACTTCAAACCTATTATCGAACCCTTACAACATATTGTGGAAAATACCGCAGCGGCAGAAGCTGATACATCACCGCTGATGAGCATAGACGTTGAGGAGAGTGAAACATTAACGCCTAAAACAAAAATCCGGTCGAAAGAGAACACATCGCGCAAGACAAAGAGGAAACCACACACATCATTGGAATATTCACTCGTAACCTCCACACTAGTTCAATCGAAGCGGAAACGGCAGAATGCCACATCAAACGAGTCCCCGGTTCCTCCCACGCCAATAAATACATTTCCCAGTGTACAATTGGTCACAACAAACGATGATGACGTTTTCGAAACTACTCCCGATGAGTCCTTTATAACATCTATTAGACAGCAACTTCAAACATCCAAGGGACAAGAAACGTTTCGCAAGCCATTTTGGTTCGCTGGGGCAAGAATACATGAGCGCAATCCTAAGTAGGGATAAGGATACAACAATGGACTATGCGTATGGTGTATACTTTGGCAATAGTGGAACGATGCTTGGGGATAAGGCTTTCGATATAGACAAGGCTGATAATATAATCATAGGTGGTGTAAAATACAGAGGAACACCCGGCCTTTACGAACTGATTTTCAAGAGAATTCCGGACGATTCTGTATACACCGAGGCCGATAAATACAAATACAAAAGTATACTTCTGGCGATGAACGTCCACAGACGCGGTCATGCCGCTGAAAAGCCCATATTGAGCAACAAGGGATACAAGTACAAATATGTAATTGCACCACGTGCATCAACCAATAAAGCAGGGAAGGATTTAAGGACACCGCGAGCCATGGTGGTAAACGATAACAATATCGATTACGTGCACTGGGACGATTCCAACGAGCTGGTGGATCGATTGCCTTTGTTTGGAGCGTCGCGTCAGGCGAGTAACAACTCTCATGATCCCGAAATTCTATCTATTTACGAAGAACTCCGCGAGATAGGCCTCATTATATAAATTAAACAGCACGCCGATTATGTGCACAGTATGCATCGAGATGCCGATCAACAAATTTGGGGTATCGCTCGGGAAGAATGGACTATTACAAATGGAGCGGTTTGCTTCGAAATTACATGCGAGATAATGCTCTTTGCGTGGCTGGTGCTGACTTTGATAAACAATCACGCAAGACATGAGAAGTAGCGCAACCCACGACCGGCAGCGATGTCGTCAATAAATTATACGTGGAAAGGAGCATTAAACTTTTGAGAGAGCAGCAGGAAGAATTAGAGAGGAAGCTGATCGTGTTTCATATGCTGACGTAGCAAAACAGCGTTCAAAAGATAACACAGGCAATGAATTCTATCCCACAGCAGCGCTGCGAAGGAGAATCGTGCGAGACAGTTGCACTTGTCCAGAATATTCTCGGGCCAATGGGGAACACATAATGCACATACACGATAATTATCGCATGATTCGTGTCAAAGACACCTCTGCGATCATACATGCAGCCATTATCGAAATCCAATAGTAAAGAAAACCATGGTCCCAAGAAGCGGCAACTTGTTGAGGAATTGCATGCTCCAGCTCGAAAATATTTCTCGCGGAGGCGCCACCACCGCAAACCATCTGTATACGTCCTTGCGATGTTATCACTGCGATCGCCGACAAGCTGCTAGCCACCGTATACAATAACATAAAGATCGCTGCTCCAGCGAGATTTAAGTTGGGCGAGTTTGTGCGCGTGAGCAAATTTGAAACCATCTTCGATAAAGGCTATACAGCGAATTTGACAACGGAGGTGTTCAAGATAGTCAAAGTACAGGCAACTAATCCCACAACGTATCTGCTTCTCGATTCCTGTGGGAAACCCGTTGCCGGAGGATTCTATGAACACGAGCTGCAACGCATCGCCGATTCTGATGTATATCTAATGGAAAAAGTGCTGCGTAGGAACGGGGATAAGATATATGTCAAGTGGGTGGGGTTTGATAAATCACACAGTAATGTAGCAAGGAGGATTCTAACGCAGGTCCTCTGAGGGGAGCGCGGGGGCGGGGGGAAGTAAGGGCGCGCGGGGGAGTGCGGTTGAGGGAACTTTAGGCGCGGGGACAGCGAGGAGTGGGGGAAACCATAATCGTGGAGGAGATCAGTCCGAGCCGAGCCGCCGCCGCGGCGACCTCTCCAGATCTGGCCCACCGCCGGAAATTTTTCAGCGGGAGGGGCCCACACCCGAAAACTTTTTCGTACCTAACCGACGAAGAGGGTGAGCTTGGCCCACCCCACAAAATTTTTCAGAGAGAGGGAATGACCCCCAAAGATTTTCCCAAACTAATACTTAGCAAACAGATATTTTTCCCCCCAACGCAGAGAAATAATAATAATTTTTTGATCAGCGATCTACGTAACCATTATGTAGAAATAGTATTTCAAACAAATATGCAGCAAGCATTCTAAAGTTTTTAAAGCTAACAGCATTTCGAACGTCGCAATTTGAATCCACTGAGAAAGATGTGCAAGATGATACCTACCATTTGGCAGCGCGAAGAAGGCGCGAAAGAAATATAATACTTTTTAAACGTCGAATCTTAAAATTATGTGACGAGGAAAGAAGGTGGAAGTTGGTTGAATATAATGGGGAGAGAATATATGTTTATGATATTATATATTGTTACATAAAAGAAATAATAATAATATATTTTAACATTTTTTTTCCTACGAGCATCAGCTAGAATATCATTGATGGCACATGCTAACAGTTCGCAATCTACAAGATAACCCTCGTCGTAATATTCACTATCACGTATGATTTTAGCAGTACGACGCGTGTCTAATGTTTCACAGGCAACATCGCTCTGTTCTAGCACGATGACAAAATTTGAAAATTTCGTCTGCACGTTTCAATAATATTGAGATTTAATATTAAAATTTTATATAAATCCAATAATAAATAACTTCCAATTAATAAAATTACAGAAAATATTGTTAAAAATAAGCTTACTTCATAAGAAACTGACTGTGAAATTGACCCAATCGCTCCTAATATTGAGTAATTAGAATTTGAAGCCCAACCAACAATTACCACAGTGTAAACACCTATTCTTAATACATATAAAATTGCAATTTTTATTGAATGTAGCAAAAACAAAAAATTTATCAAATCAAGTCCTTTCATACAAAAATTTATTAGATAAATATAGATACAAACCGATCTGGCTCACGTCAATCTGAACTCAAATCATGTAAGATATTAAAAGTCGAACAGACTTAAAATTTAAACTCCTGCATTTAAATTATATCTTAATTCAACATCGAGGTCGCAATCATCTTCATAAATATAGGTAATCAAGCAAAGGTGATAAACAGAACATGGAAGAAAGGGGACTTTCCGGAAGAATGGAAAGAAGGAATAGCAAGTCCTGTGTTCAAAAAAAAAGGAGAAAGGGAAATGGTTAAGAACTATAGGGGCATAACTTAGATAGACACGGATTATAAGATATACGCGGAAATTCTAAGAAGAAGATTAAAAGAACAAATGGAAAATGGAATATTAAACGATACACGGATGGGATTCAGGAGAAGGAAAGGAACAGTAGACGCAACAACGGTAATTAAAATGGCTAGAGATATAGAAACCTCAAAAGAAAGAGGAAAGCTATGCCTGTTTTTCGCGGATATGAAGGGTGCATTTGATAGATTGAAAAGGGAAGAAATTTGGAAAAGACTTTAACAAGAAGGAGTAGACGAACAACTAAGAATAAGGATACAGGAAATATACGACAGAACTATATGCACTTTAAGAGTGAAGAAGGAATTGATAGGAAAGTTTTTAACAGGAAAGGGTGTTAGACAACGGTGCCCGTTAAGCTCGACACTTTTCAATGTCGCATTTGCAGACTTGGAAAAAAGAAATTAGCAAAGAACAGGAAGGAGGAGTCGTAATAGGTAGAAGGAAGATTTGGACAATTTCTTACGCGGATGATGTTGTGTTAATGGCAAATAATGCACAGGGATTGAAGAAGATGATAAAGAGATTCGAGAGATACATACAGAAGAAAGGCTTGAAGTTAAATGTGCAAAAATCTGCGATAATGATATGGAGGAAAGCAGGAGGAAAAAGAAAAAAGGAAAGATTCCGTTGGAATGAAGAAGAAATAAAAAGAGTAAGAGAACTGGAATATATGTTAGAAATTACTTTCATACGCGGTAAAGACTGCAGTGAAACTCGTCCCAGGACAGTTCTGGGGTAAGTGCTGTGGGGTTCATCACAGTCCTCTTTCCAAAAGGCATAGCCTTCCCCACTCTATGGCCAGATCCTTCAGGAACAAAGTCCCTATTCATTAGCAATACAGCGTCGGGCCGCTTGCCATTTCCATATTTTCTATCTCACTCTAAACAACCAATTCTTCGACACCCGATAGCTGGGAGACCCAACGTGATCACCAGCCATCGCCCGTCGCCAGGACTGTTTAGTCTCGCGTACCCTCTGCAATCAGGACCGCACACAGGCTAAATCCCTGCCATAAAATCCTCGAAGGCATAACAGCATGGGGCCATCCGCCCTCGGCCGCCCCCTTGAATTTTGTGACGCTAACACGGCCATCCTGGCATGCTTCACGCTCTCGGGAAGCATCCATTCACACAATAGCCTCCTGTAGTCAAGAAGACTAATCTGCTCGGCTTTATCTGACTTCATACACCAACTCACAAATTCCAGGTACTCTGTTACCCTTATACACAATATTAAGCAGCATCGAGGTCCCAAGTTACCCTCAACCACAATAAAAAACAGTATCGAGGTCCCAAGTTACCCTCGACCACAATATCAAACAGCATCGAGACCCCAAGTTACCCTCGACCACAATATCAAACAGTGCTCAACATCTTACAATGTTTCACCCACGAAAAAGACTAACAAGTCACCAAACAATAAATTAAATGCAGAATACATTTAAACCATTTTTAACCAACACATAATAAAACGAACATTAAAAAAACTATTGTAACACATATCATCACAACCGCTAACACGGGTCATCCGCACTTTCCTCCTCACTACTACAACGGTTACTAGTATCACCCGACCATTCACCCTTCCATAGCCTCAAACGATCTTTAGGGGCAATCTGGGGATTTCCAGTTTTACCAACAATTTCGTACCTATCATTAACTAGAACTTTAGATATAACAAATGGCCCCAAATACTTATCTTCTAATTTCGCTCGTCTCATATCCGCCGGTTTTATAAAGACCGTATCACCCTCCTTGTACACTACATTATTCCTTCACTTTTTATTAAACCTACTATTTTGTTTCTCAGTGTTTTCTGTTAATCGCCGGGAAGCCAGTTCTCTATCCGCATTTACGTTAACCTGTTCGTCTGTGTCCGGTAACTCCATCTCAACCCGATCTGCGTTTCCTGCACTACGCTCAATACCAAAAAGTAAACGATGTGGAGAAAATCCCGTCGTTTTCTGAATAGTTGTATTTAAAGAAAGCATCAATTTATATAGCTTGCTCGGCCATTTAGTACTTTTGCCTATCTCAACCGTAAGCAGGTTTATGACAGTCGACACGTAGCGTTCGGCTTGTCCATTCGCACGCGGAGCTCCTGTAGCAATAAAATGAACCTCAATCCCGTGTTTCTCTATAAATTGTACAAGGGATTTGAATGGAAAATTGGTGCCCCGATCCATTACAACGACTCGAGGTGTACCGAATAATGTTAGGCGTTCCTTAAATATTTGCAACATTTCAGACCCGGTCAGTGACTTTAGCGGAATAAGCTGTACGTACTTTGAAAAAGCGTCAATAATGATGAGTATATGCTGATAACCGTCTTTTGAAAGTTCGAATGGTCCAACGCAATCACAATGTATAGTATGGAACGGCAATTGTTTCTTAACAATCGAGTGTAAAAACCCTTGTTTCGCTCCGGTCTGCCGCTTCGACACTACACAAGTGATACAATGTTCAATATACTTTTTCACAAATTTACGCATTTTTGGAAACCAATATTTTTGTGTTACACGATCATATGTCTTATCGGGACCGACGTGACAATTTTCGTCGTGATACAAACGTAACAGTCCGATCCTACTTCCCTTAGGGACGAAACTACGATACATAATACAACCGGTCTCTCTCTGTATCTTTCTACACAATATACCTTGTCGAACCGCAAAATCACTACTTATAGTACCGTTATCTTTTAATTGTTTTATAATAGACCCTGTCTCTTCGTCATTCCGTTGCGCGACTTGTAACCAGGATCCCTAACAGATACACGCGAATGTGTTTCAATGCATTAATAATTGCAAGTGTTTCCAACTCGTAAGAATGGTATCGAGACTCCTCCGCTGACGTACGCCGACTAAAGTAAGCAACTACCCTCAGACCGTCGTCTATCTTCTGAAATAAAATAGCTCCGTAACCGATTGCACTCGCGTCTGTATGCAATTCTGTTTCCCTATTCGGGTCAAAAACAATGAGTAGAGGACCCGAACTTAATTTTTTCAAAACGTAGCGCCGCGCTTCCTTCTGTTCCTTGTCCAATCTTCACTATTCATTAATTTTTGTCAATTTTGTAATACATGCTGTCCGCACAGCAAACTCGGGAATAAATTTCCGGAAGTAGCTTGCCAAACCAATAAATTGCCTGACTTGTTTCACATTACATGGGACAGGGGACTCTAAGAAGACTCTAAATTTACCTTTCCCCAGACTAATAGCCTGTGCTGATATTTCCCTGCCTAAATATTCTATGGTGGTCATAAAAAAGCTGCATTTCTCCATATTTAAGCTACAATCGGCTACATCAAATGCCTTTAATACTCGTTCCAAACGTTCTAACCCTTCCTCAACCGTTTGTGATGGAATCAAAATATCGTCGAGGTACACCAAAACTATGTCGTTCCTTAATTTCCCAAGGGCAGCGTTTATTGCCCTTTGAAATACTGCGGGGGCATTGGCTAAACCGAAAGTCATACGCAAAAACTTGTAATGCCCATCCGGTGTTACGAAGGCGGTCTTTTCAATAGAACAGGGCGCGATCGGAATCTGGTGAAAACCGGAGGTCATATCTAACACAGTGAAATATTTCGCATTGCCCAAACGATCGAGCTGGTCGTCAATTAGAGGCAATGGGTATCTATCTTTTTTGGTAATTTTGTTAACAGCCCGAAAATCTATGCATAAACGATCTTCACCATTCTTTTTCTTAACGAGTATCACCGGACTTGAAAACGGTGAAGCACTCTCGCGTATCACCCCGCTAACTAATAAATCATCGATTATTATTCGAAACTTTTGACGCTCAGACATAGATAAACGGTAAGGGCGATAATTTACTACCTTGTCCTCTCGAAGGTCGATCTTCAGTTCACCTGTACTTACGCGCCGCACTGCACTTCCCTTTGCGATCATGTGCTTATATGGTTCCAACAACTTTTCCACGGCGTCACGCACGTCATCGCTTCCAACGTTAAAGGAATAACACATCGGTGCCAGGTCCTCCTTGCTCCCTGAGGACGTCGACGGGCGTCGTCGTAGCTTCGTCGTTCTGTCGGAGTCCGTCAGATTCTGCACCCCGTGTACAACTGCATTTTTCCCAATTACCATGTTATATGACATGACGGATTCAGAAACCACAAGAAGGTCAAGCTCGATGGTTACATCCTCCGTCCGAACGTTGGCTGTTGTGCAGCCGTCTGTAGTTAGAGCGGAATCACCCAGTGTTTTAATAACCACAGTAAATGGGTCAATCCTGCAACTGGCATGCTTAGCAACCCGCTCCTTAACGCGGGAACAGGTCGCACCATTGTCGATCAAACAGCGTTGAACTGGCATATCCCGTAAAATAACGGGGGTCAGCTTATGGTCCATCGAGAAACAAGCGTTAGTCTCAAATTCCGAGGTCTTCGGTCTTTTCGCATCCTTATCTTCGCGAGACCTGCGCTGCTTGGCCCAGCAATGAGATTCTTCGTGACCCCTCTTCGAGCAGAAAGTGCATACGGGTACACAGAACCTCTTGGCGGACTCTCGCGGAGGGGCGTCGCTTTCCGTTTTCTCGGACACTCCCTGTATAGGTGTCCCGTTTCTTCACAGCCATAACAACATCTCTGATCCGCATAATCACGGTAATTGCGCACGTATCTCCTGCCTTCGTCCTTCTCCTTTAGCGGTGCTTTGACAAATTGCGAAATCCCACTCAGAAGTTCCGCAGTCGTTTTGTAACGCGCGTTCATAAGTGATTGTCGCACAATCGAATCTGTCACATGGCCTATAACGAGACTAATCAATTCGCGCGGTGTAAAATTGATTCGTGTTTGTCCGTAATATTTTAACTTATTACGAGCGTACTCAGGGTACGAGCCCGCAGAGTCACTGTTGTAAGCTACAGCACGAGACAACCGTTCACACAACCGATCCTCGGACACAAACACCGAGCACAAGTCTTCGCGAAAATTAGCCCACGTTCTCGGGTTGCTATCCCACCCCTGATACCACCTTTTAGCGGATCCAACAAGAGCGTGGGTGGCCAAACTTAGTCTTTGAGACGCGGGGAGTTTTTCCGTAATTTTTTCCACAATATCACACCACCTGCTCGCGTCGTCTCCAAGATCTACACCACTGAACTCCGGCACAGCATCCACAGACGTTTTCTCAGGCACCGAGGACGAAGTGAAGGATACCGCACCTGACGCAATCGTTCCCATAAAACGTTGACAAAGCTCCTCAAACGAAGGCGTAGCCGTAGCAGATCCGGTCGGATTAAGAACACGGTTTGATGGCTTGCGACCCGCCATTGTGTATGTGGATTTGACAAAGTAGATTTTATCGCACGTATCCCAATTCTGATGTTAGAAATTAGCAGTGAAACTTGTCCCAGGACAGTTCTGGGGAAAGTGCCGTGGGGTTCATCACAGTCCTCTTACCAAAAGTTAAGGCCTTCCCCACTCCGTGGCCAGATCCTCCAGTAACAGAGTCCCTATTCATTAGCAACACCCATATTTTCTATCTCACTCTAAACAACCAATCCTTCGACACCCGATAGCTGGGAGACCCAACGTGATCACCAGCTATCGCCCGTCGCCAGGACTGTTTATTCTCGCGGACCCTCTGCAGTCAGGACCGCACACAGGCTAAATCCCTGCCATGAAATTCTCGAAGGCATAACAGCATGGGGCCATCCGCCCCATATACAGAGTGCCCCAAAAATTTCGGAATTCCTTGAAAGGGGTAACTCAGGGGGTGATTTAAAACAACTTTTTCCTTAGCGAAAATATTGTCCGAAGCTTCGTTAAGGAGGTATTAACAAAAAACCCCGACCAATCAGAGCGCGCGCCTTCCGTCCGAGCTCCCGCGGTAGCGTTGGCCACGCGGTAGGCGACTGCGCTTGTACTACGAACGTACGAACAAGCAAGTCGGCATGCATCGAAGGAAACTGCGTTACACGTTTTTTTTTTAAAGCAAAATCTTAAATAAGAATTATTTGAAGTGAGAGGACAAGAAGTACGTAAATTTCGTTTTTAAATAAGGCATAAACGAAAAGGTAATGTAGCAGAAAATGTACGACATGCAATTCGCCACAAATGCCCGCCCATACATTAATTGACCAACGGACTTGTGCTGCGCGTGTCCGAAGCGCTAGCGGATTCTCGTCGCTCCACACATGCCGATTGTGGGAATTGAAGCAGCCTTCCCTCTTGAAGATTGCTTCGTCCGTCCACAATATATATTTGCAGAACGACGGATTCCGCTGCACTTCTCCCAACAGCCACACTGAATACTCAACCCGCTGGTCGGCATCCCCGGGGTGCAAATGTTGCACCCGTACATTGTGGTACGGGTGCAACATGTTTTCCCTCAGAGTTCGGTGTACCGTCATTCTGCTGGCACTAGAAGAAAATGCAGAAACATCCATTATTAGATAACATTTGTTTCCTTTAATTAATAATTGCTGCAGTTATCTTGTACTGTGACTTACTCTAGGCGGCGGCTCAAGTCGCGCACGCTGACGGTCGGGTCCTCGTCGATGGCTTCCAGGACGTTCTCTTGTACCGCAAGGTTCCGCGCGGCTCGGGGTCTACCCACATCGCTGCCTCCCGGCATCATCGACCCCGTCCAGTATAATCTAGACGCCAAACGTCTAATCGTTCCCTCGCTCGGGGTTTCGATGCGCGGGTACTCCAGTGCCAACGCTCGCACGGTAGCACTTGCGTCCCCGTTGTTCCGTGCGTACACCCAGAACATCGCGTAATACTCTTCGGCTGAGTACATTTCTGGGCCGAGATTACTACCTGACAGACAGGATTTTTTCCCAAGCAACTTCCTCTACCCCCAAGTAGTTTCTCTCGTTCCATTATGAGTTTACTCCCACCACGACAAGAGGCTTTAGGTAAAAAGAAGCCAGCACATTTCGAAAGACACGTGTTTTTCAGAAGTGCAACGAACGAACCATCCTACACTTTCACAAAAGCCCGCGCCCCGTCCTTCTACTGCCAATGTACCCATTGCTTCGAGATAGAAAACAGACACCACGTGTATCGGTTCGAAAGGGTCCGAAGGGAAGAGAAGCAGAAAGTCCTCGAGTTGCTATAAAGAAGAAAATGCACACCATTCCTGTTGCCCCTTTCCGATACCCTGAGTTCACGTCTGCTACGAGGCGGAACCAATTAAGTCATAAATTATCCGAAATTGTAGGAAACCGTTCTCTACCGCCGACTGGCGGGACAATACGGTTATAAACCGCGGCCCTGGCGCAATGCTCTGGCTTTTCAGCCTGATTAATTCTGGAGAACTAGAAATTACAGAGTATTATGCAACATCAATACGTCTCGCGGAGAGACACAGGAAAAGAAGGGGTAGTCCGCTGACTGCGCGTAGTCCCGTGTTACGTGCCGCGGCCTTTAGTGTTCGAGCGGCACGATTCGTATACGCAAATTAAGATTAGGGGTATCCCACAGTCTTTGGACTATCAGAAGTTGCGCTACTGGGTTTATTTTGGAGAATAGCAAGGAAGCTCGCCGCAGTCGTAACAGTCAATTATTTTAAATTTTAAATATCTATGTACCTTATCAGAAGGATAAGGGGTAGATTTTGGGATCGTTGGCGCTCTAGTCCCATACGGGTCTTTTCAATGGAATCAGATATGTAATGAATGAGTACAATTAAATGAATAATAAAGCTTTAATGTTGACTATTTGATGGAAGCAAATGACATGACAGAAATAAAGTATGGAAATTATCAATCGATCATTTTACAAATATAAGGTACTCGTGTTTTTAGACATAACTCCTGACTAGGGGAAATCCCACAGTCGATTGACTGTCAGAAATTGTCGATAAATACGCTGTAATTTTAACAGAGACGAACGAAATGTACAGAAGAGGTAAGGGGTGCAACTCACCAGACAGTCACAATAATGTAATGACAATATAATTTGGATTCCGTTTCCTTTTTGGAGTTTGGATAATTCTGATCGCCGGTATACCTGAATCAGAAAGAGGAATAAGACGCGAACACGCACACACTTGATTATAGATAGAATACACGCAAATTGAACTATGACATGGAACAGAAATGACCGTAGATGTAACTGAGCAAGTACTATTAGAAGTTAGAATAAATCGTTTAAAAGAATAAATTATTTCACAAAGTTAATATAATTAATGTTTCAAAGTTATTAGAATGAATTGTTTCGCAAAGTTGAGTCTTTCCGCGCGGTTACACTAGACCGGAGAACTCTATCTCTAAATACTTCGCGGACCCAATGACACGCACCTCACGATTTACCGTCACAGAGTGTCGCAGCTTCATGCTCTCGGCAGCGACCAGAGTGGGTCCGCTCCGAAAATGCTTACGCTGCATTTTATCGCTCGGCCGCGCTACCGTGGGCCCGTCTACTTAATGAGGCGGTACATGTGTGTGTGTGTGTGTGTTCACGTCCATCCATCTGACTCCCGACAATATATATAATCGATCTTTACGGAAGATTCGCACGTACAGGAAAACATGACATTCCACATCTCGACAACCATAAAATTTCACACAGCTGAGGGCCATCCCCCCAATATTCATATATTCATATGCACATTTTCTGAGTAGGGGAATCCCACAGTCTTTAGACTATCAGAAATTGTGTTGGGTATTTAATTTAAACAAAATAATTCCGAATTAGTTAATGCTCCGAAACGTGCAATGAGACCGTGGGAAGGCGCGGTTCCCTGCGCCGGATGTTGAGTATACAATTCCGTCAATCTTCTAAGAAGCAACCCAGTCCACGCATTCCTGATGTAGCCGTTACTGATTATGTTACAATGTTTAGCGCGACGGTCAGAGGTGCTCTCAACGAGGGTTCTCCCACAATGCTGTAAGGCATTATTGAAACGCACTCCTGCCGCTTACACAGAGCGGATTCGGCACAGCAGGAGAACCACTGGGTCTTTTCGAACGCGACTCTCTGGTGAGAACGCCGCTGCGTCAGCACCGCCTTATCCTTATCGCGGGACGGCAATATGTCGAGACGACGACGCTCCAAGAAAAGGGGTTTTGTTCTACTAAAAATATTATTAATTAATAGGCAGGAGTATGATCAACAAGGGATTTCCCATAACGCTAAGCGTTGTTGATGCATACCCTGACCAAAAGAAAAATTATTTTACGTTCCGAACGTAACACACGCCTGCATCGTCCTACTCTCAAATTATAGACGGATCCCTTATCTCTCGAGTGCTTTTGTTTTGAAATTCGAGCGCGTGTTTAGACATGAGAGATAAGCAGGCCCAATTGGTTAGTTTGTGTCCAATCGGACTTCAAGCTCACAGTCTATCGCACCGAATACGTCGACGCGTGCTTTTGTTTTGAAATTCGAGCACGTGTTTATACTCGAAGGGGTATCGAACGGCTTTGATCGTGTATCGAACGGGTATCGAACGGGTATCGAACGGTTTTGATCGTGTATCGAACGGCTTCGTTCAAAGCCGTTCGATACACGTTCAACACACGTTCAATACCCGTTCAAAGCCGTTCAATACCCGTTCGATACACGTTCAAAGCCGTTCGATACACGTTCAACACACGTTCAATACCCGTTCAAAGCCGTTCAATACCCGTTCGATACACGTTCAAAGCCGTTCGATACACGTTCAAAACACGTTCATAGCCGATCAATACCCGTTCGATACACTTTCAACACACGTTCAATACCCGTTCGATACACGTTCAAAGCCGTTCGATACACGTTCAAGACCCGTTCGATACACGTTCCATACCCGTTCGATGCATGTTCGATACACGTTCAAAGCCGTTCAATACCCGTTCGACATACGTTCAATACCCGTTCGATACACGATCAATACCCGTTCGATACACGATCAATACCCTTTCGATACACGATCAAGTGATATGGTTTAGTCAAATTATGAGACCAAAGAATGAGAGGATGATCTGTGAAGAATTCGAAGCAGATTACTGCAAGGAGGAAGGGGATTGTCAGTGAAGAAGAAGGTGAAGAACGAAGGCATCCTATTTTGCAACGTATGCAACTTTAGGCATGGGTCCTCATGTGATAAATCCCGTTACTGTGGATAGTATAAAGAAGCTTGGTGATACTTGGTTGGTATAATTTCGGGTTTTTCTAAATCGTTTTTGTAAGTCTTCTAATTTGTTTGCTAACTTTATTTAATTCTTCGGGGTGTTCGATTATCCTTTTACGCTTGAAATTTGTGTTTCCGTACGAACTTACAGTAGGCTGTGAAAGTGTGTGAAAGTATGATTTCATCTGATGACAAAAAATTGTGGTCAGGTAAGTAGTAGCATGTTCTTTCTATTCCGCATTGTTTTCTAGTTTCTATTGTGAATTTGGTGGTAGTGATTGTACATTTGTTTCTTATTGTTATTATACTGCTAGTTGTTTCGGTTTCGGTGCGATATAAATGCACGTGCCTGGTAGTTGTAATTCTATCTGGAATGTGTGATTCAGTGTCATAATTCGCATTTTACATGTGTTTGTTAATTTTGTGTACAATTGTACTTCGCACGGTCTGTATGGTATCGCTTTGAACATCGGGTGATTAGAGGTGCAGAGGTACAGATCGTTTATTGTCTTACATTTTGCTAGGCCCTGTTTGCTTAGTTGTGTGTAATCTTGCACCAAGCTGTCACGTACCTCGTACGAGTCGAGGGGTTCTATACGCGTAGAACGATTCGTTTATCTTCGTGGGTATCAGGCGTACCTTGCTCAATTAGAATTTTTTCGCGTTTAACAATGAAATATCTAGTACTACAGTAATTGATTTGGTATCCGAAAATGTGGAGAGCTGGAGGATTTCGATAATGGCGGCTAGTTATCTAATTTTATTCCAATTGTGAAGCCTAGTCCATTCGAAATATGTGATAATGCGGAAGAGAGGTACGTTATGATTTGTGCTGGTGGTGGTGTTAATCGTAGGTTTAGGACTCCTTTCTTTATATCCATAATGAATTCTAACAAGACTTGCGTGTCGCGCAATAGTGTTTCTGCGAGGCCGTTTATTAGTATGAGGGGTTCGTCTACTGTCTCTCGAAATTTAGTAATGTTGGCTGTCGGTTGGAGTAAGTATTGAATTTGTCACGTCGCGTGAGGTGAGTGTGTTATCGATGTCTCGTATGTCATGTATAGTCTCGTTGAGAAGTTAGGTATTTGCTCTTAATATTTGCATTTGTCCCTTGATTGCGTTTTACTTTTTTTTTTTAATGTCTGTTATCTTGTGTTTTGAAAAGGTCTAGTAAAATCATCGATTTTCTTTCTATCCCCGGAATCCATTAGCCCCAAGAGTGATTTGCCTATGTAACCTAATCCGTCTATTTGTGCACGACGCTGTTTTGTGCTGAGCTTTTAGTTTACTGGACGTAGGTAAAAAGTTTTGGCGATGCGGTCTACCTTGTCTTGGATTTTGGCGGTGAATGCTTGACAAAATTTTTGTAACTTGTCGGTACAAGGTTTTTTACATTGCGCAAGTATATCATGTAGTGCAGCTTGGAGGTTTGCTTCGCGAGGGTAGATGTAAGATATGTTTACATGTAATACTAACTTCCAGCTATCTCGATAAATTTGTAAATCGCCTAGGTTTTCGAAGTAAATGTCGGGGTGGTGTTGGAATTCTTTTATAGTGAAATTTATGTCGGGGGTTGTTCCTCCTGCGAGTGGTATTGTCGTTTGTAGGACAAAAATCCTGTAAATTATAATGCCGAGGTGTAGTTGGCGTTTCATAGAGTCTTTCCTCGTGCGCGCGCGCGTGCGTGCGTGCGCGTGTGTGTGTGCGCGCGCGCGCGTGTGTGTGTGTGTGTGTGTGTGATAAATTTTTTGCGAACGTAGTACAGTTTATCTTCTTCGTCCGGGCTTGAGTAGAAATGAGAAGTTAGGGCAAATGGGTCTCGATTTTCTTAGTCGCTTCTTATTTCGTTGCGATCTCCTGGACAAAGATGTTGTCGGCCATCTTAGACGTGCCCCGAGACATTATGTTTGCTCTAATTGTACGTGCGAGTGATGTTTGTTTGTTTGTTCTTCGTGTGTGTTATTTTATTATCCTATTTATCCGTTTATCCCTCTAGCGTTTCCAGTGCCCCGCCCGCCGGGTTGTATCAGTATTGCCTACATGGTGGCAATTAGGGAGTATCGGGTGCACTGGCACCGATTCTTCCAGCATGCAGAATTCTCGGAGGATGACGAAGACTCATGAGGTCTGAGGGTCCTATTTGGCGAGTGTCTTATTGCATCGGGGATTGTAGATCTGCTTATTGTTTCTATTTCCGTGCGTGTAGTAATAGTCTTGCAATTGTTTTTTTTTTGTGTAGAACGTCATGGGGACATCTTCGTTGGGCCTGATCCGCGGCCTCGACTGTGGTCGTTATTGGAGGCCGACTGCGCCTTACGTGGCTGGTACGACGACGCCTAGTTGTGCGCTTATTTACCATCTTTTTCAATAAATTACCTTTCTTAGTCTTATCCTTATATGTAATTGTTAGTGTATCGTTACTTTCCTTCAAAACTGTGACCATTTCGAAAAAAGGAAAGAAAAAAGGAAAGAATGCGAATCAAATTCTTGGAAGGGAGAGGATGGTCAAACGAAGAATGGAAAAGAAGAAGATTAAATGGGGAAGAAGTGTGGATTAAAAATTAGAACAGATAAGTAATTGACATCCAAGAACAAGAAAGACAGATGAAAGTAAAAGAGTCAAAGTTCCTAAGAGAATTAAAAGAGGTGGCAAGGAAACCAGGAGATAAGCCGAAATGCTTATGGGGGGAAATGAAAAAAGGAGAGGAGAATTAGAAAGGATAGGAAGATTCATACAGGATAGTGAAACAAGAACATGCAAATATTGGCTAATGAAAGAAGAAAGGGTATGTAAGAAAGAGGAAGAAACAGTGGAACACGCGATTGAAACATGTGAAGTAAGTTGACAGAGTGGCAGGAATTGTGCAGAGGTAATTAGAGGAGAAGGGAAAAACTTGGCTATTCTACAGGAGATAGTGATAAAAGAAGATTATATAACATAGAACAGATTAGGAAACACTTGTAAAATAGAAAAAATTGTTAAGAGACAACAGGATACAGTAGAAGGGTGGGACTTACACTGACACAATCATGGGAATGAAATGGAAAGATTATTTGATCGTTAAATTGTAACACGAAAGTGGCAATAAATTAAATTAAATTATTATTATTATTATTATTATTATTATTATTATTATTATATTTTTTCTTTTTATATAGTATTTTGATATCCTATTTGTATAGAGAGAACTAAAAAATGTTGAGAATAGTGCGATTTATTTAGAGATAAAGAATTGAGGCGATACAATAGATACGTAACAGTTTCGGCGTATATAGTCGAGTTATTTACTGTTCTGTGTAACTGAGCACTCGGGTTGGTCATGAGAGCGCGACTGTGTATGAATTTATACGAGGTGTTGTGGGAAGAGTATGTATGTATGATGTCGCGAAAAGTAAATAGGAAGTCCATCAGCTGTTCGAGAATGTTCAAGTTGTCTTGCGATTGATGTGAAGAAGAGAAAAAGAGGAAAAGAGAAGGAAAGAGAAGGAGAAAGAAAGAGATTGATCGAGAGAGAGAGAGAGAGAGGGGGGGGAGAGAGATGGTTCTGCCGAGACACTATTTATATTCTATTTTTATATTTTTTCTTTTTATATTTCTATTTTTTAATTAATGGAACAATATATAATCATTTTACATATATTACAATCTATTTACTTGTCTGTCTGCCTCCTTCACTCCTCACCAATTTCCATCGACTCTGCATAATCCTTTCTATGATTCGCGCCTTCTTCGCGCCACCACATTACGTCATCCCGCACGGCTGCTCCAGAGGATTCAAATTACATGCGATTGTACCACCAAGTAGTGCTGTCTCTTTCCCTCCTCCGAAGACGCGGTGCGTAAAAACGCCGATTTTTCCCGACATTGCCCGACATCATCCGATAATTATTATGCTTTGGCGTTTGGCAACTGCTCATGGCATGTGACGCTCGGTATATGTACCATTCGGAAAATACTAATTTCAGAGAGTGGGCGTTGGGGGAGTTGGATAGGCGGCTGACTCGTACCTCGGAGGTCTTGGGTTCGAGCCCCGTCGCCCGAGATTCTGTTTTTTGTAGTCGGTACCACGCTCCAGAGTTAGCAATTCATCCCGCGGTCCGATATTGATTCGGTATCGATTGATTCGATATCTGCTCTCACGCTATACCCCCACCACTCCGCCATCTGTATGACGTCATCCGCCGCCGTCCGGCCGCGCGCCGCCGCATTGAATTTCAAACTGAAATTTGAGTTTGAAGGTCGGGAGAAATTCTTATCATGACCTTGAAACTCAAATTTGAGTTGGAATCCCCATTGCTATACTACTGTTGAAATATATGGATCGGAGCTTATTAATAAATTATTTAGAACATGTATTTTTTGTCATGGGTCATTATTAGAACTTGCTTGCTTCCTTTTTATTTATTTCCCCAAAACTTGATTGCTATAACTCTCTGATTACATGCATGTTTCATTCTTATTTATCTAGCGTTTTATTCATACTTTTGTACGTTTCACAACGCTGGTCGGGACCGGCGTTGAGCTCCTATCGTGAACAGATCCCTAATTCCGAGTGTTTGTTTCTCGCTTCTTTCTGGCCGAAGGGGGGAGCGAGATGGAACGCTTTTCGTGCGCGCGGGCGTGCGCGACGGGTGCGAGCACTCAGATGGAATCGCGACTGCTCGACGCATGTACGCGACGGTCAGATAGCCAGGCACGGCACGAGTCCTTTTTGCGCCCTAGGCGAACTTTTCAAATTACGCACTTTATTATAATACATTTATTTGAGATTATTGATAACCTTACTCTGAATTTTTATTCGTAGTTTAATTCATTTATAGTACAACTTGTAATATTTAATTTTAAAGTTTATTTTCAACAATACCAGTAATGAAAATATCATTTTGCACCTCTTGTCGACTTTCCGCCCTAGCCAGTCGCCTAATTTTGCAGACTAAAGTCATAAATAATCTCAAATAAATGTATTATAGTAAAGGGCGCAATTTGACAAGTTCTCCTAGGGCGCAAAAAAAAACTTGAGCCGGGCCTGCGTCAAGATTTTGCGAAGCGGTTCCCGTGCTCACCGTAAGTGCTTGCGACCATCGCGCACGCTCGTCGCGCACGCAAGGGACGCAGTGTCACGGCGCCCGAAAGACGGAGGCAGACAAAACATCAACGCGTCGTCTGTCTCGTACCGTCCTCGCTCGCTTTCAGTGGCTCTCGCTCGCTCTCGTTCCATCTCGCTCTTACCTTCGCCGGACAAGAGTGAGACAGAAGTGGTAGGGATAGCGACAAGCACGTATCGTGTGCATCAAACCGAGCACATACGGAGACAATAGTGTATTACTTATTATTATTATATTTGAACATTACTCAATTAGAGTATTTTGAAGTTAAAAACATTCATTTTTCACCATTATTATTGAAAATAAAAAATTGAAGCAAATTTTATAATTTTCCTGACTGGCACCTGCGTTTTTGCAAAAAAATATAAATTTTTCAAAGGGTCGGATGTGGACGGATATAAATAATTGAATTTTGTGAAATTGAATCTATCCAGAATTATGAGGTATGCTTGAATTTACGAACAAATACGAACAATTCTTTTAATTTAGAAAAATACGAAAATGGTAACAAAAAATCTTAATTTGGCAATAGAATATAAGTATTTATATTTTTCACTACAAGAAAAAGACTAACTAAAACTATTCCAATGTAAAAATCGGATCAATTTCTAGAAATGGAAATCTAAAATTTTTTTAGAATATTTAACAGAGGAAGGCCAGAAAGCCCGAAATAAAAATTTTAAAAACTACTGCAAATTATACGCAAAAAGAGCAGCCGAAAAATGACAAATCAAGATGTTCTAAATAATTTATTAATAAGCCCCGATCCATATAAATATATGGAAATCAACATCAAGAGTCCCATTGTTAAAAAGAGCGACGAGAAAAAAATGATTATTGTATTTATTATACAATATATTACCTGTAATTTTAGATTATAAGCAATAAATGATGAAATATGTAAAAAATGTACACAACCGACATTAGTTTTCCTGCATTTTCTATTGCAATTATTCAAAACGTCTAAATTTTTTATCTACAGATAATTTTCTGTTTTTCACGAATGAGATTGTTATTCATATCATTACGGAACCTGTGAGTCTGTCAGACACACTATTTTATAAAAGTTGATACCAGCGACGCCATCTGTTAGTCTCGTGTGAGATCTGAATTGGGCCCAAATTATTGCTTTAATATATATTTAAAATTGTACCCCAACCATGCCATTAATACATGATTACTTTGAGTCCTGTCCCCATAGTATACAAATGTCTCCAAAACATGCATGCGCTCGACATTTTGTCCCCTAAGTAAGCATTTCGCATATATATTGTTACAATAATTGAAAAAAATAGAAATATAAAAAGAAAAAATACACCTCCGTTGTCAAATTCGGTGTATAGCCTTTATCGCAGATGGTTTCAAATTTGCTCACGCGCACAAACTCGCCCAACTTAAATCTCGCTGGAACAGCGATCTTTATGTTATTGTATACGGTGGCTAGCAGCTTGTCGGCGATCGCAGTGGTAACATCGCAAGGACGCATTCAGATGGTTTGCGGTGGTGGCGCTTCCGCGAGAAATATCTTCGAGCTGGAGCATGCAATTCCTCAACAAGTTGCCGCTTCTTGGGACCATGGTTTTCTTTACTATTGGATTTCGATAATGGCTGCATGTTTGATCGCAGAGGTGTCTTTGACACGAATGATGCGATAATTATCGTGTATGTGCATTATGTGTTCCCCATTGGCCCGAGAATATTCTGGACAAGTGCAACTGTCTCGCACGATTCTCCTTCGCAGCGCTGCTGCGGGATAGAATTCATTGCCTGTGTTATCTTTTGAACGCTGTTTTGCTACGTCAGCAAATGAAACACGATCAGCTTCCTCTCTAATTCTTCCTGCTGCTCTCTCAAAAGTTTAATGCTCTTTTCCACGTATAATTTATTGACGACATCGCTGCCGGTCGTGGGTTGCGCTACTTCTCATGTCTTGCGTGATTGTTTATCAAAGTCAGCACCAGCCACGCAAAGAGCATTATCTCGCATGTTTTTGCAATTTTCTTCGCTATTCTCTTGCGATCCTTAATCTCCAGACTATCGATATCAATCATCATTGTACCGCAGATGTTGCTTTCCCACCGACGTGTTGACGACAATTGACCATCTCATGGTACGGCAAACTCATTAAATCCCTTTCTATAACGTCCATTGGACATCGCGCTATCCTTGTCTATTACAGCGAAACCATACGCCCGTTGCCAACAATTACGACACAATGCGCAGAAATCCTCGTAAAGGCGGGATCTCCTACCTGCGAATGGTCGCAGCGATTTGACTCAGCGACTGGCCCTAGGCTCAATCTCCTTACCTGCGACCATAAGTCCATTGCCACAGTGGGACAGAATCCCAAGAAGCAAGGAAGCCAGTCACAATTCAAAAGTTATGGAAGAGGGTGGAAGTTGTGGAAAACTCAAATATTTTGCAGGGTGATATTTATCATCTAATATTTACATCAAGATGTTCAGGAATCGAGTTTGGTTATGCTTGCTAGGTTATCGTAGTTGTTTACGATGTTATTTACCATCTTAACCTGAAATCTAACGACTTCAAGCGTCACTCGAAATTCATTCGCGGTAGAGTTACTTTCTTTTTTTCATTTAGACCTTAAGGGGGTAGACACGTCGCGTGACCTGGCCGATTTGGCCGGTCGGTATTACAGCAGGTTCTTTCTACACAGAAATGGTAATACCCACAGATACGCGGCTGCCTGGTAACGCGACAGGGAGCTGTTTGCTATTTCCGTAATCTATTCTGAATAAGAAAAGAAATTCTCAGCTGTTGCGCTGTACCTACTTGTAAATATTTAAACGGTAGGTCTGCTGATAGTGCAAACGTAGAAAATTCATTGCACATTTTAATTACTTGAAATGAACTTATGCTACAATATTCTACGTTGGCAGTAAGGAATTATAAGTGAAAAGGAAAAATAGATAAGGGGATGTCTCCAGAAAATGAAGTTTGTTAGGTTACACATTTTTTATTAGCAAAGCACTGAAACAGAACATAAAATACACTTATTACAACAAAAAGCAGTTATGAACAAATATTATATATAAAATTGTGTTGGATGTTGAATTGGGCTAGTGAAAATGCGCAGGCTGGAGACGCGTAATTATTATGTGGTCCCCTGCTCGAAGTGACAGAAAATAAAACCTATGTATATGCTATATGATAATAAATGTTGGGCGGCTAGTTCGTTCTTTTGCGCTACATTTGTGAACTTTTTATTATCCTTCCGAAGCATTATTATTACGCCACAACAGTATCTTTAGGAAATTGGATATAGCATATAGGTTATATTTTCTGTCACTTGGAGGAGCGGATTTTCTATCCTCGAAGTGACAGAAAATATAACCTCTATGCTATACCCGATTTCCTGAAGATACTGTTACGGCGTAATAATAATGCTTCGGAAGGATGATAAAAAGTTCACAAATGTAGAGCAAAAGAATGAAGTAGTCGCTCTACATTTATTGTTTATTGATTTCCTTAATTATGGTCCGAATTATATCATTCTTGGGGCCAATTTGATCGCGAAAACGTAAGGAATCGATTGACGTCACTATCGCAAAGATCTGATTAGAAATTGCAGAACTTCAGATTCGTCACTGCTTAGTCGAAGCCCACAAAATTCAACGAGACACATGATTGTTGGCGAGCATCGCGTTTGACGATTCTAGCTAGCGAATCACCTCGTATAAATGCTAATAAACGACAGTGTGAATTACGCAAATGGTTAGGCTCGGATTATCGGGAAAGACCTACCCACCCCACTGTTTTGCTTTCTCGCTGCGAGCGAGGACCTTCGGGCCCGAGTAGACCACCCGTTGACAGCCGAGAGTAATAAAACCGACGGACCAAATAAAATGTTCATGTTTTTGATAACTGTTGATGAAAGTATTACCAATGGAGTTTTTAGGGTTTCTCGATGAAAATGATGCCAAACATGGAGCAATTCGGTCCATTTTTAGTGAACGTAGTGTGTGTCTTAATCATGTATTCATAAATAAAAATAGACTGAATTGCTTCGCGTCTCGACTCATTTTCGTGGACATAAACTCACCAATCCATCGGTGGTAACACTCTTATCAAGGTGTAATGAGAAATATGAACATTTTCATATTCAATACTCGATGACTCTAGTCGCCGTCGACCGAGGGTCTCTCGCTGGTGCGCCGCTATTTCACTCGCACTCGGTTTACGTCATTCAGTCTCCTTGTCAAGCGGTTCGGGCGAGGGCCCTGATAAATGTGAATTTATTTGGGAAACCAAAGTTGCGTCATTCGTGACCCCTACTCGCGAACATATATATATATATGTTCTATGTACGTGAAAAAGCAATGATGACTTGAATCAAGACTTGAAGCAACATTTCTAATAGGGAAATGCATGAAACTTTGGGATCAGGAATTCCCAACCAAGTAATGCATATGAAAGAACTGGCGAAATTCAACAATAGTTCGTCGTCTAAATTTTACAATTAAAGTATTTATTTGACGTGAATATAAAGTTTGTCAGCAAAGTCTTTCTTGATTTGAGTTCTATAGAAGGCTGACTTTCCGTCGCCATGGAAAGTCTCCTCTTGTCCTTCACGCTGGCAATCATGCGAGTCGCTGAGTTTCGTGGGTTTCGACGCTCGAAACTAGCGGGGCCATACAATGTTGCGCACTAAGCAGTGACAAATCTGCAGTTATGCATTTTTAATCAGATCTTTGCAAAAGTGACGTCCATCAATTCCTCATGTTTTCTCGATCAAATTGGCCCCAAAAATTATAATATTCGGACCATATCTTGAAGGAAATTACGTGAAACATTGTTTGCACGATTGAAAGCCCGTTTCGTTAAAAATAGTCCGATTTAAATTATTTTCTGTCAATTTAATCGGGAGAATGCCAGGAATCCATTTGTGTCACTTTCATATTGATACGATGAAAAATAAACAAATTCTGTTGCTAGTAAAATCTCGTTAGCCGCTCGCTGGTCGGGACCGGCGGTGAGCCCGTATCGTGAACGGAGTCCTAATTCCAACTGTGAGTTTCTCGCTTCTTTCTGGCCGAAGGGGGGAGCGAGGTGGAATGCTTTGCGTGCGCGATTGTCGCAAGCGCTTACGAGTTACCGTGCGCATGGGAACCGCTTCGCAAAATTTTGACACAGGCCCGGCTCAAGTCTTTTTTACGCCTTAGACGAACTTGTCAAATTGCGCCCTGTTTAAGAATGAGGTGAATGGGAAAGGATGCGAGGAGTCTTAGACAGGTTAATGATTTTTTACCCGCACAGCTTTAGTGAACACACCTTGTCACGATTTTAGACTAGCACAATGATTAATTACAAACGTGGCTGATGAGATGCTGAGTGATAATATTTATCACTGCGTTGCAGGAATTGTGAGTGTGATTCGTTACCACGCGGTTGCGCCACGTGGCGTCCACACAATTATATTAATTGTGTGGAATGGTGATTGTTCAACTGAGTGAGTTTGAGAAGTGAGTGTTCACAATGAGTTTGACTGAGATTGAGTGATGTGTGAGTGTTTTAAAGCAAGTGGTCACTTGCTCGGAGGAAGCCTTTCGTCTGTGATGAGGACCAATGATCTGACTTAGATGTCATTTGATGGGTGATGCCATTTTGAAATTGCTTGCTGACGTTGCAGTTAGTGAGTTGACCATTGAGACCAAAACTGCTGCATTTTCTTTTGAATGAGTTGCCACCTTGCTGAGGGTGAGAGTGATGAGTGTTCCACAGATGGCTCAGGCAGAGTGGTTAACGGTTTGCCGATGAGGAAATGGACTGGAGTGAGTGTTGAAAGGTCCTCAGGGTCATCACTAAGAGGCTCGAGTGGTCTTGAGTTGAGCATGGCTTCGATTTGTGTGAGAAGAGTGCTAAACTCCTCATATGTGAGTACAGTCTCGTGAACAGTTCGTCGCAGATGGTACTTGATGGATTTGACAACAGCTTCCCATTTTCCGCCCATGTGTGGAGCGGCTGGTGGATTGAAGCACCATGCTGTATTGTCGTTGACAAACATCGAGGCCAGCTGTTGATTCTGCTTGGAGCCCTGAGTGAACATGTTCTTGAGAACTGCATCTGCGCCAACGAAGTTGGTTCCACAGTCCGAGTAGATGGTATGTGGGATCCCTCGCCTTGCTGAGAAACGCCTGCACGTTGCAATGAATCCCTCTGATGAGTAGTCTGTCACCAGTTCAATATAGACAGCTGACGTCATCATGCACACAAACACACAAATCCACCCCTTTTGTGTTTTTGCTCCTCGCCCTTTCCACGTCTTGAGTGTGATTGGACCAGCGTAGTTAATTCCAGTGTTGGTGAATGGCAGTGAGGGTGTGACTCTAGAAAGCGGTAGTTGGCCCATCAGCTGATGGGCACGGATCCCCCTTTGTCGAGCACACACCACACACCGCAGAATGTGTGATTTCACCGGAGCTAGACCCCCGATGATCCAGTAGGTCTGTCTGATGTGAGCGAGAGTGAGTTGAGTTCCTCCATGTAGAGTGTGTTTATGTGAGTGGTCTATAATCAGATCGGACAGACGTGAGTGGCGAGGTAATATTGCAGGGTGTTTACCTTCATAATTCATATGAGTGTTACGAAGTCTGCCTCCCACTCGCATTACTCCTTGTTCATCGATGAAGGCGGTGAGTCGACTGAAGGCGTGAGACGAGGGTAGTGTTGAATTTGAACTGATGACTTTGAATTCGTGCTTGAAGTGAAGTGCCTGAGTAGCCTTTATCCAAAAGGTACGGGCCTGTTCCAAATCCTTCGGTGTATGTGAAGTGAGTGGCAACGCGACAGGTAATTTCCTTAGCCTTGCGATGAATCTGGAACAAGCTGAGGTAATGCGAAAGAGTTTGTTAAGAGTTGAGAATTTGTATATGAGGTCCCAGTGGTATTTGATTTCTTGAATGTTGAGTAAGGTGGAGGTTCCTGGACGAGCTTCTAATTCAGTTGAGTCGTCCAGTGCAGTTGATTGTGATGGCCATGAGTCACTGGGTTGAGTAAGCCATGGTGGTCCCGTCCACCATAGCTGATGATGTTCAAGCTGTAATGTTGTAAGTCCTCGAGATGCACAATCAGCTGGATTGGAGTTCCCTGGGACGTGTCTCCAATGTGCATGTGATGAGTGTTCTTGAATTTGAGTGACACGATTCCTAACGTACTCCTTCCAGCGTGAGGCGTGAGAATTGATCCATGTAAGTGCCACTTGAGAATCCGTCCACAGATGAGTAGATGCAATCTTGAGTTGAAAAGTTGCTTGAACATACTTGGCAAGCTTTGCCAGCATCAATGCTGCTGTGAGTTCGAGTCTCGGGATTGTGAGTTTCTTGAGAGGTGCTACCTTAGTTTTGGAGCACACCAGTGTCGACACTTTGAGATTTGTGGACGGTGATGTGACGGCAAGGTAAATTACCGCTACCATGGCGAGTTGCGAGGCATCAGAGAAACCGTGGAGTTCCACGACTGAGTTGGAGTAGGTGTTGAACCACCTGGGAATTGAGAGCCTGGCCAGGCTTGTGAGTTCTTCTCTGATGGTGTACTAATGAGATATGACTTGAGGTGGCAGTGGATCGTCCCAACTGAGTTTGTGCAGCCATAACTCTTGCAAAATCATTTTAGCGCGAATTATAACTGGTGAGAGGAAACTGAGTGGGTCAAAGATTTGAGAAACATCTGAGAGAATGAGACGTTTCGTTGGAACTGTGGTTGAATTTGATTTTGATAAGAATGTAAAGTTGTCTTGGAAACTGTTCCATTGCAACCCGAGAATTTTGTTATGGCAGTCGTCTAATGAGATTGTTGAATTTTCAGCTCGTGAGTTGGGAGAGATTGCCTCGAGTAATGCAGGATGTGTAGAGTGCCATTTGGCGAGTGGAAAACCTCCCGCGTGACACAGGTCTTTAAGGTGTTGTGCAATTTTGATAAGTTGCTCACCTGTGTCCGCGCCGCCAAAGATGTCGTCAACATATCGTGCATGAGTGATTGATGGTACAGCCAAGGGGAAGCGATGCCCTTCGTCCTCCGTCAGCTGCAGCAGAGCTCGGACAGCCAGAAACGATGCAGCCTTGGTACCGTATGTGACCGTCGTGAGTTTGAATGCTATTTCTTTTCCTTCCTCATCGACCCACAGAATACGTTGTAGATCTTGATCATCTTCATGGACTCGAATTTGCCGGTACATTTTTGTGATGTCTGTGGCGAAGATGTATCTGTGCTGTCGAATCCACAACAGCACGTCTGAGATGTTGAGTAAAAGATTATGCCCTGTATGCATGAGATCATTGAGTGAGTACCCAGATGTTGTAGTGCATGAGCCATTGAAGACAACCCTCAGCTTGGTGGTTTTGTTGTCAGGCTTGAGTATTCCATGATGAGGAAGATAAAAGATTGAGTTATTAGAAGATGAGATTGATGGTGCTCTTACCATATGATTGAGGTGTTCATATTCCGACAGGAATGCTTGATAAAGTTCACGATACTCATCGCTTCTGGTGAGCTTGGTGAGTGTGCGTTTCAAGCATGCATGTGCTGCTTGATATGAGTTGCCCAACAAACTGGATGGTGATTTCAGAGGAATGCGCACGATGTATCGTCCTGTAGCATCCCTTGTATGTGTTGTTCTGAAGTGATCTTCGCACTCCTGCTCTTCAGGATTGAGTTGTGATGGAGTGTCACTCGGAAGCTCCTCTTGAATCCAGAACTTCTCCAATAAATCACGCACGGACGGTTCGCCCTCTTCTAGAAGTGATGTGTGGTACGATGATTGAGTGAATGTAGCGGAAGAAGCAATAGGTCCAAGTACGAGCCATCCAAAGATTGAAAGTTGAGCGATTGGCATGGATGGAGAGCCTCTGATGATGTTGGGTTTTATGACTTGTCCATAAGTATCTGCCCCAATGACAATGTCGACAGATCGAGGTTTTAAAAAGTCTGGATCTGCCAACTTGAGTGCTGCTAGATGTGGCCACTGGTGATTGGGCACTTCGACTGAAGGTGACCTCGAAGTCACTGATCTGAGAACATGGGCTTGAAGAGAAATTGTCACTGGTCGATAAATGGAACGCAGTGTTAATGAGACGACACCTCTCGTCTGCGTAGACTTCTTCCCTCCAATGCCAATGATTGAGATGGATGAGTGAGTGCGTTTGAGATTGAGTTGAGTGAGGAGCTCCTCCTTAACGAAGGTGAGCTCTGATCCAGAGTCGAAGAGCATCCGAACCTGATGAGTAGACGCAGGTGAGATGAGCTGGGCTTGAGCAGTTGCTAAGAGTGTGAGTTGGCTGCTGAATGAGTGAGGCTGAGATGAGTGTGCAGGAGCGAGCTGAGTGGTTGAGTGTGCAAGTGAGTTGAAATGATCTGCACCGCAGCAGTCGCAGATGAAGCTCTTTGGCGTTGCCGATGATGTTGATGCCTGATTTGACGAGGCTCGTTGAGCAGTCAACTTGGTGGAGACCTTGGTTGATCCGCTGGAGGAGGCACATTGGGAGGACGGAGTCTCCGACCTTTCCAACGCTGTCACCTTGTTTGTAACGAACTCCCTCACCTGGTTGAATGTGGGATACTCCTTTTTGGATCCAAGGGAGGTTTCCCAAGCCTCCCTTGTGCTCTTATCGAGCTGGCGAATCACATGATGAGCCAAGATGCAGTCCCCCAGAGTGTGAGTGATTCCAAGCGAGTTGAGTGACGTTTGTGCAGCGTCCACCGTTGTAATCAGCTGCTTGCGTGCGGCTGCATTCTTATTCACCACCGGTTTGGTTGAGAAGAGTTTGTCCAGTTGAGTTTGAATCAACAGCCTCTTATTTGAGTACGCTTCCTTAAGCAGCTCCCAGGCGGGCTGGAAGGATGCTCCTTTCAGAGGTAGAGCCTCTACCTTCTGAGCTGGCTCGCCTGACAGGCTGATTCTCAGATATTGGAGCTTCTCAATATCTGTGAGTGCTTTGCTTGACCCAATGAGTGCAGTGAAGAGCTCACTGTAAGCGGGCCACTTGATGTACTCACCAGTGAAGGTGGGTATAGCTAGCTCAGGGAGTTTCCCTGGTGAAGTCGCTGACTTCGCTGACGCTGGTGTGCATTGGGGCTCGAATGGTGCCAGTTCCTGCTTCAGTCTGCTAATCTGCAGCCGAATGTCGAAGCACAGCTCTGTCTCTCTGAACAGGAGTTTGTTGTTGTAATATACATGATCTCGATGAGTTCTGGGCCATGCAACATCGAAATAGGCGTGCTCCTTTTGGAATGCCTTATTCAAATCCTCCAAGTGAGAGGAGTATACCTTGAGCTCCTCCAAGGTGATGTTGGGAGCACAAGTGGGCAGCCGGTTCTTTAACGCTGTCAGCGATTCGAACCTGGTGAGTTGAGTTTCTGCCCTGGAGTGAATCTCTGAAGGAATACCTGAAGGAGATGAGGCTCTCGTCTCCCTTCTATCCATGGCAGTGCTGTTCTCTGGAGGATCCTGAGGAAGCGTGAGTGTGATTGGTGGTATTGGTGAGTTGACCCTTGATGAGGTCTGTGATTTTGACTTTGACGGTTCGTCACCAGCCATGATTCACGTTGAGATCACTTGGCGAATGAGTGTTCACTGAGTTTGATTGTTCACCTCACTGCACTGCCTGTCTAAGATCCGGCTCGAAGGACCACAAAATGTTTAAGAATGTGTTGAATGGGAAAGGATGCGAGGAGTCTTAGACAGGTTAATGATTTTTTACCCGCACAGCTTTCGTGAACACACCTTGTCACGATTTTATACTAGCACAATGATTATTTACAAACGTGGCTGATGAGATGCTGAGTGATAATATTTATCACTGCGTTGCAGGAATTGTGAGTGTGATTCGTTACCACGCGGTTGCGCCACGTGGCGACCACACAATTATATTAATTGTGTGGAATGGTGATTGTTCAACTGAGTGAGTTTGAGAAGTGAGTGTTCACAATGAGTTTGACTGAGAGTGAGTGATGTGTGAGTGTTTTAAAGCTATGATATCTCGAGAATAGCGAGCGACGCGTTCACATGAATGTTCTTTACGTAGGCACACAAGGGAGAGTGAATATGGCGAAAACCGTTGGCACGTCTTCTCTCTTCTCGTAGAGCGTTAACGCGGCTCTGAGAATTAATCGATCGATCTGCGCTGATTGGCGGCTTGCTCATCAATCAGCGTCGCTGAATCGTGGGCCGCGAGGTGCTGCTGTGAGAGTGAGAGTGGCGGAGTGATGAACTAACCCAATCCCAAACACGCCCTTTAAAATAATCCATGTATTTGAGTACATTGATGTCATTAGTCTTAATTTTTACTCGTAGTATAAAACCGTTGTAGTACAATTTGTAGTATTTCATTTACAAATTTATTTTTAACAATGCCAACAATGAAAAGACCATTTTGCACCTCTTGTCAACCTTACGCCCTAGCAGTTACCTATTTTTTCAGAGTAAAATCATAAATAATCTCAAATAAATGTATTATAATAAAGGGCGCAATTTGACAAGTTCGCCTAGAGCGCAAAAAAGATTTGAACCGGGCCTGCCTCAAGATTTGCGAAGTGGTTCCCGTGCCACCGTAAGCGCTTGTGACCAACGCGCACGCCTCTCGCGCGCACAAAGGACGGAGTGTCAGGTGTCCGAAAGACGGAGCGAGACAAAATATCAACGCGTCGTCTGCTCGTACTGTCCTGACTCGCTTTCAGTGCCTTCGCTCGCTCTCGTTTCATCTCGCTCTCGCCTTCGCCGGACAAGACTGAAACAGAAGTGGTGGGGATAGCGAAAAGTCCGTATCGTGTACACCAAACCGAGACCGTAACGAGACTTTACTGTAATCGATGACACATCACCAAGCAACGGTGATCTCGCGCGGCTCGGACCACAAAGGTTCTCGTCGGTTATTCGATCTTCTAAGATCGTATTCAGATATACCCTTCGGTGGCCACGGAACTCCAACTGACAAATCCACGATCGTCAGATGGTGGTGGCTGATTTCTCCTCAATTGCTGTTCACGAAAACGAATCGAAGTTAGGATAAAATTACGATGAAAGATGAAATAGTATTCGAAGCTCAAGATGAAAGGCCTTCGAATAATCAAAGGAAACTAAATATCCGAAGCTATACAGAATTTTAGATTTAGGGTACACATACCCTCCCCGAAACCTCGTGTCGATCGGCAACTGGGGCCATTCGGAAGTATATTCTTTTATTTAAATAATGCCCATCTCTGCATAGGACCGTAAAGAATTATAAAAAAAATCAGGGAGTCAACTGTTGACCGATTTGGAGACTTTTCCTTGTTACATGTTATGTACAATAGTCGGAAGAATAATAATAAGAGCAATAATTGCAAATAATTGCCAGAACTTCCACATTCTGAAAATATGATATCAGTAAATCAATATTTCCAGTATTAGTAAAAAAGTTCAAATTTCTCTTTTCTTATTTTAAATAATGTGATCATATAATTATAACATAAATTCGACAGCGATTTCAAGTGATGTATGTGTCAGGGTAAAAGCATTAATTTAGTAAATGTATACAATTCCCAGCAGCTCCTGGTTAATATATGCCTAAAATGCATATAACCTAACCTACAATCGTCCGAAAATGCATACATTGACTGCATCACGCTTTTACTGTGGCACATGTATCCAGCTAACGCTTCAGTTTTGTTATGATTCCACGTTGGCAGTCCTCCCGAGTAGGCGCCATCTCGTATCCACTAGCTCAACTAAATTTGTCACGTGACTTGCTCTGTATTATCGCCAATAGAGCGGAACTCGTATTTGGTAATGCAATTACGGGCTGACGTTGTTTGTCCTTATATGAGCAGATTTTTGACTGGGTGAGGTCTCATTCGAAAGAGGAAGGTTCGATGCAGCCCGCTCTGCTCATCGCTTGAGTCAGAAAACTCTTTCAGTGACCTACAAATACATGGAATCTGCGAGTGCATTTTGTCGATTTTTTCTCTACTTTGGACACTCGTATTATTACATATCAACACAAGCTCTTTGAACCATGACCAGAGGGGGCTGCATTGAACCTTCATCTTTCGAATGAGACCTCGCACAGACCAAAATTTGCTCATATAAGGACACAAAACGTCAGCGCGCAAACCCATGTTTCGGGCCAGATTATGTCGGTATACAGAGCGCTGCATTACACGTGTCTACCCCCTTAAGAATACAGTATTGTTTCCGTATGTGCTCGGTTTGGTGTACACGATAGGTGTTCGTCGCTACCCCCACCACTTCTGTCTCACTCTTGTCTGGCGAAGGCAAGAGCGAGATGGAACGAGAGCGAGCGAGAGCCACTGAAAGCGAGCGAGGACGGTACGAGACAGACGACGTGTTGATGTTTTGTCTCCCTCCGTCTTTCGGGCACCGTGACACTCCGTCCTATGCGTGCGCGACGAGCGTTCGCGATGGTCGCAAGCACTTAGGTGAGCACGGGAACCGCATCGCAAAATCGTGACGCAGGCTCGGCTCAAGCCTTTTTTGCGCCTTAATCGAACTTGTCAAATTGCGCCCTTTATTATAATACATTTATTTGAGATTATTTATGACTTTACTCTGCAAAATTAGGCGACTGCCTAGGGCGGAAAGTCGACAAGAGGTGCAAAATGATATTTTCATTACTGGTTGTTACAAAGTGGGCTAAAGGATAGGCACTATGGAAAGAAGCTAATTCTAGAAGCACTACGCAAACTTAGTTTATTAAGGAACACACGGACAATTAACTTTAACGTTCACGAATAACAGTTATTATTCTAATTGAGATGTATATGCAAGCCACAAATAAACTGTACACTATTTACAATGAAATTGTTAATTACTTAATTAATAGCCACGTAAGCGCGAAACTAGTCCCTCAGCAGATGAGGTAATTTCGTTAAGCCGTAATAAGCAAGAGAAGCGTGCGAGCAAGTACAAGCGTGTTTCATAAGCGAGCCGCGAACAAAGAGTGACGATTCCCGGAAATCTCGGTCGAATTCCTGGAAGGAATCGCCTTCCCCTTCCATCGATAGCGAATCGATGGAAGGGGCCGAGACGCCGCTCCACATGAGCAAGCAGGCCGCCGCCATGTGCCTAATTAGCGCTGATCATTGGGAGATGGCGTTAGTAAGCTGACTTTCGTATTGCGGAACTGTGCTCCTCGACAATCGAAGAACTTTTAATCTGCACGACGAGCAATGTTCTTCTAACATTTCTTAGGAAATAATACGTCACTTGGAACAAACCTCATTTTTTTATTTTTCTTGCAAACCAATGTTGTTACACCATTTCTTCGAATGGTATAATCACAGACCAGGTATAGAATAGACCTTTCACTCTATTGTATTTTGTGTCACTCGATTTTGGGGCTCTAGAGCCCCATTACCATTTCCGTGTCGCATCCAACGTTAACGGCTAAGCATGAAATAAGAGTGCAGCGCTATAAGCGGTAGGAATGAAACTTATAATAGCGGTAAGAATTTAGATACAGGGTGTCCCGATGTCAAATTAATACAGCATTTTTACGAGGCAAATAAAAATTTCTTCTTTTTTCTATCAATCAGCAACTCTACAGACCCATACAACGGAGAAGCACTGTACAACTTCGCTTACGACGTAACGAATCTCTGCTATCTTATAATTCCCTAATAAATTATTTGTGGACATGGGTTTATATTAACTTTTTAAACATTTTCAATTTTTTCCAACTGTAAACCCAGGATACTCTGTGTACAGAGATACACTTTCATTTATCATTTTGAACACTTCCTATAATAACTAATTAAAAAATGATTAATAAATTATGGTAATCTTATGATGTGTCTCGTATCAGGCAGCAGAGTAGTAGTGGGTCCATGCCTACATGTACGTGTAACTCTACACAATCAAGCCAGTCCGAAATCTTTAACAATTATTCCTGACTAAAGGGTTCCTTTGCGTCAAATGGCTTCTTGCAAACATTTTCCCTTTCTAACGCGCAGAATACGTTGATGTAAAAAAATTGGTAAATTTGTCGAAAAGCTACTTCCTCGCCGATTTTAATGACCTTCACATATGTTGTCAATGTCGCCATTCTGAACAACATTTCCCTTTAAACTTTTTGACGGTCGGCCTCAGTTTCGGACATATTAATAAAAAACTTTCGGCATAATGTATTGAAAGCTACCTCCACACCGATTTCAATGACCTTGACATATGTTATCAAAAACATATGAAAAACTTTCGGCATAATATATTGAAATCTGTTTCATAACTGACGGTATTAGTATTGGTTGGGGTTAGATTATGACCGGGGCGCGTAAAGGATGGTACCGCAGAGGAGAACATGTGTTAAACTCGGTAATAATTCTTGTGTTAAGTAAAGTTTTTTGCGAATATTTCGTAAACCAAAGCCAACCGCCAAAAAGGTTAAAGGGAAATGTTCAGAATGATGACTTCGACAACATATGTGAGGGCCATTGAAATCGGTCAGGAGGTAGCTTTTCGGTGGTTTTAGTGGGTTCGAGTCCCACGTAATCCTCGGCCCGCCCCCGCGGGCTGAGGGTATCCGTGGGGATTTCCACCGAGTTAACAAAAAAAAGACCTATCACGGAATGTAATTTTGTGTCACACGCTCGGGGGGCTCGCGAGCCCCCTTACCATTTTCGTGTCACACCCAACGTTATCGATTCAGTCTAAAATAAGATTACAATGCTACGAGTGGTAGGAATTGAAATTAAATCTTATCGGAAACGTTTAAAATCTAAAACGGCATGAACGTTAAGACTAATTTCAAGAAACATGTTGCATAATTCCGTTTACTAATACATTTTGATAGAAGCATAATTTGCACTTATTTCCATAAATTTCGATTAGAAATATTATATAAATACAACCACGTAATAAACATTTGTACAGTCTCTTAGTTAGGTTATATTTTCGGTCACTTCGAAGAGTGGATTTTCTGTCCTCGAAGTGACAGAAAATAT
The DNA here is from genome assembly GCA_944738655.2 of Andrena hattorfiana. Taxonomy (NCBI): domain Eukaryota; kingdom Metazoa; phylum Arthropoda; class Insecta; order Hymenoptera; family Andrenidae; genus Andrena; species Andrena hattorfiana. The sequence goes on from OX122895.1 coordinate 15,856,335, forward strand.
ACTTAACCTATATGCTACAGGATAATAAATGTTTATTGGATATTTCGTTCTTTTGGGCTACATTTGTGAACTTTTTATGACTTAACATCCTTCCAAAATATTATTATTACGCCTCAACGATATATTTATGAAGTCGATGAGTGTAATTATTCGTGGTTAAGAAATCAAAATTTCCTATTCATAACGTCATTTTTTTAGTACATTTCATCGAAATAATAAGTTTGAGCTTAATTTGTTTATGTTTGCCAAATTCATGCCTTTTATTAGACTCTACTTGATTTTAGCATCAATTTTCATGTTTACAGATTTCTATGCTTGATTAGAGGTGTGACTATCGACAATATCGTTAAGATATCGTTAAGACGAATAGATCTATTCGCCTCTTCTAGAAGAGGCTGAGGTAGAATATAACACACTTTGTTGCAGCAACGATGCAATTAACAATTTTAAAGACATTGTGAAGCAACGATACATACCCGGATAGCACACGTCGTCTATAAGTCGTCTTTAAGACGTCTTTCAGGCTTTGAAGACGTCTTAAAGACGGCTTATAGACGTCGTGTGCTACCTGGGTATTCATACTTTTAAAGATATCGCTTTCGATACTCAGCGGCTCAGCACCGATGTTTTCGCCCATTCACAACGGTGTTCTTCGGTGCTGGATAGCGCCGTGATGGGCCCAGCACCGGTTTTTACGGTGCTCACTTTTCGAGCATCGTTGCCAACGGTGCAGACCTTTTTTCGCATAGAATGCAACGCATTATTTGTATAATAAAGTCAATCAGAATCTATTTGTTTGTATTTGAATTCACGGCGTTGTCCAGCACCGAAAAACACCGTTGTGAATGGGCTCAGCACCGATGTTTTTGCCCATTCACAACGGTGTTCTTCGGTGCTAGATAGCGCCGTGAATGGGCCCAGCACCGGTTTTTACGGTGCTCACTTTTCGAGCATCGTTGCCAACAGTGCAGACCTTTTTTCGCATAGAATGCAACGCATTATTTGTATAATAAAGTCAATCAGAATCTATTTGTTTATATTTGAATTCACGGCGCTGTCCAGTACCGCAAAACACTGAATGGGCTCAGCACCGATATTTTCGTTCGTTCACAACGGTGTTTTTCGGTGCTGGATAGCGTCGTGTATGGACCCAGCAACGCTTTCTACGCTGCTGACCTTTTTTCGTGTAAACCTTAGCTGATTTCTCAGGTAGCACACGTCATCTATAAGTCGTGTGCTATCTGGGTCTACTCGCGTCAACGATATCTTAACCATATTATCGATATATCGAAATATCGATAACATTTCGATAGTCACACCTCTACCTCAAAGTGACAGAAAATATAACCTATATGCTATACCCAATTTCATAAATATACCGTTGCGGCGTAACAACGATATTTTGGAAGGATGTTAAGTTATAAAAAGTTCACAAATGTAGCGTAAAGGGACGAAATAGCCAATAAACATTTATTGTCATATAGCATATAGGTTATATTTTCTGTCACTTCGAGGAGGGGACTACATAACAATCACGCGCATCCAGCCTGCGCATTTTCCCTAGCCTGGGCGGTCGCATGAAAGGGGAACTTTCCGCACCCTACATTAGTGGTAGTTGGAATGATATTTCTGAGCTTGGGTACGCGGAAAATTTGACTTGCGGTCCCAAGCGGGAAAAAAGTTCATTAAATTTCATTAAATTCTTTATATTTAGTGGGATTATTACTAGGGACTGTAGCCGTAATTATTTCTTTTATATTTCGAAGAACTGTCTTTAAATGTTTAAATAATTACTTTAAACCACCCTGACATTCAATTGAATAACCTGCTAAGAAAACTATTAAAAATGTTATATTACGCGGCTAAATACATGCTTTTCTGACTTCCTTTCTTCCATAAAATATGGTAAGATCGGATTTTTTGAGTCGGTCTTATAAACGTTTTACAACATTTACGCTTGAGACAACGCAATACAGCATTTCCTCTAGTACCTATCACTTTTCTAAATATGGAAACATAGATATCAGGTTTACATAGATTTCTAAAATTGTTCAGAAGCTACCGACTCTTTATAACAACATGTTGGTCGGCGCTTGGAAGGAATACAGGGCCATTAATATGCAGTATCCTCTAATGGAAAAATAATTTTTCAATATTTTTATCATTATGCAAACATCTGTATTGTATGTCAGATTTGTCTACTAAAATGAAACCAATTACGACGCAGTTTGGTATGAGGAAGGTACGGCAAAAAATTGGTACAGAAAGAGGAAAAATAATAACATATTTTTTTAACATCCAGAAAATAATACGATAGCGAACGTTCAGTAGATGTGCGGCCTTTTTCTCATCGATTGTTGAGGTCAAGGCCATCGAAAAGTTCGTCTTTTTTTTTAAACAGACGCCGTTCCCAGAAACGCGATACACCTGAAGGCAAAAATCAATGCGACTTGAAATGTCTTGCAAGCAGAGCTCGCTAAATCAGGCGTTTGCTCTTAACGAATCTTTACCATTTTTTATTTTGTTTAAATGCTAAACAAGTAAAATATGAAAAAAGTGGGTAGGTAGTGATTTATTTTTAGGGTTGCCATAATTGTCAAGCTTTGATACGGAACATTTAAATGCTAATTAAATAAAACATGAAAAAAGTGGGTAGGTAATGGTTTATTTTACTCTGTAAAATATTTCACGGGAACAGTGAAATACGGGACAGTCCCGTATATACAGGACGTATAGCAACTCTACATATGTACATACTTACTTGCCCGAATCACGTCGTATTTGATTTTCCTTTTATTAAAAAAATCTCACTAATATGTCGTAAATGCTCGAATCGAGCCGAAACAGAGAATGTAAAAATTTCACCTTATGATTAGCTTAGCATGTGTACATACATGTTTTCCGCTTTTAGCTACTGATTACGGCTTTTGCAGAATTTATAGAAGAAAGTAAAATCGAAAAGCCTAGCTTGTCCGTGGACCGACATCGACATGCGAAAATCAGACGCACGGAGAATGCAAGAAGACAATGTAGTATTATACTTTGTTGCCGCTGCCAGAATGATCGTTTGTCGCGTAAAGGACCTCCGTGCCGTTTCCCTCCCATTTTATCTCACACGCAAGTCGCGACGTTCGTAAAACAGGACCTTCTTTTTTACTTGTGCGTTAAAAAATACCATAACTGTTTTCTCATATGTACATATCTAGGAATAATGAAAACAGACCTTAGCGCAAGCGATACGCTCGGGTACTTACATCGGAGATGTTTTTTACAATTTTTAAATCCATACAATAGTTAATAAAGAAAGGGCCAATCAATGTGTAACGAAACGTAGAGTTTTAACTAATAATCTATCGTTCCCAAGTAATAAATAATCTATTGCAAAATGTCCTCGGGTGCCGAAAACTACGAATATAAATTTAAAAAAAACGTTTGGATTCCTTGTTTTCAATGATTTATACGTGTCGTAGGATGGGCACCGTCTATATAGACATGCGCGGAGTGCAGAGATTTGTGGGAATGTCAGTAACAGCGTCAATTTTTAATATTTTTCGACATACGACTCGCGAAAATGTTAGTTAAGTGTTCCACTACACGTAAAGTACTAACAATCAATGTTATCTTGCAATTTATAGCTTGTATAAGCTTTCAAGAAGAGATCACCGAAATAGATTTTCGGAGAAAAATCCACGTGAATCCTCGTGAGTCGCTGACAAACCGAGCCAAAGCGTAGCGTAACAAAAGCCTGGCCTCTGTCAAACTCTCACTCTAAACAAGTCACACGTACACAATCACGCACACCTTTCAGCATTTCAACACATTTCAGAGTAGTTCCTAAGTTGGACGCTGTTCATGAGCAGAGGCCGCTAACTTCAGTCCTCGAGCACAGACGAGGTATGGAATAGACCTATCACCTTATGGGACTTCATGTCACCACCCAAACTGTGTTACCGACCCATAATTTGAGGACTGAATATAGCGACCTCTGTTCATGAACAGCGTCCAACTCAAGAACTACTCTGAAATGTGTTGAAATACTGAAAGATGTATGCGCGCTTGTATACATGTGACTTGTTTAGAGTGAAAGTTTAACATAGAGGGCGGGCTTTCGCAAAGCTACGCTTTGGCTCGGTTTGTCAACGACTCACGCCGGATTTCTCTCTGAAAATCTATTTCGTGGATCAAGAGCCTATATGGCGCTGTAATATGGCACTTCTTGAGAGCTTAAACTACAAATTGCAAGATGAAATTGATTGTTAGTATTTTACATGTAGTGGAACATTTAACTAATATTTTCACGTGTCGTAAGCCGAAAAATATTAAAAATTGACGCTATTACTAACATTCCGGCAAATCTCTGCACATCGCGCGTGTCTAAACAGACGATGCCCATCCTACGACATGTAAAAATCATTGAAAATAATGAATTAAAACGTTTTTGTAAAATTTATATTCGTAGTTTTTGGGATCCGAGGCCCCTAAATCCCTACGTTTCGTTACAAATTGATTGGCTCTGTCCTTATCAACTATTGAATGGATTTAGAAATTATAAAAAACATCTACGATGTAAATACACGAGCGTAGGTATCGCTTACGTTAAGATCTGGGCACACATAGCAGTTCCGTGTCAGTTCACGTAGAATTCAGATCCTCTTCATTACTTTCCTCAATTACTCTACTCCAAGTACTTTCCATTACAGTCATTAAAAATAATCAGGATTTTATCAAGTTTGGTTTCATTTTCATCAGAAAAATAATAGTAATCCATTTGTGATACTTCTATGATAGAAATTGGCATACTGATTACTGAATGGCCTATTGCTGACTTTGTCCTTATGTCATTACTCTAGCGTTTATGACCCCTGAGCCGCATCGTTTGAAAGCTTTTACCTAAGAACCCCTCAGGGTTGTAAAAAAAGGTACGCGTTACCGTTCAACCGATTTCAAGAGAGCGTACAGTGAAAAGGCCAGAATGTCGTGGCCATCGAATTTTAACTTTCTGAGTACGAATACAGATCCGACACTGAAGAAAAAAGATGAATGAGTATAATGGTCTTGAATTTCAAAATTTTAAGCTACGATAAGGTTGACCGCGGCGGTATACACCTGCACGGAGAGATTTTTCTCCTTCTGCGTGTAAAAGCCACAATAATGGCGCCTCATTCCAAAAAATGGTATTAATGGAAGCCGGTATAAGCGTGGCGTTGAGTAGCTAAAAGTTTAAAACATTCAGACACAAAAATTCTAGGAAAAAAATTAAAACACCGCTACTATCAAAGACATGTCTGATTAGTTGCCCCTTAAGTCTTCTCTATGCATACACTGCATTGAAGATAAAATTATGAAAAAGAAAACCAGAATAATAGATTCTGAGGTCTGCAAACGCATTGTTGGACGTGGCTGAAACCGCGACGTCGAGCCCGTCGACATGGACAAAAGAACGAGACGATCGGCGGCCGACGAAGGCAATCTCCTGCAGAGATGGCCAACAAATTATTTGAAATAAAAATTTCGTACACAAATTTTTATTTCAAATAATTTGTTGGCCATCTCTGGTCTCCTGCAGTCGCTCGCATAGGACGGTCGTGTCGAGCACATTATGTATTCCAAACCTTAAATATATTCACTTCTTGCATTCTAAATACCGTACTCCTTTCTCCTCCTATACTATTCAGTTTCCTCGATCAAATAAAAAAAGTTTCATATGAAACATTTATTGCTTTTTCAATAGTTAGTAAAATAATAGCGTGTGAATAATAATATACAAATAAATCGGACATAGTGTATAAACTTACTGAAACATCCGAACATCAGTTAACATTAGTCAGTCAACGTCAGTTCGTATATAGTATAAACAAATGAATTTTTCTAATAGTTATGGAGGAGAATGAATTCCTTCTTCAAAAAATATGTATCGAATATTTTTGGCTACTCTGCACACTTGCAAAATTCCACCAAAATCAGTGTGTACGGGTTCGATATGTTCCTTTTAAATAATATAGTACAGTAGAAAGATATTATTATTATTATTATTATTATTGCTATTATTATATGTCTGTATTATATCATATAGACCATCATTAATGTATGCGCAAACACATGATGAATGGGTGGGGTTCAGCAACAGGTGCTCTTAAAAAACATTAAAGCACTGTTTTTACAAATTACGTTATTGCAAGCGAATGAAATTTGTTTTGCGTTAAATAAACCGGAATAGGACAGCAAAGTTAAAAGGCGAATGAGATATCGTTTTATATTCATCCTCCTTTCTCTTCCGTTGAACGGAATATGTTCATAAGACGATTTTTAAATTGTTACTCTAACAGAAACATTTGTAAATCGCGGGCTTCGACTCTCAAAAAATAACCTTATTTTACCCGTCCTGAATTCTAATTCCTACCACGCGTAGCGTTACAATCTGTTTCGAGACTTCACCGGTAACGTTGCATGCGACACTGAAATGGTAAGGGGGTCCTAGGATCCCCCAAACCGGTGACAGAAAAATACATTGGTTGATAGGTCTATTCTATACCTCGCCTGTGCCTCGAGTTACAGGTCGGTAATACAGTTTGGGTGGTGACACGAAGTCCCATAAGGTGATAGGTCTATTCTATACTTCGTCGATGGTAATATGGAACATCTGATTTCAAAAGTTTGTCAAAAGTAGGGGAATTTGTTGTTTTTAATCAAACTGACATGAGGGGACGAAGGAACTAATGCATAATCATATTTACATAGTCAAATGTAAAAAAAAATCCAATTGTTTTGCAATTATAGTGAAAAAAATTGAAAAGAGTGAAAATCAACCGTTCGAAAAAAATGGGTCCTAAAATGGAACACCTAGGAAATTTGTAAAGACAACTCAAAAATCTTTACTCTTTTTTTTACCAAAAATGAAGATTTATTAAGTAGAAGATAGAAATAAATAAATATACATGATTTTTGGAATTTATTCCTGCTTTCTGCGTCTCCTACACGTTGGGCACGTGTATAATACATGGAACTTCCACATGTGTGCCCACTGAAAGCAGCGAATATATTGGGTTTACTTTTCATTATCATTATTTTTATAATTTCCATCGCAAAATAAGCATTCCGCATTATCATCGTCATCGTCATTATCAACTTCATCTATGCTACTCGGTACGTCCATATTACGTACACACATGTTCCGACAAGAAATTAAGAATTATACTACGAGGAAAGTAACTTTATTGGTAAACTATTGTTGAATAATCAAGAACACACATATTTAATGATAAATTATATCAAAATAATACTTTGTAACATACATTCACTACAATATTTAAGTGTTTGATGCACTTTTCTGAAACTTCTACACCCCACGAAAAATATAAACGCTTCTTTTGCAATGATGGATGTCCGACTGATGCTTAATTGTCAGTATCGTCGTCTATTGTGTCTAGGGATCTAGTATACACGATTGCCTGAAGAGTTCGTTATTTCTTTATCGAAATTTTACGAAGTTCCATATTACGTGCCGTTCCATATTACCTGCCTTTACCCTACATATTTTGTAATAAAATATGGTAGGTATTTTCCTCCCCCACTTCGTCACCAGGGGGAGGGTTCCTCCTCCGCCGACGAATTCATAGAGAGAGGGTCCCCCTTTTCGAAGAACGGTGTTTCCAAAATGCTAGTTTCATAATTATATCAAAACAACAATTACTTTCATATCATTTTCTGTTCTTTATACAATAAAGTAAAAAATATAAATTAGTTGAAAACAGAAATCTTGTAGGTACTGTACGAACTCTCGTTATCGTTATACCTGGTTCTGGAGGGGTATTCTTTCATACATTGGCATACATTTATATTCATAATACGATATCATTTGTTGAGACGAAGTAAAGAAGTTGGAACATAACGTCATTTAATGTCGTATGGGGTTGTAAATTACATATCGAGGCATCCAAGAAGTCAGGTACATAAACGACAAACGGTGGTCGTCTCGTTGAACCCTATTTTACCGTGCTAGGGACATAAATCAGCTTGTTCACATGTTATAATACATAAAATATGAGAGATGTGACAAAGATGATACCAATATAGCAATTAAAAAGTATTACCCAACGACGGGATAGAATGGAGGTAGTCCGCTGACTGTGCGGAATGCCGCCTGCTTCCTCCTCCAAACAAATTCGAGACCGATCTTTCATCTGTCGAGTATAAACATGTAAGACATAGGAAGGAGATTATATTATGACCAATCGGTCCTGCATTCCTTTGAAACGGCAATTTTCCACCGCTGGCTGCACCGTAATATCTCCTCCCTATAGCACACGTTCTCTTGCACCGGATACGTCAGCGCGTGCTTTTGTTTTGATATTCCAACGCGCGTTTATATTCGAGAGATAAGAGATCGGTCTCGAATTTGGCGGGAGAACAAAGCAGGCGGCATCACGCGCAGTCAGCGGATCACCCCTTTTCTTCATGTGGATCTCCACGAGGCGTACTGGTCTTTCTGCAGAATAATTTCGTTTCCTACCCCATTGTCAGGGAAACATTCTTCGATCTAACATAAGAACATCTTCTTTTGGTAATTGTGCGGACCATAAAATTAATTTTCGTCACGGTCAACGTTCCGACCTTTATTATTCTTTTATACTGTAGCGAAACACGGTTTATTGCATGCCGAACATAGAGGAATTAGCTTGTAGCAATTGGGGGATTAAGGAACTACTTTATATTGTGTAGGGGGCCAAAGGTCTAGTGTCATAAAGTTGTAGTAAAGCGTGTGTTGATACAAACACTGCTAAAAAGTCGATGATTGCTGACAATTTTTCAATTGGTTTCTTATCGAAAAAAGACTGTATATAACTAATTATTTGCTATTACTTACCAGAATCGATACTACTCATTTGGGGCCCCAAAAATTTTTTTCTTTTATATCACCAAAAATTAAAGGACTCGATTTAAAATTCTGCACGAAAAATACATACAAATATAGACACGTGTTCACACATAGATCAAAAGTAGGTGTCATGACATTTTTACCTTTTTTAGGTGCTCATATTAATAGTCTGCTGGTAACATATAAAAATACATACTCCCATAACTTTTGAATTCTCACTTCTTTACTTATTTCTTGGGATTCTGTCCCACTGTGGCAATGGGACGCAGTGCGACTGATCGCTAGGCTCCCTCCGGGAGCAGTCTAGCGTCCGGTGGACGCAGTGCCCAGTCTGCGACTAGATATAATGGGAAACAGACCCTCATCGCATTGTGTTGCGTCTCGAATAGCCTAGGCTGGTACTCAAACAGACTCGCGTCAGGCTCCTACGTCTGGCGCATACCCGACGATCGCAGACGCTTGTAGGAGAACAGATGCATGCTTCCCCATTGCACCACTATACTGCGACCGGTCGCTGCGACCAGTCGCAGATAGGAGATCCCGCCTTAAGACATATCAGTGTTTACGTGATCGTTGTACACATGTTACAAGTTGGTGCCATCCTGCTTAAACAGAATCAGCAGATCTTCGCATGCGTCTGACAGAGATAGAAGCAGTCAACGTTCCAGTGGAGCCCTATTGCAAAGTACTCTCGTATCGTATCTTGCTTATCGCATGCCACGTCAACAAAGATAAAAATGAAATTCGGAAGCGATTCACTCGGTGGAATGACGTCACTGTTATTCGAAAAACGTAAAGTAGCCAATTTCATCTATCGGAGCCAATAAATTCTCCAAATACTGATATTTCGGCTGTTGCAATGACTTGGAATACAAGTACACGATCTCGAAGCGGACACCGCGTGGACTTTCCAACAAGCTCACCAGCATGTTGGTCTTTCCTCAATTCGATGGACCGCAAATAACACAGCGTATAGTGTTTGGTAGCATGCTACCATGTCTGCGCTATGTTTTCGAAGACATCATTTGCGATTTATCATCAAAATTTGTCATGCGTGTCGTCACAGGTTGTCGCACGAAACGCATCGAAGCGGCGACGCACCCTATTTATAGGTCCACGCCGAAGCAAAATAGCTTAGTATTCAAAATGCTTCTGGTCCTATCGGATACTTGCGATATTCGAGACATAACCTCTGAGCAATTGAAATATATACCAAAGATTTTTCTACTGCAAGAGTTTGGCAGACACATTGATCAGTTGTGGGGCAGACCCCCCGAGCATATAAAAGCCGATCCCGAGGTTCAGCAGTATCGTCGGTGTCTGGAAAATTATAATAACCCCTGGCAGCGAACCCAAATCGACGGTCCGGCACCATTGATTAAAAACTCTGGCAAATGTCGTCGACGAGAGTGAAGAAAGGTCGTGGTTTGTTAAATCGGGCGATAAACGCACTACCCATCGAATTACATACCCAGGGATACCAGTATTGTGGCCCAGGAACTCATCTAGCATAACGGTTGGCTAGAGGGCATCAAGGCATCAATCCGTTGGACGCAGCGTGCCGCGAACACGATATTGCTTATTCGCGTAGCAACGACCTCAGCGAAAGGCACGCGACGGATAACGTCCTCGCTGACAAAACCCGAAAACGCATTGTTGCGCGAGACTCGACTCTGGGTGAAAGAAGTGCTGCTGCGTCTGTTTGGGCAGCTATGAAGGCCAAGACGAAAATCGAAATGGGGATGAAAACAAAACCCTGCAAAAGGACTGTACGGAGAGCACCGAAAAAGCGGATTCCCCGGTGGCAAAACGGGGTGGTATATTACCACTTCGCCCGCTGCTAGGTGTTTTCGGATCATTAGCTGGTGGAGTGGTGGGGATCGCCAAGGCGGTAAACGATAATAAGGCGGCACAACATCAGCTGCAGGGAATGCAACATTATAATGGCTCCATGGAAGGTCGTGAACTTTATTTCGCAACACTCAAGCACTGACAGGGAATGTCGAAAGAAATAAAAAACGTCGAAAAGAAAACAAAAATGCCCGCGGGCGTAACTACCGATGCGCAATTGGAGGAGTTGGCAAAATGTATGCGTATTCCATTCTTTAAAGGTGTTTTTATGCGCAAAGCGCTACCAGCCGGAGGAGTACGTCGAAACAAGAGCGGTATCATAAATTTGGACAATGTCAAGGGGCCGGGGACTCATTGGGTGGCGTATGCGAAAAGAGGGTGTGAAGCTACATATTTCGACAGCTTTGGGAATCTTTGACCACACTAAGGAATTGGTACAATATTTGGATAAAGATGCCGTGAAAATTGAATACAATCGAACGACTTATCAGGACTACTATCAGAGCAATTGTGGACAACTATCTACAAGCTTTCTACAAACGATCGGCACCAAATTTAAGGATTGACTTCCCCCGACTTTGATTCAGTACTAGTTGAGCAGTTGCTCGGAATAAGTCGTTAACATTCACTCTAACCGGCAAGAGTAGCACCCTCGCGGTGACCTACTTTCCACCCATAGATTTGAGCGACGATGATTACAAGCTTGGTCTAACAACCTTTGAAACTTATCATACAATACAGAACATTGACTCGAGCAACGATAAATTCTACTTCGCCGTAAACTATGACATCAACAACAGCGTCGACACCACTCGTGAATACATTATGATTCCCCACGGCTCCTACGAAATAAACGACATTGTCAAGTCTTTGAAGCAGCGAATACTCGAGCGGTATCATCAAAATCTCGGTGGCATCGATGGCGATGACAACGATGTGTATCCAATAGTGTTGCACCCCAACAACAACACCATGAAAAGCGAGCTGTACTGCTCGTTCGCCGTAGACTTTACGAAACCCAATAACATTGGATCGCTACTGGGATTCTCGATGAATCGGGTATTAAAACCTGGACGGTGGCATGAATCGGACGATCCAATTAATATCATGAACGTGAACATTATTCGCATAGAATGGAGCGTGACCGCTGGCGCGTACAACAATCAGAAGCGCGTAAATACGATACATGAATTTTCTCCGAGAGTCCCACCAGGATATAAGAAATCGGTTTACGCCCGCGCAGATCGTTTACCTTCCAATCACTGCACAGGTCATTTCGGATCTATCGATACGCGTTTTGGATCAAGACGGGCGGTTGCTCGATTAACGAGGTGAAGAGATTACTATCAGATTGCACGTTCGGCGATGGCAACGATAATACGTGTGGTGCGAACAAAAGAGATGCTTGTGTTGAACGACTCCAGAAACCCGTTTCTTCCAAACGAAATTGTTTAAAACAATAACAGCAACAACAACAACACCAACAACAACTGCAACAGCTCTGATTGCGCTAAAAAGAAGAGGCTCTGTGCTGCGAACATTGCATTTTTAAAATCACTGGGATTCATTGTGAGCATTTAATTTTAAAAGAAATAGTTGACGTTCTAAGCATTGGAGGGAAGCTGACATTTGACGGTTGCATCGTCAAGCTGGAGACTCACACATACAACTCATATGTCAACATGACGTTTGGATACAGCGATGAGATAAGAATACCCATACAGCAGCAGGATTTATACACATTGCAATGTGAAAGCTTCCTCTACGTCGAGGGGAAATTGAAGATAAATAAGCCAAACGATGCATTAACGGTGACGTTGGGAAATAATTGCATGGTGTTCTTATTTGATGAGATTCGATACGAGCTGAATGGCATGGAGATTGATCATAACAGAAATATTAGAATAACTAGCACACTTAAAAACTATGTATAGCTGACATCTGGCGAAGACAAAAATATGGAGAATGCCGGATGGGGCTTGAAACGACGCGATGGGCTAACAGTGAAAAATCGTTTCAATTTTTGCCTCCCACTCAAATATTTTCTGGGATTTTACGAGGACTACAAACGCATTATTATTAATGCGCGTCATGAATTGATTTTTAATACGATCGCGCAACGATAACAATTCTCTAATAGGATCGCCGATGCTGACACCAGAAATTGAATTACTTAAAGTGCAGCGGCGGATGTCTCATGTGACGTTGAACGATGTTAATAAGTTATCGCTGCTACATGCTTTGGAGAGTGGGCGAAACCTGAGCAATACTTTTCAATCGTGGGATCTGTACGAGTATCTTCTCTTACAGAGCACAACCAAGCATTCATGGGCCGTGAAGGCATCTGCATAGCTGGAGAAGCCGCGAGTCATTATCCTTAGTCTACAGACTAATCCAAAGAATGTGATGAGCGAAGATGCTACTAATTTCGACAACTGCAAATTGACCAATGTAAAACTTTTTCTCAACTCGGAATTTTATCCGTACGATAACCTGAACTTGGACTTTGACAAGAATAAGCATGCCATCTTGTATCACATGTATACGCAATTCCGTAAATCGTATTATGGGCATAGTTGCAATGAGGCATTATTCACTGTGGTCGAATTTTTAGAATTTGGGCCCTTCATGGTGATTGATTGCTCGCGACAAAATGAGTCGATCAAGAATGGCACAGTGGACGTGCGCATAGAATTCGAGTGTAAAGAGAATATACCGACAAATACTACAGCCTACTATTTGATTCTGCACGATCGGGTGTTTGAATATAATCCGCTGACAAACGTGGTGCGCAAAATAAATTAAATTGCCACGCTACCTGCCCGCCCTCTCCTGTGTCAAATTCGTACAAAATTTCATCGTGAAAATCGAGATGCTTTACGAGTGTTATAAAGCGTGCTAAAGGATAGGCACCATGGAAAGAAGCTAGTTCTAAGCACTGCGAAAATTTAGTTTATTAAGGAGCACAAGGACAATTAACTTTAACGTTCACGAATAACAGTTACTATTATAATTAAGATGTATATACAAAGCCACAATTAAACTATACACTATTTACAATGAAATTATTAAAGATTAATTAGCAGTTAAGCAAGCGCGAAACCCGTTCCTCAGCAGATGAGGTAACTTCGTTAAAGCCGTGATTAAGCGAGAGAAGCGTGCAAGCAAGTACAGAGCGTGGTTTAGTAAGCGAACCGCGAACAAAGAGTGCCAGTTCCAGGAAATCGCGGTCGAATTCCTGGAAGGAATAGCCTTCCCCTTCCATCGATCGCGAATCGATGGAAGGGACCGTGATCGCCGCTCCACATGAGCAAGCAGGCCGCAGCCATGTGCCTAATTAGCGCTGATCATTGGGAGATGGCGTTAGTATGCTGCTTTTCGTGTACATTTTCTCCCCGGCATTCATTGCCCGATGAATAATTTGAAGCTGGCTGGAGATCGATGGACTGGTCGATGTGGCGTGGCCAGATCGTGCGGCGGTGGCGCTGCTTAGCTCATGCGGAGGTGTCAGGCAATGCAGGTGGAATTTGATGTGTGATCAGTGACCTGTGCAGATGGGAGAAATACCAGTTTGTGAATGGGTCGTACAAGTTCGGAACGAGCAGTTTTGACAGTGCAGACGCGCGTTAACCCATCCGAACCCGTGTGTAACTTCGTGATACGAGCAAGTGGCCACTGGGCAGGTGACGTTAATTCCGTTTTGATGAGGCACAAGTCTCCAATTTGGGGCTGTGGATGTTGTTGCGTCCATTTGTTGCGTGCCTAAAGGGACTGTAAGTATTCTCTGGCCCAACGTCTCCAGAACTGCAACCGCATTTGTTGTAATAGGTGCCACCGTGAAAGCCGATTGGAGAGGACGTTATCGACGTCTGGATCGGGTAGGCTTAGCAGTGCCTCGCCGATCAGAAAGTGTCCCGGTGTCAGCGGGCGCATGTCACCAGGATCATCGGACATCGCTTGCAGTGGTCGAGAGTCCAAGCAGGCCTCAATCTGATGGAGCAGTGTGGTCAGTTCTTCATAGGTGAGGTGTTGCTCGCCTATCACCCTCCGTAAGTGGTGTTTTGTGGATTTGGCGGCTGCTTCCCATTGTCCTCCAAAATGAGGAGCAGCAGGGAGGTTAAACCTCCACTCAATACCGTCCTTCAACAGAGTGGAGCTGATGAGGTCGTGTCCGGAGTCTAGGTGGGACAACATATCCCGGAGCTCTCGGGCGGCTCCTATGAAATTGGTCCCACGGTCACTCTGGATAGTGGCACAGAGTCCTCGACGGGACGTGAATCGACGCAGGGCAGCGAGAAAGGCTTCGGTGCTACAATCAGAAACGAGCTCTAAATGAACCGCGCGAGTACTAAGGCATACGAACAACGCTACATAGCCTTTATATCTGCGTTGACCTCTGCCCCGTGACATCAGCAGAGTTAATGGTCCAGCGTAATCTACTCCAACGTGTAAGAAGGGCCGAGCTGGTGTCACCCGGGCTGCTGGCAAATCGCCCATTAACTGTTTCCCTGTTGCAGCTCGCCACCGTATGCAGGTTGGGCAGCGATGGAGAAGGGCCTTGATGCGCTGTCGGCCTTGGGGTATCCAGTATCTCTGGCATAGCGTGGTTAAAGTGAGTTGTGTCCCACCATGCAGTGTCCTATGGTGAGCCTCGGTCACCAGCAACTCCGTCAGACGACTGTCGCGGGGTAGCAACACCTGGTGCTGGGCGTCCAGTGCCAGGGCAGAATGGCGCAGACGCCCTCCGACACGGAGTAGGCCTTGGTCGTCCAGATATGGATTCATTCTCAGCAACCGACTTCGGTTAGATAGAGGGCGGCCAGCCTCCAGTTGCTGGATTTCCGGAGCAAAGCCGTGTCGTTGAACGATGCGCAGCCACCGGATCCGTGCAGTGTCTATCTCGGCTGGTGTCAGACGACATCCTCTCAGACAGGTTGATTCCGGGGGCAGCCAGTGCAAGCACCAAGCGGTGACCCTAAATAGGGAGTGTATGGATGAATATTTATAAAGTAAATTTTCTCCCGGTGCAGATTCATCCGACGTCGCGGTGGTGTGAGCTCGGGCTTCCAGGTCAGTCATGGGCAGTGGCGCTTGCTTCAAGTTGGTCCATCTCCCCGGCGTGGGCAACCAAGCAGGTCCAGTTCACCACAGGGTGAAATCAGGTAGCTGGCTTGGAGAAAGACCCCTGGATGCGCAATCAGCCGGGTTGTCTTGGCTGGAGACGTGGTTCCATTGAGCGTCAGGCAGTGTACGTTGGATTTCGGACACCCTATTAGCCACGTAAGTATTCCAGTGAGAAGGGTGTCCTTGTATCCAGGCTAGTGTGATGGCGGAGTCACTCCACAAATGTACGGGGGTTCCGCTCAATCCCAAACTCTCGCAAGTGAACGACACTAGCTTGGTCAGCAGGATCGCCGCACACAGTTCGAGTCGTGGTAGCGAGACTCGTTTCAAAGGGGCCACCTTGGCTTTAGCAGTGATTAGGTGGGTCTCGGCGAGATCTTCGCTGTCCACTACTCGGAGGTACACCACTGCGGCGTAGGCTCGCTCCGAAGCATCTGCGAAGCCATGAATCTCCAGTAGTTGAGGTGACTGCTGTACTCCAAACCAGCGAGGGACAGCGACGCGGTTGAGGCCAGGCAGCTCTTCGATGAACTGCTTCCAGTGTCCGGCATCAGTAGTAGGCAGTGGTGAGTCCCATTCTAAATGTAACAACCAGAGAGACTGCATGAATATCTTAGCGTTAATAGTAACGGGGGAAACCAAACCCAGTGGGTCGAAGATCCTCGCAATAGATGATAGGACCGAGCGTCGAGTGATCCTGCTGTCCGTTGCTGTAGGCGGCACTTGGACCCTGAAGCAATCGTCGGCCAAGCTCCAGTGGACGCCCAATGCTGTATGTGTTTCACCGTTCTGCCATTTGCATTCCGGAATGGTACCACAGGCATGTACTTGCTCCATCAGAGTAGGCTCATTGGAGGCCCATTTCCGCAGGTTGAAACCGCCCGCCTTACAGAATTGGCATAGCTCGATCTGTAATTCCAGGGCTTCCTGCAGCGAGTCGGCACCGGTCACGACGTCGTCCATATAGACGTCGCGTTGCAGGATGGCCGCTGCTCGAGGATGACGTGGCTGTTCGTCTATAGCGAGTTGACGTAGCGTGCGGATAGCAAGGAAGGGGGCACAGGCTAGGCCATAAGTGACCGTGTTGAGGTCATAGTCCGTTATGACGTTATCTGCGTAGTCTCTCCATAGAATCCGTTGGTAACAGCGGTCGTCGGGATGAAGCAAGATCTGACGATACATCTTTTCTATGTCTGCAGTGAGACA
This sequence comes from Andrena hattorfiana, assembly GCA_944738655.2. NCBI lineage: Eukaryota > Metazoa > Arthropoda > Insecta > Hymenoptera > Andrenidae > Andrena > Andrena hattorfiana. Next base: position 15,873,391 of record OX122895.1, read on the forward strand.
GACGCGGAAGAGACACCAGCGCAGCAATAGTTGGTGGAGGCTCGGTAGCAGATTCGGCCCCACCATCAGCGTGTCGTTCAAGGATTGTCCCGACGTCGTTACGTGCGACCCGTTGAATACCGCTCGCAGCTTGGTGGTAGTGCTGCTCTCCTTCAGGACTCCGTGATAAGGCAGATAGTAGGACGGTCCTGCGAGATCACCACGCACTGGAGACATGTGAGTAAGTTGTCTATACTCACGCATGAATTCCTGGTAGGCCTGAGCGAACGCCGGTTCCTTGTTGAATTTGGTTTCCATTTTCTGTAGCATACGTCGGGCACCGTGACGTGACTCTCCGAGCTCCCGCCTGTCACGAAATGGTAATCGGACCATATAGCGGCCGGACGGCAACCGCTGGTGACTAGTCCGGAAGTGGTCCTCGCAAGCTTGCTCTTCCGTGGTATAGGCGTTGGATACCATGATTTCCTCTTGTTCCCAGAAGCGTCGCGCCAGGGGCAGGAGTTCCTCGGCGGCGGTGCATGGGAGGGACGAGTACTCGCGGCTGTCAGGTAACTCGCGTCCTGGTTTCGACGTCGCTGGTCCAGACACAATCCAACCCAGAGTGGTGTTCTGAGCTATGGGCTCTTCGGTACGACCCCTAACAATGCCGTGAAGCAGGATGAGGGCCAGGGCGTCAGCACCCAACAGCGTCTCAATCGGCCCTTCGGATTCAAAGCTGGGGTCCGCCAAAGTAAGGTCCCTCAGGTGAGGCCATTTTGTAGTTCGGCTGTCTAGTCGTGGCTGGTAAGAGGTTATGCGTGGCAATACTAATGCGGCTATCACGTGGCGTTCAGTAGAGTTAAAGTGAGCGGTAAATTCCAGCTGCACTTTGCCACGGATTCGTTCAGGGAGGTGGTTCCCGACACCGTCTCGGTTTTGCCACCTTCCAGCGCTCCGATGGTGGTAATACAATTTTTAACAAACGCCCTGAGTTCCTCAAAAGTCGGAGGGGTAGTCCGGGTGTCGAGCTGCATTTCCCACTCTCTTGGCGACTGCTGGTCCAGCTTCTCTACCAACCAATAGACTAGCCAATCTCCTGAGGCATCAAAAGGGCGCTCCATAGCAGCAAGAGCCTCGACGCAATCGCAAAAGGTAAAGTAGAAGGTCTTGAGCTCCGTGGCTGACTCACGAGTGAGTGTCGGTAATCCAAAAATCGTCGCCATTTGCGCTTGTACCAGTAGCCTCTCATTTTCATAGTGATCCTGCAGCAGGGCCCAAGCGCGGGCGAAGGTCGCAGCTCTCACCGGAAGATTGCTGAGGGCAACGAGAGCGTCGCCCTTTAGGCAGCCACGAAGGTAATGTAAGCGCTCTACATCCGAAAGGCTTACGTCGCGGATGACGAGGGATCGGAAGAGATCCCGAAATTCTGGCCAGGATTCGTAGCGCCCGTCGAATTCCGGCAGCGGTAGTCGAGGTAAGGAGGCCTTGGAATGTCCGCTGGTAGACGTGGAATTGTTCAAAACTTCTGAGTCGCGACGATCAGTATTAAATGACTGCAGCTTGTCAACGAACAATGCCTCCTGGACAAGGAACAGCTCCTCAGCCACCTCATAGAGTGTAGTTTGAAAATAAGGTATATCTCTTTTCCCTGGAGCGACCAACGCAAGCAGTTGATCGTGCTGTTTGTCGAATTTAGTCCAATTTTTCCGTAGCAGCTCAAGACGCGTCTCGACGGATTGCTGAGTAATCTTGGCAACTTTCTTTAAACTTTCGAAAGCACGCACGATTCTGCCCATAAGCTCGGTTTGACTTTCCAGTAACGTATCCATTGTCCTCGGATATTCACACGGCCGTTAAGGTCGCGCTCACTCGTTATGATATGATTTACTGTTTTGGGTGGAGGTCACGCGCGACGGTTATCCGGCACTACTTAACGGTCGCGAACTGTTTTCACAAGCGCCGGCTGCGGCTCGAAGGACCAAATGTTATAAAGCGTGCTAAAGAATAGGCACCATGGAAAGAAGCTAGTTCTAAGCACTGCGAAAATTTAGTTTATTAAGGAGCACAAGGACAATTAACTTTAACGTTCACGAATAACAGTTACTATTATAATTAAGATGTATATACAAAGCCACAATTAAACTATACACTATTTACAATGAAATTATTAAAGATTAATTAGCAGTTAAGCAAGCGCGAAACCCGTTCCTCAGCAGATGAGGTAACTTCGTTAAAGCCGTGATTAAGCGAGAGAAGCGTGCAAGCAAGTACAGAGCGTGGTTTAGTAAGCGAACCGCGAACAAAGAGTGCCAGTTCCAGGAAATCGCGGTCGAATTCCTGGAAGGAATAGCCTTCCCCTTCCATCGATCGCGAATCGATGGAAGGGACCGTGATCGCCGCTCCACATGAGCAAGCAGGCCGCAGCCATGTGCCTAATTAGCGCTGATCATTGGGAGATGGCGTTAGTATGCTGCTTTTCGTGTACAACGAGAAATACTGCATTCTCATGTCTGTCTTGGAAGCGAACGAACCTCTAAATTGTACCGATAATAGTCGTGTCAACATTTGTTGACCTGCAAGGTTTCATCGTTGATGGAAGATTTGTTGTCAAGGAAGTGGCTGTCCTACGAAAGGGAACAATTCTCTCGCACTATATTTTTGGGAGTTCGATGCCACGATATCTTCTTACGAAATCTGACAAATCAAGCATGCGGTTGTTGGTGACAAAACATCATGGACTATGGTGGGAAGATGGAGACGTTCCATACAGTATGGTTAAACAGCTAATTACGAAAGCTATAGCTGATGCGATCGATGTAGAAGATGAAGCTTCCCATATCATATACGTTATGTGTTACAGAAACGCGACTGGCTTGCGGACTTCCTTGATGAAAATACGAGAGCGGACGTGATCATTGAGACACTGGACATTGACTACGAGGATATCAAATCTCTGCGATGTGGCAGACACGCAAAGCACTGTGCCTTGCAAAATGTTTTTAAAATATTCAACTGGTGGTCTGAACGGCAGAGAGAAATGCATAAATAAAATATAATCAATTTTTAATGCATAAATGTTTTTTTCTCCACACTCCCCAACCCAACCTCCTAAATGTGATGTACGCTAGATTAAGACGATGTTTGCAATTATTTAGAAGTGGTTCAATACGCGATCAAAGCGGTACGATACACGCTCAGAGTGATTCGATACGCGATCAAAGCGGTTCAATACACGTTCGATAGACGATCAAAGTGGTATGATAGAGGTTCGATACACGATCAATGTGTGTCTAGTCGAATGATGTGTCCAAAGAAGGAGGGGAAGAAGATGCGTGTGAATAAGGAGAGGATGGTCAGCGAAAATGAAGGTGGAGACATCGTACTTTGCAAAGCGACGCACTTCTCGGTTTCAAGATAAGGGTTTACATGCGAGAGCCTGGAAATACAGCGAGACCAGTTGTCTTCAAACGCTAAAGACGGACAGTCTTCTTGACACTTTGACAGTTGTGGAATATTTTTTTCGTTTTTGTTTTTATGCAATGGGGCAGTGGAGAATCGCGCCCCAGCATGACCATTCGCCGTGCGGGGGCAACCCAGAGGTATGTACACAACAATGTTTTTATGCTTATGTTTATTACGGTTTTTTTGTGAATATTATATCGTGGGTTTCTATGTTCTAGGACTCGCCACCACCGTCACCCCCCTGGTCCCCAGATTGGGCCTCGCCACCGTCACCGCCGTCGCCACATTCATCACCGTCGCCTTCACCGCCGAAACTTGAAATGGAGCCAAAACTGGTTCAATTTTATTTAGAATGCATGCTACCCGAATTAATAGATAGTCGGCACAATAGATGCATGTCTATTCGGGAGCCTAAATTTATATTAGCAGAAAGAGCGAAAGAAAAACCGAAAAGCTTGAAAAAGCGAAAGAGGTCTCCCTCCGAAAATAGTGAAACTCCGATGTCATCGAACTGGCCTCGCACCGCACTGTAAAGTGCAGGGCCACTGACTGTGTCAGTGGTCACAAGTGTCAGCAATCGCACTTTTCCTTGCGGATCGTACGATCACGCGAGTCGATCGACGCCGCCGTAACTTTCCCAAGAAAGTGAAAAAGGAAGTAGTAAATTTAATTACTAATTTTTCCTTTAATTTTTCAGACACATTTCTAAGTTCACAGGAGTAGATAGACAAAAGACAGATGCAAGGTAGAAAAAAAGATACAGATGCGGAGTATGGGACTGTAATGCCAGGGCAAATGGAATGTTAAATTGAATAATAAGTACCATATTTCAGGTAATGTTTCACACCTTATAAATCTACAATTAGGTATTAATATATGCAAAATAATTAACAATTAAGTATTAATACTGTGTTACAGATCCACACTGCATACAGGTCAGATGCAATCAAAGGACTACCTACTTAGTAGTCTTATAAGGGGATCTTCAGGACTGGCTTCGGAAATTGTTTATACTGCTTCCCATCCAAATTCGAGAAAATCGACTTTGAAAAAATGCCCAGATCACTTATATAGATTTGATAGGAAGCAATTACGAATGAATAGCGTGGGCACTAGCCAGTGCGTTGCGCTCCCAACTAGTAAGCATGAGGTCGCCAGTTCACGTCCCCCCACGGGGAAAAAATGATTATAAATATTTCTACCTAAAAATTACTATGCTCATTAAAAAGTACGATTTTTCAAGCAAGAGATAATGCAATGCTTTTACCCCCGGGATGTGGATGATTATAGATAAAAAAGAAAGTGTCATATTTTTCAAAGAATTATATTATTCAGAAAGTTCATTACAATCAGCGTGTTACACTTCGATGATGTCCCTTATTCATATTCTATGCTTTGAAATTACACATTGATTATATAAGATATTACATCCTTCTACGTATAAATAAAAAGATATTGATACGCAAATGAGTATTGTTTCATCGACATGTTTCCTAACTTCACTCCCGAACCTCTCTACCCTTCATTACTGCTATCCTCTTTTACGATCAGCGAGGCTCTGTTGCTAGACGCAGCTCTCGTGCCGCATCCTTCAAGACTTCTCGATAGAAAGAGAGAACTCTGTGGCAACAGCGTGACAGAGGCAGGGAGAACAGAAGATTTTGCAACTATGCGTAAAAAATAAGTAAACATAAATATTGCACAGAATGAGAGAAGATAATAAGAATTGCGAAGTTTAGAAGGAATGTTGATACACAAATTAGTATTGTTTCATAAATTATTGAAATAAACTATCAAATTAATCAGTTTATTCGACGGGAATTCACCCGTCGGCTACAAATAATTTTTTTAATCGAAGGCCTTCATTCTTGAGGTTCCCCGAAGCTCGAGCCGAACGACATTGTATCGCTCACCCGTCTATCCTGTCGCCTGGAATTGCTCGGCGATGTATCATCGATTATGCAGAAACAGAATTTCTTTATTTTTCATCGTATCAATATCAAAGTGATTCTGCCGATTAAATTGACAGGAAATAATTTAATTCGGACTACTTTGAACGAAACGGGCTTTCAATTCTGCAAATAAATTTTATCTGTAATATCGTAAATAATGACAGTTCAAGTTGTGTCAAGTTTGGTATCTTTCCATCTTTCCTTCTTACACTCCCGAACCTCTCTATCTTTCATTATTGCTACGTTCAGCAAAGCTCTGACGCTAGACTCAGCTTTCGTGCCGTATTCGATATCCCCATCAAAAAGTTCAGAAAAGTAAAAAAATTACGCCAAGTACATGAAATCAAATAAATCACAAAAATAGAAGATAATAATAATAATGACAAAATAAAAAAAAGATGTGAAATCAAAATGAGCTGCATGTACATAAAGGTGCTTTCCAACTGCGCTTAAGATGACACAACTACATATACACAGCTGAAATGCTGTGTTCATACATTCTATTACTCATATCGCGGACATTTTAATTAACCCATCAAAAAGAATCCCATTTAAAAACATTGTCGTAAATTAATAGCTTTACAAAATTAATGATATACAAAAATTGCGCCAATTATAACAATGGCTATTTATACAGAGAAAAAAATGTATTAAATAATATTAAGCAGACAACGGTACACACAGGTACCTACGGCTGGTCACCAAATGACCACCCGCCGACAGAACAATATACGGATTAACTCGAAGTGAAGAAAGTCGAAATTCCTGAAAAAACCGAACGATGTCGATTGCCCCCTATTCAACATCTGGCAGCCAAATGTTTCCCGATGAACGCTTCGAAAATAAGCATTGCCCGATTGTAAAGGAATAAAATGAATTTCGCTTCGAAAAATACGAAATTGCCGACTGTAAACGATAATAATGAATTTTCGCTTCGCTCCAAGTCCTCCTTTATTACATAAGACGGAACAGTTGTTTTTAGGATTACATTATATTACAGTCTTCTCTCGATATGTTGCCGCAAGTAGGGACCGGCGAAAGGAAGCAAAGAATAAAAATACTACTATTGCTATTAATGAGCATTATGATTCAAAATTTAAATATTTTAAATACACTAGGTCACTAAATTTAAATCGAATTTATACTTTTCGTTGCAAAATTCATAAAACTAAAGATTAATAAAATTCCAACTTTATCGTTTTAAAAGCAAATAATTGTAAAGGCCAATATAAAAAGAATTTCGCGATAAACTGTGAACAAATATTTCATGTTCAGATTCTTATTCGGTACAATCAGAAATTCGATAGATCCGAATATTGGAAGGTTCGAAGTTCGAATATTCGAATATTCGAATGTTCGAATGTTCGAATATTCGAAGAAATTATTCGAATTCTGTGGTATTCGAATATTCGATTACTTAGATTATTCGAATATTCGTTACAGCCCTAGTCCGAAGGAGGTGAAAGCGTATGGCAGAAAGTCTTGTTGCAGGAAATTTAAATGCTAATGGTAATAATTCAGCGAAAATGAACGAAGAGATCCAATATTTTTAACGCACAATTTATTGGTGTTGGAATAAAAGTAATTTAGTATGTTTATTGGTGAATTGAAATATTGTTAATGGGAATCTAAAAAGTTAATGAATTAATGAATAGCGTGGCAACTACTGTGGATTTTATTAAAGTATTACGAATGTCTTTCACAAAAGATTGAAAAGCATCAAGGGAGATGTGTTTTCAGCGTGCTTTCTTCACTAATGTGACTTGCTCTACATTGCAAGCAGTCCACCATAATCTAGTTTCTTAATAATTCTTAATGCTATGTCTTTTGACAAATTTTGTCGATTTACCTTATTTGACAAATTTCCAGAAACTTTTGCGAAACAAGATGCTCTGTCTATCTATATAATCTTCTACGGACAACCTCCAAGTCTGTGCATCCCTTTCATTTCTATCCATCCAAGCCTGTGCGTTCCCTTCATTTTTATCCAAGTCCTGTGCGTCCCTTTCATTTCTATCCAAGCCTGTGCGTCCCCTTCATTTTTATCCAAGTCCTGTGCGTCCCCTTCGTTTCTATAATATAAGCTTTACATAAAACTCTAAATTGCTGGTATAAAAATATCTGGCAATTTAAATGCAATGCAATTTGTTACAATATATATTATTTTGTACATGCATGGTACAAATTTCCAGAAACTTATGCGAAAGGAGATGCTTCTCTGTCGAACCTTCTCCGGACAACTTCCAAGTCTGTGACTCTACATAAGAAATCTATTAAAAAAATTTTGGCGACTTACCTTGTTAATTGACACAATAATTCAGTCTCCTAAGGTAAATGTCCCAGTACTTAAACATGGCCCAATAATTAAAAATCGATAAGAAATTTTATTAATAATAACAGTTTTACTAATTTGCAACGTTTAAACTATTCAAAATATAATTGCAAAATGTATTAGCTTTATATAGATACAATTATAAGCTTACATAACTGAATAGTTATATCATGCAAAAATATTATTGTACAGTAAAACTTCAACAGTTTCAATCTCGCTTCTCATCTAATGGGCTCAAGCGAGCGAGAGAATATTTTTGTTAAGGTTGTAATTAATTATTATTTTATAATTTTTGAAATAGTGCAGTTGTTGTGGATTTATTATATATTGAAAAATTGAAAATTAATTGGATCTCTTAATAATTTTTTGTTTTTAATATTGAAATTGTTGCGTTTATCCAATAGTACATGATAACATGTCACGGACCAGTTATTAAACGCGTGTTTAATGGTTATATAAACACTGGTACAGTCGTCAGTACCCACACAGCACACAGGCGTCTAGTCCCAGGCGCTCGAGGCGCCTTAAAGGCGCCGCGAGTGTCCCACGAGCGTCCAATATGCGCCTTCGGAGCGCCTGATGTTACAAAACGGGACGCCTTAAAGGCGCCTTTAAAACTCCTGAATTAGGACTGACAGGCCTGGATTAGGACTGACAGGCGTCTTAATTATCGATAAATTAGGTTAAATGCAGCTGTTTAAAAATCGCCATTAGGGCGTATTTACGATGGTTATCGATACTGATTAATTATAATATAAATTTAATAAAACAAAGGGTTATCAAAATGAAATCAGACTCGATAAAAATTCATTTTTATTGTTTATTTATTTAAAATTTGTTTACAGATACTTGAAAAATCAAGGAAGTTCTCAGTTGGACACACACACACACATATATATATATATATATATATATATATATATATATATATATTTCATTTTCTATCATACCATGCTTTGTATAAAATATATAATTCGCAGTGTGTTTTGTCACGTCCCGCGACGTGGAGTCTAATATATACTAACCTTTTAAATTACTAGATTTACTATTTCGTACTCTGAGGTATTGTAACCACCTCGTATGAAAACATTATACAAAATATTACGTAACAAATAGCCAATAAGGCATTATAACCATAAACAACGATAAGAAGAGATCGAGAGAAGAATGTGCAGACGGCAGCGAGCAGGACAGCCAGATCGAGGAGGTGACGGACAGCCAGCTGTATACCAGATAGCTGACCGCACGAACACCAAGAAGGCCCAGCCAACACCAGCTGATGTTCAGCGTGGTACAGAGGCCCATATCAACCAGTGGAGACGATACATCTTCGCGGAGCTGTGCCCCTAATCCTCGACAGAAGATTGCCCTCCCGTCATTTCCCGCAAATCGATCACCGATACCCATACCAAGTACTTAACTTCAAACCCTAGTACGTAAGCTGCACGGAACTAACCGTACAGAAAATATTATAAACTTATAAATCTAAATATGTATTAAGAATCTTGCTATCGTCGCCGCTGGGAATCAGATAAAATTAACACGTATTAGTCACGAAGAATGCGAACGAAAAGGAACGTGACTAAGTAGTAAACAAAACTCTCGGATTAGAACGATGGGAAGATTCTTCCTGGAAGATTCCAGGTTGAGGCTGTGGGATGGGGTCTCCCACCTATAATTTGTCATGTGACAAATCATAGAGAAGGAGTGATCGACTGCCCTATAAAAAGGGACTGACCACCCGCGGAGCTCAGTATTACAGTATTATATTATTATATTATTATTATTACCATGTTCATCGAAAAACATATTTTTATCAATAACAAAGTGTAAAAGTATAAAGTGACAAATAAAAGTGTTGTTAACATTTTAAACAGTGAGTGAAGAGTTTCCATCCTTTTATCCTATCCTCAAAAGCGAGCACTCGTCTTTTAATTAAGTAAACTCAATTACGAAAATGTGTATTGACAGTTCACGGGTTGCGCTGATTGATGGGAACTCCTATGAGCAGAACGTTGCCCGCGGTTTTACCAGAAATTAAGCGCAAGGCGTGATTGACGCGATTAGTTCTAATATCAACGAAATTCTAATTAAATGTTGCAAAAATATGAAAAATCACGCTTGCCTCCGTCGATGGTGCCACTGAAGAGCAGAACGTTGCCCGCGGTAGCACCTGGTACGGAAGGTGGAGAGTGATTTATTGGTCGATAAATAATAACTATTTTAAATTATAAAAGACGAATGCCGCGAAAAATCGTGCGACGTGTGCAATTAAAGAAACTAAACATCGAGAAGCGCCAGTGACAGTCTAGCAGGCCCCAGGAGATATCAGAGGTTCATCAGGTCCTATCTCGAGAAAGTTAAAGCTAATATCGAAATAAGAAAGGTAGGGTACTTCACAGAATAATAATATTGAATTTATAAAAACATTGTCTCAACTATCCCAGAGCGTAAATCCCTGGATTTGCTCAAAAGCGGTTAAATATGAGAACTCTATAAAATCGCGCCCCAAATAGGAAGTAGGGACGTAACAGTTTACAAATATTTAAGAGCTATACTTATACAATACTTGTGTTATTATATATATTTTATATATATATGTTATTATATATGTTTTATTATATATATATATATATATATATATATATATATATGTGTGTGTGTATGTGTGTGTGTGTGTGTTATATATATTTCTATATCAAGATGACCTTACGCACGCAATGAAAACAGAATGCACTTACATAAGAAGTATAGCTAGGTGATACACATGTAAGTATGAAAATTATACAAAATGTACAGAATATACAGAATATGCATATAAAAACACTTAACGCTTCAGCGACGGCGCTGAATGTAACAATTTCTCTATGCGGACGGCGGTCGCGTGCCAGTATTCTCTCTGGTTTCATCTTTTAATATAGCCTCCAACTCTTCCACTCTTTCTACGGAGTTCAACGGAAATTGTAAATGATTAAATTTTACCAAAAATGATCGTTTCCGATCCGGCACTGGTGCTGCTTGCGTTTGTACTTTACTTTCCAGGTTTTTCACCCGCTCCAGCGTTTCGAGGAGTAACGTTCTCAAGAAATTGTTCTGAGCCATCATGGCGTGGTTTAGCTCTATTAATATTTTAAAATCGGTAGCGTTGCTGTTGCTGCTGCTGGTGCTGCAACTGGGGCCTGCATCTATGTTTTCTGAACATTATTTATTACATTTTATATTTTTTCACTGTAACTTTCCATGATAAAAAACTATCTCCGCATAGAATATACACATATATTGACTTACCAACTTGACTATTTGCACGGGAGAAACTCCCTTTGCTTCCATTGCTGGTGCTGGACCCCGCAGGGTATACTGTTTCGTCTAAAAACCAAAATTGTTTTTATTAAAGAGTTCTGCTGCAAACATTAATAAACATATATATTTTATATCTCGCACGTAGGTCAGTGCTTTAATCAGGGGCACCTCAAGTGGTAACAAACAGGAACGGACAGAACGAGCAGTGTTACCAACCCTACGGAAAAATCCGTAGATCTACGGATTTTTTACTTTATCTACGGACCTACGGATTGTAAACTGCCGTCAAGCTCATCTCTGCTAGGTATTTAACTCTTCGAGTATATTTGACCAGGCAGGCTTGTCATACATGTTCTAGTGCCAGCACGTCCAAAAATTACATCTGATTTGTGTGGAAACTCTCTACTGCATTAAATTCGATAGTTGCAAGTACAAAGGCGTGCAAACATGACCCCCAAGAGTGTCGGGATCGCATACGAAATAGAACCTCTCTAAGGACATTGGCTGTGAAAATTACGGCAGTTCGAAATCTTTAGACCTTGCTATGCAGGCGCATTCATAAAGTGAGACCCTGTGGGGTTGCGTCGAAGGAACGGCCTACTTAGTACAAAAGCGAACATAATAATTCTCGAGGTAAGGAAGCAGAATTGCGGACACATCCAAAACGCATCTACTGTAAATAAAGCGTAAGAAAAATGTGAAAAATGTATTGTTACTAATCCACAAGGGCAGATGTTGGCAACCACATCGCTGCAAGATGGAATTTGTACATTAAATAACGCAGAAGAAGAGGGACTTTTACCAACAGAATCGGTGAAACAACATGATTCTTTACACAAACGCCTAGGACAGAAGATAACTTGAACAGAAAAATAATATGATTGAACCGAGCAAAGTAGCGGGAAGGGAATTAGAAGATTGTATTAGGTAATCGTAATTTTTATGTAGCATATTTACACACCTGATCGTATAATTGGTTTCCTCATTTTTGGAGGTGGGCATAACAGCCACGTTGAACCTGGAATGATTTCCTCCATTGGTGGAGGTGAGGACATCAGCGGTGTGTTGTCAGGCCCTGACTCCTCACTGCTCGAATACCTTTTCAGTATAATTTTCCTCTTTGTGGCCTCCACGTCTGACTGTAGGTCGCTTGTTTCCTCCGCTTTTTTTGCTTTTGCCCTCGCCGTGGCATAATCATCTGAATGAACACATTAGTGATTAATGGGTATAATAATTACTCACCAATTAGTACTATAATTAATAAGTAAATATAATAATAATTTCAACGTACAACAGATTCCACCGGGAAAGACTGATACGGCGAGCTTCTCCCACGATTCATCGCGCAGCTCGCAATTCTTGATTGCCACTGTTATGCGGCTGGCAGGGGGGCCAAGCTTCCCTCTTACGAAAGTTGAAGCAGAGTTTGTAGCGCCTCCTGCCTATTAGGTGCGTACTAAACTGTGAATGTGTGAATCGGGACGTATGTGTATGTGTATACGTGTAATGCACCGCTTACTTTAAAACCTGTCCACGGATCGTCGCGCCAGCGACACGTATGCAGCAGATAGGAGGATAAACATTGAAACTGAATATTTCTTCTTTTCTTAGGAAAAGAAAATATATTCAATTTCTTTGTATATCCTTCTATCTGCTGCATACGCGTCACTGACGCGACGATCCATGGTCAGACGGCCTTAGAAAAGGTAAACCAGGGAAAGTGAGGACGCCATTTGAAGGATTTCTGGTCATTCCAAAATTTAATCTTTTAAATTTTATTTTAGAAATGACAGGGGTCCTTTGAATCACGTCCGTACTTCCTCCGATTTACCTTCTGAAAATATAAATATAATTAAAAGTAAAAGTATAATTAGATACATAAATATATGTTAAATGATATAAAAATTCTTTATTAATTTTAAATAATATTAGTCATTACAATTATTACAATAACAATGATCATATTAAATTCAACAATAATATTACAAAATTTATACAACTCCTAAAATATTTTACTTTATTTCCCAAATTGCTTCAATTCGTTGTCATCAATAGAATCTGCAAAATAATTAAATTGTTTACAAAATTTTTTTTTCTTTAGGTTGTTTTTACGAGGGAAAACGGCGGGAATCTTCAAAAGACGTCTAGTAGGATCCGCACTACTAGGCAGTTGTCGGATTTATACCGACTAAAACCGCTAACCCCATGCGCATATAAAACACTCATTTCCACTCCTACATGCAATATAAAAAGTCAAACACTCATGCAATATAAAAAGTCAAACACTCATGCAATATAAAAAATGAAACGCACATGCAATATAAAAAATTAAACACACATGCAACAGTCCGGCAGCCAAACATATATACATAATAAAAAACGCATTACACACTCATACTGCAATCGCATACATGCAAAAAGACTTAAAAGTAGATTCGAATATACAAAAACACAATTAGAACCTTTGCTTCCCATGTGATCTGCCATAAGTCAAAGCACATAATGACAAACCAGACATTGGAATCATAGGTTCTTCGGAACAATTTAGTAGCCTATTGATGGAACAAATACATTTCTTTAATACATGATCGACATAGTTGTCAGTCAAATCCACTTTGAGATGCCCTAAAGGGCAATCGCTCAGGTTGACATCAACTGAAAGGCTTAGACACGTTTGAATTAAAATTTTTAAATTACGATGTTCCGCGAAGTTATCGAAACAGTATTTAGTTAAAACATAAACCTCTCGCATAAATTGTACTATTAATTTTTTTTGTGTTAAAAAAGCTTGGCAACACGTAGCACAAGCTTGAATAAACGGTTCTAAGTAATCTAAATTGACAGTAGTAGCATCATAATTTTGCAAAATTGACTCTATTGATTCTACAGCTACTACTGGTACTGCATTATTAGAAAATTGAGAATTTCGATTACGAGAGGAAAATTCGAAAATTTCTTTAACATTTAACAAATTTTCACTACAATCTGCCACGCAGTTTTGTCTTCCTGAGTTGGAAAACAATGAATTTATGAGCAATGACTTGTAGTATCCGGTAAATACTGAACAAGTCGGATTTGTATTTCTTCCACCATGTTGTCTTACCAGCGAGAAAAAATTTTCCAAAGGATCTTGATTAAAATCTCTGGTTCTGAATCCTGCAAACCCAAGATCCAGCAAATAAGACTTAAGAATTTTGAACCCTTTCAGGGTATGTATCCAATTCTGCAACGCCGCAGGATACTCTTTATCTCCCGCTTTGCGTTTGATAAATCGCATACTTTGGAATAAGTTTATACACTTATTCCAAATATCTGTGGCGTTACTTTCGTTATCCAAAATGGCCCTACTATTGACACTGTCGAAAAGTGAATTTAAATTTAGAAATAATATCGCCGTATCTATTCCCGAAGCTGACATCTTTCTGGATTTACAAGCACTTTCCGCCTCAGTAGTGCTCATAAGTTCCATAAGAGATGATACTTTACGCGAGAAGACTTGTGTACAATATTTGACACGCATCTTCTTAATTCTACTTGGAACGACATGCTGTTCCGTAATATTGACTAAAGTTCTAAAATCACCTCTACACCGATCAATGAAATAAGTATCCTCGAAGTGGGACCATTTTGCTGTTCTTTCTACACCGTCCAGAGTATAACGAAGATCCTTCGTTAACAAATTATTTCTAATACATTTTAATAAATGAGGCGGATCAAACAGTGGTACTATCTTTTGTTCATCTACCATGATGAGCCCCTCTTCAGCCGACTTGCAATCTCTTTTCGTGTCGAAAAGTAATTGCTTAGTCGCGTGTACATTTGTTGACCCTTGATCGCAAACCGAAGCAACAACTCTTAAGCGTATAAGAGTGCATTCCCGTACTATGGCCTTAAATGTACGCGCTATCGACTCCCATAAGCGGTGCCCCTACAAAAGGAGTACGACACTGTTTGCTTCCACGGTTTATCTCCAAATATCCCTCTTAACATAAAGACCTGAACATGGTCTGCAATATCTCTATTACGCGAAAACCCGAAATCTACTAGTCCCTCTACAATATCGGAATTGACATTATAATGAAGCCGGGGACTAAGCTTCATTTCGTCAAATTACAAAATGCAATATCTGTACCGCGAATCCTCGAAATTGTCGAGTATATTTTCGATGCTGTTGAAGACAGACTTACTAATACATCAAAGTTATCACTAGATAAAAGTTATCTGGCGGATAGGTACAGTAGAGTGTGATTGACTCGCGTTCTCCTAGGCTAGTTACATCGAAAAAATATTAATATTAAGCTGCTGTTGCAGAATTAAACTGGTGAATGTTTAAAGAATGACCATTTATTAATTGATATTTATATCTATACAATTTTCACTTTGATATAGCAGCTTAATATTGACATTTTTGCGATGTAACTAACCTAGGGAAACGCGAGTTAATCATACTCTACTGTACCTATCCGCCAGATAACTTTTATCCAGAGGCGAAGAAATCGGCCATTACGGAGGCTTTGTACGAAAATTAATAATTTGCTGATCGGAATGGCATAAAGATAGAAAAATTCAATTTGTACTACTACGCCACTATTCATTATTATTGAAAAATACCTATTATTCTAACAGTTGAAACAAGGGAGACAGTATCGAATGTTTGTATTTTCTTACCAGTATGGACCTCCATACGTTCAGCTGCTTGCTGAACCTCCAGGCGGCCAATCCCTCCACAGGGTCCATTATTATCTGTAACACAAATTACAAATATTCATATTGTATAAACTAGTTAAATTCTAAGTTTAAAAAAACAAACACATGCATTCTAAATTTTATAATAAGTATATATTTGTATTTCCTTACCAATATCTACATCCAACGGTTCCCTTACTTCCGGTACCTCCTGATGGTCAACTGCATGCTGTAGCAAGCAGCTTACATCAATTGGTGCTACAAAATATTAAAATAGTTTTTAGTAAAGTAAATTATATGTAAACCATGCAAATGATTCTAGAGGTGAAAATAAGACGAAAATCAAGAATAACGATTTCGCGTTTGAGCCTCCATTTTGCAGTAATAATGGGTTAAATTTAAATTTCTGTCTCCTAAACTAGTAGTCGGAGGACTCTGGGCTTTTGTAGTTACATTGTCGACTAGCAATAGAACAAAACAGTATTCATACATTTTTCTGTATCTCTTAGGGTTTAACATTTATAAAGTTTTTAAAATCCGAGATGTCGGTAAGGAATGAATCTTGAATATTATAAACTTTATAAATGTTAAACCCTAAGAGATACAGAAAAATGTATGAATACTTTTTTGTTCTATTGCTAGTCGATAATGTAACTATAAAAGCGCAGTGTTCTCCGACTATTAGTTCAGGATAGACGTATACAACTTATGAAAGGAAAAGAAAAGATTAACGACGAGAACGTTAAGTTATCCAGAATCATCCTTCTCTAATTATTACTGCAAAATGAAGGCCCAAACGCGAAATCGTTATTCTTGATTTTCGTCTTATTTTCACCTCTAGAATCACCCCTTACAATATTTTCAGCACGTTTTAAGAAACGTACACCCTATATATTAAACATACCTGGAAGTTGAAGCATTGGAACAGCAGTCTTACAAAGATTCCTTTGTAATTTGTAGATGCCTAAGAAGTGCGCATCGCAGATCTTCCTATTGCGAAGAGATTGGTGCATTAACAATGGATTGCCGCAAGCAGCAATCCATTTTAAGCACCTCTCTCGGTCTTTAACGATATCGGGAAATGCCCTCAGTAGTTTATTTCCCGATTCGCAACCTTTCACTTCGCAATTCTTAGGCCCGGACATAATCTAAAACCATCGACGAAGTATAGAATAGACCTATCACCTTATGGGACTTCGTGTCACCACCCAAACTGTATTACCGACCCATAACTCGAGGACTGAATTTAGCGGCCTCTGCTCATGAACAGCGTCCAACTTAGGAACTACTCTGAAATGTGTTGAAATCCTGAAAGGTGTGCGTGATTGTATACGTGTGACTTGTTTAGAGTGAGAGTTTGACAGAGGACAGGCTTTTGTTACGCTACGCTTTGGCTCGGTTTGTCAGCGACTCACGAGGATTCGCGTGGATTTTTCTCCGAAAATCTATTTCGGTGATCTCTTCTTGAAAGCTTATACAAGCTATAAATTGCAAGATGACATTGATTGTTAGTACTTTACGTGTAGTGGAACACTTAACTAACATTTTCGCGAGTCGTATGTTGAAAAATATTAAAAATTGACGCTGTTACTGACATTCCCACAAATCTCTGCACTCCGCGCATGTCTAAATAGACGGTGCCCATCCTACGATACGTATAAATCATTGAGAACAAGGAATCCAAACGTTTTTTTTAAATTTATATTCGTAGTTTTCGGCACCCGAGGACATTTTGCAATAGTTTATTTATTACTTGGGAACGATAGATGAGTAGTTAAAACTCTACGTTTCGTTACAAATTGATTGGCCCTTTCCTTATTAACTATTGTATGGATTTAAAAATTGTAAAGAACATCTCCGATGTAAGTACCCGAGCGTATTGCTTGCGTTAAGGTCTGTTTCTATTATTCCTAGATATGTACATATGAGAAAACAGTTATGGTATTTTTTAAAGCACAAGTAAAAAAGAAGGTCCTGTTTTACGAACGTCGCGACTTGCGTGCGAGATAAAATGGGAGGGAAACGGCACGGAGGTCCTTTACACGACAAACGATCATTCTGGCAGCGGCAACAAAGTATAATACTACATTGTCTTCTTGCATTCTCCGTGCGTCCGATTTTCGCATGTCGATGTCGGTCCACGGACAAGCTAGGCTTCTAGATTTTACTTTCTTCTACAAATTCTGCAAAAGCCGTAATCAGTAGCTAAAAGCGGAAAACATGTATATACACATGCTAAGCTAATCATAAGGTCAAATTTTTACATTCTCTGTTTCGGCTCGATTCGAGCATTTACGGCATATTAGTGAGATTTTTTTAATAAAAGGAAAATGAAATACGACGTAATTCGGGCAAGTAGGTATGTACATATGTAGAGTTGCTATACGTCCTGTATATACGGGACTGTCCCGTATTTCACTGTTCCCGTGAAATATTTTACAGAGTAAAATAAACCATTACCTACCCACTTTTTTCATGTTTTATTTAATTAGCATTTAAATGTTCCGTATCAAAGCTTGACAATTATGGCAACCCTAAAAATAAATCACTACCTACCCACTTTTTTCATATTTTACTTGTTTAGCATTTAAACAAAATAGAAAATGGTAAAGATTCGTTAAGAGCAAACGCCTGATTTAGCGAGCTCTGCTTGCAAGACATTTCAAGTCGCATTGATTTTTGCCTTCAGGTGTATCGCGTTTCTGGGAACGGCGTCTGTTTAAAAAAAAAGACGAACTTTTCGTTGGCCTTGACCTCAACAATCGATGAGAAAAAGGCCGCACATCTACTGAACGTTCGCTATCGTATTATTTTCTGGATTTTAAAAAAATATGTTATTATTTTTCCTCTTTCTGTACCAATTTTTTGCCGTACCTTCCTCATACCAAACTGCGTCGTAATTGGTTTCATTTTAGTAGACAAATCTGACATACAATTCAGATGTTTGCATAATGATAAAAATATTGAAAAATTATTTTTCCATTAGAGGATACTGCATATTAATGGCCCTGTATTCCTTCCAAGCGCCGACCAACATGTTGTTATAAAGAGTCGGTAGCTTCTGAACAATTTTAGAAATCTATGTGAACCTGATATCTATGTTTCCATATTTAAAAAAGTGATAGGAACTAGAGGAAATGCTGTATTGCGTTGTCTCAAGCGTAAATGTTGTAAAACGTTTATAAGACCGATTCGAAAAATCCGATCTTACCATATTTTATGGAAGAAAGAAAGTCAGAAAAGCATGTATTTAGCCGGGTAATATAACATTTTTAATAGTTTTCTTAGCAGGTTAGTCAATTGAATGTCAGGGTGGCTTAAAGTAATTATTTAAACATTTAAAGACAGTTCTTCGAAATATAAAAGAAATAATTACGGCTACAGTCCCTAGTAATAATCCCACTAAATATAAAGAATTTAATGAAATTTAATGAACTTTTTTCCCGCTTGGGACCGCAAGTCAAATTTTTCGTGTACCCAAGCTCAGAAATATCATTCCAACTACCACTAATTAGGGATGGAGTGCAAAGTCACTAACAGTGACTTATCATCGTGATCGCAGAATCACGATCACGGGCGTGATGTAAGTTAAATCACGCCCGTGATTTTTTTACCTCAAGTGAATTTGCTCACTGTGAATACTGTAACCGTAATTCTTGCTCATGATTGAATTATTTTTTATAAAATACTTCAATATATCTTGTGTTACAAATAAAACGTGCTAATTCAGCGAATATATAATATATACATTCCCAGATAGCACACGACGTCCATAAACCGTCTTTAAGCGTCTTCAGACGTCTTGAAAGTCTTATGCCGGTATTCATAGTCGCTACTTATTCTTAAGCAAATGCTTAAGCATTCGGCATCCTTTACTAGCTACTAGGTTAGTAGAGGATGCAACATGCTTAAGCATTTGCTTAAGAATAAGTAGCGACTCTAAATACCGGCCTTAGCGCTTTCGGACGGTCGCACTGGGGCGCACTAAGTGCGACAGTCCGAAAGCGCTATCTGAAAGACGTCTTCAGACGTCTTGAAAGTCTGAAAGATGTCTTAAAGACGGCTTATAGACGCCGTGTACTATCTGGGTTCATAAATCGTCAATATATGCACGCACTGATTTGATTGGCTAAAGTATTCACATATACATTATACTTTTTAACTAACGTGAAGAAATATTCGCTAATTTAAATAGATCAAGAACGATCACATTGTTTCAACTGACATTCTATAAGTACAGTGAGGATTTGAAAATGTTTCGAGAGAAATTAGAAATTGGGGTTATGTGGCGCGTGCAAAGAGCAGTTATGCTTTCCACCAATCAGATTACAAAAATCGCGAATCACTGTTCTGCCTGCACCAATCAGAAGCGATTACGAAAATCACGGATCACTGTGAAAAATCACCGTGATTGGGAACGAACGTGATCGGATCACTCGTGATTCACAAATCACGGTTCTAGCCAACACTACCACTAATGTAGGGTGGGGAAAGTTCCCCTTTCATGCGGCCGCCCAGGCTAGGGAAAATGCGCAGGCTGGATACGCGTGATTATTATGTAGTCCCCTCCTCGAAGTGACAGAAAATATAACCTATATGCTATATGACAATAAATGTTTATTGGCTATTTCGTTCCTTTACGCTACATTTGTGAACTTTTTATAACTTAACATCCTTCCAAAATATCGTTGTTACGCCGCAACGGTATATTTATGAAATTGGGTATAGCATATAGGTTATAATTTCTGTCACTTTGAGGTAGAGGTGTGACTATCGAAATGTTATCGATATTTCGATATATCGATAATATGGTTAAGATATCGTTGACGCGAATAGACCCAGATAGCACACGACTTATAGATGACGTGTGCTACCTGAGAAATCAGCTAAGGTTTACACGAAAAAAGGTCAGCAGCGTAGAAAGCGTTGCTGGGTCCATACACGACGATATCCAGCACCGAAAAACACCGTTGTGAACGGACGAAAATATCGGTGCTGAGCCCATTCAGTGTTTTGCGGTGCTGGACAGCGCCGTGAATTCAAATACAAACAAATAGATTCTGATTGACTTTATTATACAAATAATGCGTTGCATTCTAAGCGGAAAAAGGCCTGTACCGTTGGCAACGGTGCTCGAAAAGTGAGCACCGTAAAAACCGGTGCTGGGCCCATTCACGGCACTATCCAGCACCGAAGAATACCGTTGTGAATGGGCGAAAACATCGGTGCTGAGCCGCTGAGTATCGAAAGCGATATCTTTAAAAGTATGAATACCCAGGTAGCACACGACGTCTATAAGCCGTCTTTAAGACGTCTTCAAAGCCTGAAAGACGTCTTAAAGACGACTTATAGACGACGTGTGCTATCTGGGTATGTATCGTTGCTTTACAATGTCTTTAAAATTGTTATTTGCATCGTTGCTGCAACAAAGTGTGTTATATTCTACCTCAGCCTCTTCTAGAAGAGGCGAATAGATCTATTCGTCTTAACGATATCTTAACGATATTGTCGATATATTGTTAAATATCAATAAGATATCGATAATCTATCAATAATCGATAGTCACACCTCTAATCAAGCATAGAAATCTGTAAACATGAAAATTGATGCTAAAATCAAGTAGAGTCTAATAAAAGGCATGAATTTGGCAAACATAAACAAATTAAGCTCAAACTTATTATTTCGATGAAATGTACTAAAAAAATGACGTTATGAATAGGAAATTTTGATTTCTTAACCACGAATAATTACACTCATCGACTTCATAAATATATCGTTGAGGCGTAATAATAATATTTTGGAAGGATGTTAAGTCATAAAAAGTTCACAAATGTAGCCCAAAAGAACGAAATATCCAATAAACATTTATTATCCTGTAGCATATAGGTTAAGTATATTTTCTGTCACTTCGAGGACAGAAAATCCACTCTTCGAAGTGACCGAAAATATAACCTAACTAAGAGACTGTACAAATGTTTATTACGTGGTTGTATTTATATAATATTTCTAATCGAAATTTATGGAAATAAGTGCAAATTATGCTTCTATCAAAATGTATTAGTAAACGGAATTATGCAACATGTTTCTTGAAATTAGTCTTAACGTTCATGCCGTTTTAGATTTTAAACGTTTCCGATAAGATTTAATTTCAATTCCTACCACTCGTAGCATTGTAATCTTATTTTAGACTGAATCGATAACGTTGGGTGTGACACGAAAATGGCAAGGGGGCTCGCGAACCCCCCGAGCGTGTGACACAAAATTACATTCCGTGATAGGTCTATTCTATACCTGGTCTGTGCTAAAACTCAAATTGATGCAATTAATAAAAATACTTACAGTATCTCAAAGACGCTATATTACAAAAATTACTTATCTTATGTGATGACTGATCCACGTGGGTTATGGTGGGTTACACTTCCTCGTGTCCGCGCCAAACATTTAAAAATGACGACGGTCGTCATGGTAACATTTCACCAACGTCGAAAGGTCGTGTGTCGTGCTCACTGATACACCTAGGTATGTGATGTACCTAGCGCCTCCTACCTACTTGGTGCTAACTAAACGAGAACTTCGGCTAATCCCAGACGGCTTGGTCCCCCTGGATAACTGCTGCAGTTTCCTTGCTACCTGTAGGGTCCAAGGAAACCTTGTCACCCCCCACTATGCGGCACAACCCCCATCCTGCCGACGGATATTCCTCTGCAGACTTGCCAGAAAAGCTCTTTAAAGCAGAAAAGCAGAAAAAATTGAACCAATGGTTTTTTTAACCCTTATGAGTGTCGCTACCGCCACTACAAAAATCAGGTCATTATTTTCTAAACATCGATTTTTTTTGGGCACCTAAAAGTTACAAAAACTGCAGGAGAAAACGTATTTTATCTTTAACCGTCTGCTATTCTGTAGATTTTTTTTTTTCAAATTTCTGGTCGTGGTAAGGGCGATAGCACCACTCGTAAGGATTAAAAAAACGTTTGGTTCTCTTTCTTCTGCCCAGAATCTGCGCCCAGTGGAAAAGCCGCTAGCCTTGGGACAAGACAACAAGGATGTGTACGGTTAACAACGGTTATAATTTTGAAAGTTGTAAAGATTTTAAATCATCCTTCATGATTTTAAACAGCCAAAAGATGAATAAAAGTGTAGGTATACGAGGCATCAATGTTGTATCTTTTTTTGTCGCCTAGAAAAGAGATCACGAAATCGGCTGAAAAATCGGCCGTTTAAACCCGGAAAAAACGCTAATAAAAGGAAGCAATGATCTCAAGTACAGTAGTGGTCAAAGAAGACAGTGCCGCTACTGAAAAGAGCAGAATTACTACTGCATCTTTATTCGTATCCTGATCTAATTCCTTTAATTTATTTATTAAAATATTATAACCATATTTTTTATATTTTTGTCCAAGTAATCGTTAGATTTAATTTTCCAAATGCATTGATCTTCTTTGTACGATTCGATAAATCCTCTCAGCAAATTACACGTGTCAATAATTTTAAATCTGTCTGCCGGTGGCCCACACTTTCCGTTAATTTTGATATGCGGCAAATTTGAACACAGAAAAATCAACCTTGCGGTGATTGCGTTCATGCCAGACAATTAACACACGCGCTCCGTGTTGCATTACAACTTTTGACTTCATGCAAGTCCGTAAATCGAACGGGCAAGAGGGAGCGTGTATGGCGGCCTTTAGAGTGCCTAATGCCGCGTCAAATTGATCACTTTTTTAATTCGATGTCTGGGATTCTGTTCAAAATCGGATATGACGTTGTTCACGTGAAATTAAGGGGAGTTCGTATTTCAGGGGGTTGAGTCTTAAAACTTTCACCTCGCAGTAACCGATCGTCTCTTCCGCAAATCTGCGTTGCACGTGTTGGCAATGACCAGAGTCGCGGGGGGGGGGGGGGTGACAATAAGCAGAGACAAGAAATCGTGAGGGTCGTCGGCGGCGCGAGCCCGCTAATAATGGAAAAATCAAAGGCCAGGTCTAGGCGTTTTCGTGTACGTCGCACAGTGGGCTGAAAGAAAGTTTAAACTGTCCACTGCGTTTAGCGTTCAAATACACTGTAGACTGTATCGCGGAAGTAATTGTTAATTGAAGGGTCGGATGCAATAAGGGGACTAGCGCTGGAAAATGTGAACAATTGTCCAAACGCTAAGAAAGATTGGAAAATTAAATGTTATTAAACTGAATTTTAAAAAATATGTTGTAAAGCTCGTCACGACACACATTTTTTCTATTTACAGTTTGTTTATCGAATCATTACTATCCGAGTTGAAAAATAATAAACAAGGAATTTTTCATCGTCCAAAATCATTATTTCTTTAAACATAAATTGCGATAACTTGAGTAAATAGTAAGGGATCGTTATGAGACTTAAAACATAACTTCAGAAAACTCTAGCGAAGCCGTAAAACGTATGCACAAAACCCGTTATGTTAAAAAAAGTAATAATATTTAATTAAAAAGGAATGCTGGACATAACCCATGTTTCTCAATGTTCGCCGTTAAAAAGTATCGAGGCAATTTTGAGGTACATATAACTTGCAGCAACAAAGTTTTTCCTTAATATACAAAGAAGATTTTCACCAATTTTCACACTGATTTATAAATAATTTTAGAAAATATGTCGATATATATTGTTGCGAGCACCCTATGTAGAGGATTCATGGCCCGCTGGTGCTCGCGACGAAGACAAGAGACAGCGAGAAGAAGGCGATCGGATCGATCGCCTGTCAAGCTGTCAGTCGAGAGTCAGCCGCCATTACAAGCAGACGTATCGATATTGTATTCCTAACCGATTATATTCGTTACCTATTCTTATATTATTTTTGTTACCCCCTTGTTTAATGTTCTGTTATCGTTGCTGTTCAGTAAATTTATATTATGTCGAACGTAAAACAGAACAATATAAATCTGGCGCGCCACCAACAGTCGACAGCCGCGTCTAATGCGTTACATAGCAGATTTAGTCCAGTATTCCTTTTTAATTAAATATTATTACTTTTTCTAACATAAGGGTTTTGTGCATATACATGATTCAAACTTTTCAATTCATTAAATTCCTAATTACTGTAATTGTGTGTGTGATTGAATTACGATGTAATTGAAATACAATGTAATTAGATTACAGCTCAAAACTCTGAAGAAGTGAGAAAAAAAGTGGAAAAAATGTAACAAAAGAGTTTATTTCTCTTTATATATTATAAATTTATGAATAATACCATATTCTGCACTCATAGTAATTTTTTTCTATTCGAAACATTTACCTACATATTTCTTTCCTACCTCTTATTAGCTCTCAATTTGGTTACCTCTTAATTCGTAATTATAATTCAATTACATTGTACTACGCCAGGGTTGACTAACTGGCGACTCACGAGCCACCGGGGGCCCCTTCGACTTGCTGCCACGCTGAACGACCCCCTCCATACCTACCAGACTCTGACGATCGCAGTCGAAAAAAGAAGGAAAGAAGCAGGAATCGACTGCGATCGTCAGAGTCTAGTCGGTATGGAGGGGGGTCGCTCAGCGTGGCAGCAAGGCGGGGAGCCCCCGGGTGGCTCGTGAGTCATCAGTTAGTCAACCCTGTACTACGCAATTACAATTGCAAATACATTGCAATTACGAGTTACGATGTATTTTAATTGAATGCGAGATCTGAATTACGAATTACAATGTAATCGTGTACGATGTAATTGAATTATTTTGTAATTATAATTCATGGAGTAATTCAATTGCAATTCTGCACAACTCTGCATATTAGTAGTATGTACAAACTGTTCCAGTCAACGTGATTTTTAATAGGTATAAGTATAGTCAAGGGCGGATGGGCCCATGCTGTTCTAGTTTTGAGGGTTTTACGGTGGGGACTTACGCTGTATCTGGCTTCGAAAGGGGGTGTGGAAGCTGAACAGTCCTGGCGGTGATGGCGATTTACAGCTGGAAATTTGTTATTTTTTAAGCGAAATTTCTTCGCTTCTTTGCGACTGGGCAATCGCTTCTTGCCGAAGCGTTCGTTGTTAAGCATTTGTCTACCAGATATGTCGATAAGGGGCAATCGACACCGTGCCGTTTTTCAGGGATTTCGACTTTCGTCGCTATCGTGCCTCCGTTCTCAGGTAAAAGGACTTTATGATTTTCGGCATACTGTCGGGTTTTTTCCCCGAAGTCCTGGGTGAGTCGGGCTATAGCCAAGCTACACATCTGGCAACTAGACTCCCACAGGTAAGTATTTTTCGCGCGTGGATACGGTTACTTTTTTTTCAGGTGATGTTTTTCTGGCCCGTTTTTTTGCGCGTTTTCGGCGTCACTCGA
Organism: Andrena hattorfiana; assembly: GCA_944738655.2. Classification (NCBI taxonomy): domain Eukaryota; kingdom Metazoa; phylum Arthropoda; class Insecta; order Hymenoptera; family Andrenidae; genus Andrena; species Andrena hattorfiana. The sequence continues at coordinate 15,899,415 of OX122895.1, forward strand.
TCCTAATGTAAGCTGCTCCTTAACCAATCGGGCTTGTATTCGTCCCAAACGGCCACTCTCTGGAAGAGGCCTTCTTCACAGCAAATACCTCCTCCCCAAGGTTCACCTTCTTTCACAAGGAATACGTCAACGCGTGCTTTTGTTTTAAAATTCGTGCGCGTGTTTATACTCGAAAGTTAAGGGAGCCGTAGAAGGGGAGACGACGCGGGCGGGACCACGCGCAGGCAGAGGACTACCCCTTTTGTCCCTGTGTCTCACCGCGAGGCGTACTGGTACTTGTTCAGAGTTATTTCGCTTCCTACCCCATTGCCGGGGAAACATTCTTCGATCTAACATAAGAACATCTTCTTCTTTTGGTCATCGTGCGGATCATAAGATTAATTTTACGTCATGGCCAGTGCTCAGAACATCAGTATAATTTAATTATGCTGTAGCGGAGCACGGTTTATTGCCTGCCGAACGTAGAGGGATTAGCTACTACTATCTGGTACCCAAAAATTAATCAGTCTGATCGGCCAGAGCGTTTCGCCAGGGTCGCGGTTTATGACCGTATTGTCCCGCGAGTTGGCGGTTAACGACGGTACAGGTAGACGTTCTTTTACTTCGACTCGAAAAACATGCGAACGCACTCATCCGTGTCATGGACATAGGAACGGACCTATGTCTATGATCCGTGTCTGTTCGCATGTTTTTCCAATCGAATTAAAAGATCGCCGACGTCGAAGGCACGGTTTACATGACATTTGGTATAATTTTAATCGGGAGAATGCCCGGACTCCATTGGTGTCCATATTTCTCCGTCATTCGATTTTTGCTCTTGAGGTTGCGAGGCAGCTTTCAGCACGTCGAAATCCCTGCATAGGGCGCACACGCCCGTTTTCGACGCGCGCCTCGTCGTAAAAATCAACTCTTTCAAGTGCTCCAAACTGCTCGAAAAACCGAGAAACTCGTAAATCAGACCCGTGCGCGGCGCGCCGTTGCATTAGTGGGACCCTGCGTTTATTATATGTAGTACTGACAATGAGAGGAATTGCCGGATCAAACAAATAACCCCAAATCGTCTTTTTGGTTAGGACTCTGGGCTTTTGCATCATGATGTTTCTCATTGTACGACTAAAGATTTGTTGCATATTTTAAAACAATTTAAAGGCCATTGCGGTAGGTGCGGGGGAGAGGGATGAGGTAGCACGAACGATCGAAATGCTCATTTCTATCGCGATGTAAGAAATATAGACTTGTAGTTAGAGCTGTTCGAGTACTTGATTATTCGGGTAGCTGGAAATCCGAAACAATCCGGGGCTCGGTTTCCAAGCCGAGCCAGGTACCCGAAAGAACCGAGCGGCTCAGATAGAACCAAATAAGTACTTGATTTTTTTTACAAGTGGCCCGAAAGAACCGGGCGGATTGGAAAGAATCGAGCGGGCCGAATGAACTTCAAGCAGATCGAAAACTATTTGTCCGATTTATTTGAAACTTGGTACACATATTCTTAATGGTATCTAAAATGTAGCATATCATTTTATTTTATGCGATAACCCATTCGTATATATTGTAAGTCCGGGAGATTTCGACCACCGGGAGAGTCCGGCCAGTGCTGATATTTTAAGGCTGACGCAAGATAGGGCACTGTGTGTCATTGACACAAAAGAAATGAAGGCGCTTGTTGTTTATCTCACATTGACCATTGTCACAAATCCATATTTGAATTATAAGATACAGTTAAGACTTTATGCGAGGCTGAAAGTTTTTAGACCAACTTACAGTGGGGGCGAGACTTGAAAAACAGGTAAGTTTATTTACGCTCTTCCGAAATTGGGGATATAATATGCATATAACTACAATGTAACACCAACAATACGTATGTATTCGTTTTTTATTTTTTTTTGATAAGGTGTTCGATCACTACCTTGATTACTCGTAGTGGGTGGACGGTTTAACCCCGACATGCGGGTGAGACCGACCAGTTGCAGTGCCAATGTTTTTGATTGGAAATGAAAATAAATATTTGAAATTATCGCACACTATAATTTATATTGTCACGTCCCGGGTGGAGGTCGTTGGGGACTATGACATAGACGGGGAATTATTGAAGGGAACGCGGGCGCGAATGCCAGATTCGTGGCACTGCAGAGAGTTTGGATTCAGGCGCGAATGCCAGATTCGTGGCACTGAATAGTTTGAGGGAATGCAGGCGCGAATGCCAGATTCGTGGCACTGCGGAGAGTTAGGATTCAGGCGCGAATGCCAGATTCGTGGCACTGCGGAGAGTTAGGATTCAGGCGCGAATGCCAGATTCGTAGCACTGAACGGTTTGAGGGAATGCAGGCGCGAATGCCAGATTCGTGGCACTGCGGAGAGTTAGGATGCAGGCGCGAATGCCAGATTCGTAGCACTGAACGACCAGGGAAAGTTTAAATGGTAATCACTCCGGAGGTGACGCCCGTTAGAGCACTTTGTTTGTTTTGGCTTTTTAATTGGATTTACCGTTGCATTTATATAGGAAGTCACACGTAATATTTCCGCGGAATATGTCTAGACATATGGGTGTACAGTTCCCGCGCGGAAAGAAGACCGGTAGCAGGCGGTCTCGGGCGATGCAGTCCGCCGCTGTGACGATTGGTCGAGTCACCCATTTGGGCACACTTCTAAAGACGGGGCACACGTATTTTGGTTATTGGCTGAAGTAGGCAAATACATTGTCGCACCGCGCGACGAAGAGAGCGAACAAAACACGTCGAGATCGAGTGGGATAGAATGATCTGACCGACGAACTCGATCTCGACGTGTTTTGTTCGCTCTCTTCGTCGCGCGGTGCGACAATGTATGTGCCTACTTCAGCCAATAACCAAAATACGTGTGCCCCGTCTTTAGAAGTGTGCCCAAATAGGTGATTCGACCAATCGTCACAGCGGCGGACTGCATCGCCCGAGACCGCCTGCTACCGGTCTTCTTTCCGCGCGGGAACTGTACACGGCCCATGCAAATATATGTTTGTAAACACTGTAGGAACTCTCGCGTTCACGAACTGAAATCAGCTGTTGCAGTAGCCTGTTTAGATTTGGAGCTTTCGTAACCAAAGGATATTCATAATAATTCGAAGCGTGATTTAAAGCCAAGGACTTTATTACTTTGAGCACGAGTGGTGCACTATCAATATATTAGCATGGTTAACATAATAATGCGTCAGACATTAAGCATTAGCACATAACATTTATATAAATAGTAATCAACAGCAATATATGTGTATGAATATGCAATACATGTGTATAACCCAAAGAAAATAGTATGTAAAGTAATAGGAATTTGCTACGCTAGCAATATGAGACAATGAGCGTTAGCGAAATAATAATATGTATCAAAATAATAAGAAATGCAATAAGCGTTAACGATACAAAATAATAATATAAAGCAATAAGCGTTAATACAAGAATAATAATATGAAATGCAATAAGCGTTAATACAAGAATAATAATATGAAATGCAATAAGCGTTAACAATACAAAATAATATATATGAAGGTGATATGCCGTATAACAATAAAGGTAATTATAATTTCTTACGGTAGTTGCAGTAGAACACTGAATTTAAATATAAAGCTTTTGTGCACTTGATTTGTTGGTTTAATGGTTGTTCTGCGGAAGTATTTCCTTAGAAGAGTGTGTTCCGGTCTCGCGGTTCCTTGTATTTATAGGGTTTACAAGAATGTCAGATATGAAGGGTGTGCGCGGTATGCACCTTGACATATTTACGAAATATGCGTCGCAATAGGACTTCCGGGGTTTTTATAAATGTCTATATTTAGACTACGTTTATGAATCATGCGTGAAATATGCGTCGCAATTGGTTTCCAAGATTCTGTTAAGCTATTAATAAGACCTATTAGGTGGATTTTAGGCGTTTTGACGGGAAAGGGGTGAGAGTGGCTTTGACTCGGTGAGTCGTAAAGAGGGGGTGAGACGTGGTCTCGAGATAAGAGAGTTTTTGGGACGAGGGACTTGTTTAAATTTAAATAGGAGGGAAGTGGTCATGCCACGTAAGGCGAAGAGGAGATTTGGAGGTCGTAGTTGACCATCTTCAGATGGGGACCGCTAAGGTACATCGCCAAGGTGATCAGTGATTTGGGGAAAAGGGGTAAGATTTGAGTTTGATGGATTTTGATGGAGTTATGGAGCGATTTATGAGGGAGACTTTAGAATAATACCGCGCGAAAAATAGTGGGACATCACAATATATACCCTAAATTGCTTGGGCTTTGCTTTAATGTGCATAAAACGACAAAAATGTGAAAAACAACGATGCTACAATTTCTTTTCCAAAAAGTGGTCGGAATCTCCTGGACTTACAATAATAAGTGTTTTAAGTTTGCCTTTGTCACGTCCCGGGTGGAGGTCTTTAGGACGATGACAATGTGGGGTTAATGGATGCCAGGCTCAAATGCCAGATTCGTAACACTGAGGGTTGGAGGAAGCCAGGCTCGAATGCCAGATTCTTAACACTGAGGATTGGAGGAAGCCAGGCTCGAATGCCAGATTCGTAACACTGAGGGTTGGAGGAAGCCAGGCTCGAATGCCAGATTCGTAACACTGAGGGTTGGAGGAAGCCAGGCTCGAATGCCAGATTCGTAACACTAAACGACCAGGGAAGGTTTAAATAGTAATCACTTTGGTGGTGACACCCGTTAGAACACTTTGTTTTGGCTTAGTAATCGGATTTACCGTTGCATTCGCATAAGAAACTACACGTAATATTTCCGCGAAATTTGTCTAGACATATGGCTGTGTACGGCCTATGCAAAAGTACGTTAGTAAACACTGTAAGAAGTCTCGCGTTCACGAACTGAAATCAGCTGTTGCAGTAGCCTGTTTAGATTTGGAGCCTTCGTAACCAAAGGATATTCATAATAATTCGAAGCGTGATTTAAAGCAAAGAGGTTTATTACTTTAAGCACGAATATATGCAATATCAATGTATTAGCGTGGTTAACATAATAATGCGTCAGACATTAAGCATTAGCACATAACATTTATATAAAAGGTAATCAACAGCAATATATGTGTATGAACATTTTGCTACGCTAACAATATAAGACAATGAGCGTTAGCGAGATAATAATATGAATCAAAATAATATGAAAGGCAATAAGCGTTAACAATACAAAATATATTTAAAGCAATGAGCGTTAGCGAAATGATAATATAAAGCAATAAGCGTCAATACAATAATAATAATATGAAATGCAATAAGCGTTAACAATACAAAATAATATAGATGAAGGTGATATGCCGTATAACAATAATGGTAATTATAATTTCTTACGGTAGTTGCAGTAGAACACTGAATTTAATTGAAATGTTTTTCGACGATTTCGTATTCCGCGGAAGTATTTCCTTAGAAGAGTCCGTAGAAGAGTCGAATAGTCGAAGAGTCGAAGAGTCGAAGAGTGTGTTACGGTCTCGCGGGTCCTCGTATTTATAGGGTTTACAAGAATGTCAGGTATGAAGGGTGTGAGCGGTATGCACCTTGACCTATTTACGAAATATGCGTCGCAATAGGACTTCCGGGGTTTTTATGAAATATGCGTGTTGATGACTCATGCATGAAATATGCGTCGTAATAAGATTTCCAGGGTTTTATTTAGGGTACTGATAAGGGGATACTCAACCCATTGGATGGATTTTGGGTGTTTTGATGGGAAAGGGGTGAGAGTGGCTTTGACTCGGTGAGTCGTAAAGAGGGGGTGAGATGTGGTCTCGAGATAAGAGAGTTTTTGGGACGAGGGACTTGTTTAAATTTAAATAGGAGGGAAGTGGTCATGCCACGTAAGGCGAAGAGGGGATTTGGAGGTCGTAGTTGACCATCTTCAGATGGGGACCGCTATGGTACATCGCCAAGGTGATCAGTGATTTGGGGAAAAGGGGTAAGACTTGAGTTGACGGATTTTGATGGACTTGTGGAGCGATTTATGAGAGAGATGTTAGAATAGGACCGCGCGAAAAAATAGTGGGACGTCACACCTTGTTAGATAAAAAATTAATAGTGATATTCACCTTGCTCTCATTTGTACAATAAATTTTTTCTTCCAAAATCCGTATGCTACATTGTAGATATTTTATTAATGAACACTAGAATCATGGTCTTTCTCATGTTAGATAAACCTGGGACCGTAAAATTGTTAGCCCGTTAAAAGAAACGCGTTTCGGGTATTGGGAGAAAGGAAGTGGCAGAAATCTTACGAGACAAAGACGTAATTAATATTGAACGTAAGCCGCTCACGCCGAGGGTGAACGAACTATCTGCGTGAAGAAGGAGCAAGTACGGCAAAATTCATTTCATTGAATTTGTCTCATTTCATGTGGTGGCAATTACGACGAAAATACGCGTCTCGTTGTTTGAAATTCCTTTTCCAACGGAAGGTCCTGTTTAATAATTTCGGCGAAAAAAATACAAGACACGTACAATTCAGCAGAGGTCATTAAGAAATAAACGTGGCAAGTCATTATACTTTGCTACGGTCGGTACGAAACGTTTTATTATTTTATTGGTAGTAGTATATATCCTCATAGGTCCTACGCCGTAGGGGCGAAAGGCCGTTTTACCTGTACCGGCAGCTAAATCCGCGCGGACAAGGTGACGCGGAAAGCAACAAGACAATTAGCATACGGATTTGAGAAGAAAAAAATTATTATACAAATGTGTTCAAAAAGTGAGCATTCTGGCGACATCTCCCAGGCCCAACGCTAATTAGGCAGAGGCAACGGCCTGCTTGCTCATGTGGAGCAGCGATCGCGGCCCCTTCCATCGACTCGCGATCTATGGAAGGGGAAAGCTCTTCCTTCCAGGAAATCGACGGTGATTTCCTGGATCAGCACTCTGTTCGCGACTCGAAAACTAATATCACGCACCTTTTACTAACGCTACGCGCTTCGCTTGCTTTCGCTGCTTACGGGAATTACTCATCTGCGGAGTAACTGTTGCTTCTCGCTTACAAATTGCTTACGCACTTGCGTTTAATAATCCAATTGTTAAGTTAAGTTTATTTAAATAGTCTGTGTAAATATTAGTTTATTTTTCGTGACCTTGTACATAATTCAAACACAATAACTCCTAACCGCTTAAATTATAAAAGTTTTGTGTTCCGTAAAAAGTCTTGACTTCCTTCGTATCGCTTACAATAGCTCCCAGCCTCCTCGCGCCGATCCGTCATAAGTTTTCTAACAAAATGAGAGCAAGGTGAATATCGCTATTCATTTTTTACCTAACAAGGCAAACTTAAAACGTTTATTTTATACTAAATTTCAGATAATACCATTAAGAATATGTGTACCAAGTTTCAAATAAATCAGACAAATAGTTTTCTATCTGCTCGAAGTTCATTCGACTCGCTCGCTTCTTTCCATTCCGCCCTGTTCTTTCGGGCCGGTTGAAAAAAAAATCAAGTACTTATTTGGTTCTATCCGAGCCGCTCAGTTTTTCGAGCCGATCTATGCTCGGCTTGCTTTTTCCGGGTACTTGAACAGTTCTACTTGTAGTACGAATTTCGCGGGTTAGTTGGAAGAGGGTTAAGTTTGAGTTGCCATATTTGAACCATACAAACAAACATACAAACAAACAAACATACCAACAGAGGATCGAAGCTGTATAAAATCGTTTAAAAATGTCAACATGTATGGAATTGCATGGTTCGATGGGGCAAATTTATTAGCTCAGCAGACGAATTTTTTTTGTAGATTATTAATTTAAGAGATACGATAGTCAAGTTTGTTTTTTAAATACAACGATATATTTTTTTTTTAGATATCACTTGACCGTGCGATTGAAGACAAATTTAATAACCTGTAACGTACACACTTTATTTCAACTGGTTTTCGAGATATTGCGCCTGCAAATTTACTGATTTTCACTGTCTTGTTTGCGCCACGGGTAACACCTTTAAGGTGCGTCTGTGTAGACCCGGCAACAAATCGCCGCCAATGTGTAACCAGCGACTTGGCACCATCTCTGTAGGATACAACAACTCGCCCCTTGCTTCAAGCGGCCTCTTAGAAATCACTGTTGGCCACATGTACCCGAAAACTGTACATATATTCAAGTGGACGGTGAGCAAAGCCGCCCGAGAGTCTGGCGGCGTGACATTGGCCGTCTCCAGGTTTTCCGTTTTCTGCGTATTCATTTGGAGTTTTGTCACCTGGTTATCATCATCAGGTGACACTCGTATCATGTATTGTATAGGATTTGTAATCCATCGCTAATATATTCTCATAAACATTTAACGAAGATATATACAGTGACTCCCGAAAGTGTTCGTTCACAGTTTAAAACAGAATAACCCCTTCGAGGTTGAGTCAAACGACTCGAGTTTTTTTGAGAAGCTAGAAGGATCAGTTTACTCGTTGAGGTGTTTCGGCGTTTTGGAAAAAATTGCAATTGATCGGAATATAGCGAGGAAAATAGTGCAGGCCTCTTATTCAACTTTTTTATCTCAGTCCGTATTGAAAATGTAAAAATCCCGTTTGTAGATTTAAGTAAGGTTTAATCACACATTTCAGCCGAAAACTGCCGAAAGTTGTTTTTATCACCACTTTTAATTGTTTATAGTTCATAGCTTCGTTAACCGATTTTGAGGAAATTTTCAGCATGCATACAACTTACTTTTTCCGAAACAACTGGTTCATTAGGCCCAACGTGTAATAAAAATTTTACATCCTTTACGACAACGTATACCTGAGGTTCCCGTTCGCTACGCGTAGCGAGTTGAATATAGTGTATTTAGTTTTCACTAAAACTGCCGAAATTGAAGAATTCTAATTATCCGTATTTCACAGTTTGGTCTGTAGTGTACGTTGACAAATTTACGGCAAAATGTATCGACAATCTATAAGAAAAAGGAGTAAAAATGACTACATTTTCATATATTCTTTAAACAAATTGACGTATTATTCGTAATTTGATCACGATCGGCTGAATTTGTTATAAAAAGATGCATCACTTTCGCCTCAAAGATATTCCCTATGGTGCCTACTTTCCGAGATATTGCGGCAGACGAGTCTTTTTCACTCCCAACTTTGAGGGCCGCGCGCAGGCAAAGAACTACCACTATTGTTCCTGTGTCTCTCCGCCAAGTGTATTGACGATATAGTAAACGCGTGTCATTTTTTAATGCAAAAGCGAGGTAGTGGGATTGGAAAGATTAACAACAATGCAGGACGCATTGAACAAAAAAAAGGAGATGTTAATAATAATTGCTGTCAAGTATTAAAGTACATCATATAGTCAATGCATATCGTTAAGAATGTAATGTATATACACATATATTCATCTTCATTAAATGTTTATGAGAATATATTAGCAATGGATTACAAATCCTATACAATACATGATACGTGTGTCACCTGATGATGATAACCAGGTGACAAAACTCCAAATGAATACGCAGGTTGATGTTTCCACAGAATCGGTAATGTTTCCCCTCCGAAACGGGAAACCTGGAAGCACTCGGGCGAGTTTGCTCACCGTCCACTTAAATATATGTACAGTTTTTGGGTACATATGACCAACAGTAATTTCTAGAAGGCCGCTTGCAGCAAGGGGCGAGTTGCTGTATCCTACAGAGATGTTGCCAAGTCGCTGGATACACGAAAGCAAAGGAACACCGACTGTTCGTGACATTTTAAACGATGTATACATTTAGTTTTACAAAATGTTGTGATTCTTTAACATTCAAAGATATACAAGTGCCGGTTTTATTACACGTAAGTTTATATCCATTCTCTTCCGTTACGCTATTCTCTTCCCAACCATTTATTACCATTTTGGTTTAGAATCCACCAATATTAAAACTCGTACAGTCTATAGATTTATTCCGCATCAAAGACAACACAATTTATATTAACACCAAATGTGGACGGTTTACCGCTTACAAGGGAAGATCCCGAACCCGGAAATTTAAAAAATACTGAAACTTTACGAATATGTAGCCAATTTCCTTCTGATTACAACGCATTTTTTGTTCACTGTCCAAATTCACTTTAAGGGGGTCTAATTGAGCCCTGAAAATCCGGTTATTTTCCAATTTTGTGTTATAACTTGTGAACTGTAAAATATTGTTTTACCAAATGATAGATCTAATTAAAAGAAGTACCAAAATATTAATAAAATCGCAATTCAAAATATCACTGTCATTAATAAACATATCTACCAGCATGCCAAGAGAATTTATGAGAAGACCTCGATGCTTGGATATTTTAAAACTGTGGAAAGCAACTGAATTCCGTCAATTTTTATTGTACACCGGGACAGTAGTTTTATTAAAAACTATAGCTGACGATGGGTATTTAAATTTTCTTGCACTTCAGACCGCATTTGTCATCAGAAAATATTTTATTCATCTCGATTATGCAGTAGAATTATTAGAGTATTTTGTTGAAACCTTCGAATTATTATACGGCCCAAAACACGTCTCATACAACGTTCATAATCGGTTACACTTGCTAGATGATGTTAAAAATCACGGACCTCTTGATGATTTTAGTTGCTTTCAGTTTGAAAACTTTTTGCAAAGTATTAAAAAATGTATTCCGAACAGTGAGAAACCATTACAACAACTCGTGAAACGGCAACTAGAAAAGTCTCATTTTAGTATAGAAGCAGTATATAGTCCGTCTGTATATCCGATTTTCCCAAAAAAACATTTTCGTGGTCCATTAATAGAAGGTATTAATAATGCAAAGCAATTTAAACGTATTAGTTTCAGTAACTTTATTTTATAGATCCGGCACCCTAACAATTGCTGCCGCCTCAATGATGGCAGCATTATTATTGTAGAAAACATTATCATATCCGAAAACAAGCACAAAATAATTGGCAGAAAATTTTTAAAATTGCTAGATTTTTATGACAATCCGTGTAACTCTATTTTTAAGGTGTTTTTGTCGTATTTTTTATAGTATTTTTATTGTGTTTTTTTTATTAGTAGTCTACGTATTTAAAGTTAGTGTGCTTAGAGTGTTTCCTTGGCGTTTGGTGTGGAATACATATATATATATTCGGCAGGTAAGTTCTATATCTCTATATTTATGAAACCAGTGTTGCATTTTGTTTTTTCTACATTACAGTTAGTTTATTTCTATTTTCTTCATTACTTTAATAATGACTGGCAAATTGAAATTGAATAAGTACTATTGTCACGTCCCGGGTGGAGGTCTTTAGGGAACGATGACTATGTGGGGAGAAAGTCAGGCGAGAATGTGAAATCCTACACACTGGGGTTGGTAGCTTTTAGGCGCGAATCTTAAATCCGTCACACTGAGGGTAGAAGGAGGTCAGGCGCGAATCTTGCATCCGTCACACTGAGGGAAGAAGGAGTCAGGCGCGAATCTTTAATCCTTCACACTGACGGTAGAAAGGAGTCAGGCGCGAATCTTTAATTCTTCACACTGAGGGTAGAAAGGAGTCAGGCGCGAATCTTTAATCCAGCACACTCAGGGTAGAAGGAGTCAGGCGCGAATCTTTAATCCTTCACACTGAGGGTAGAAAGGAGTCAGGCGCGAATCTTTAATCCTTCACACTGAGGGTGGAAGGAGGTCAGGCGCGAATCTTGCATCCAGCACACTGATCGACCAGGGAAGTTTAAAGGCGAATGGTATCCGGGGAACACCCGTTAGAGCACTTGTTTTGGTTTGGCCCGGTAATTGGATTTAACGTTGCATTCACATAAGAAGTTACACGCAATGTTTCCGCGATATCCGTCTAGGCATACGGCTGTACACGGCCCGTGAAAAAGAACGTTGGTAAACACTGCAAGCACTTTCGCGTTCGCGAACCGAGATCAGCTGTTGCTGCAATTTGTTTTGGTTTTGGGGTCTTTGTACCCGAAGAATATACACAATAGTTCGAAGCGTGATTTAAGCAAAGAGGTTTATTAGCTTGAAACCCGAATATATACACAGATTATGTTTATAGCAATATTAACATGAGAATGCGTTAGACATTAAGCATTTGCACATAACATTTATATAAATGTGTCAATATAAGAATATGAACATGAAACACATGGAAATAAGCCAATTAAATGATATAAAGCAATAAGCGAAATAATACAAAATATCATGAAATGCAATAAGCGTTGGTAATACAAATAATATGATGATTAGAAAGAATAGTAACAAGACAAGATGATATGGATGATGGTGATATGCAGTGATATATAAAGATGGTAATTGTAATTGCTTACGAGGATCTACGATGGTGATGAACACTGAATTTAATAAAAATAAACTTCTTAATGTAATCTCGTCGAAAGATTTCTGTCGAAAGAGGACTTTTGCCTCGGTCCCCTCGTATTTATATGTTTGTCGCGGGGGTACGCGCGGTACAGGCCTTGACATATTTAATGAATAAGTCGCAGTAGGACTTCCGGGGTTTTTACAAAGGTGCGTCTATTATTAGACGCATTTTCTGTCACGTACACCAAATATTCGTCGTAATTATACTTCCGGGGTTTTTATGACTGTGGAATAATATGCTCAACCCATCGAATGGATTTTGGGAGTTTTAATAGGAAAAGGGGTAGAATGGCTTGGACTCGGTGAGTCGTAAAGAGGGGAGTGAGACGTGGTCTCGATTTAAGAGGTTTTTGGGACGAAGGACTTGTTTAAATTCAAGTATGAAGGAGGGATTGGTGCCTCGTAGGGCGAATAAGCGAAGGAGGTTTCGTACCGACCATCTTGAGATGGGGACCGCTAAGGTACATCGTCAAGGTGATCAGCGATTGGGGAAAAGGGGGTAAGAGTTGAGTTTGAGGGACTTTGGTGGAGTGGTTTTGAGATTTATGACAGAGTTTTGAGAATAATACCGCGCGAAAAGTAGTGGAACGTCACACCTCCCCCCTTATGTGAAGAAATTTGTACATTTCTTAACATTAAGGCGAGGCGTGGAATTATTTATGAAACGGTGACGTCTCCCTTCTCGGAAGAGAGAAAATAAACGAAAATGTGACTTAAGTAAGAAATAAACTGAATGTTGTGCCAACGGGCGTAAGAAAAACTAAACCTAATTAAAATGAAATGACTAATTTTAAAAGAGGAAGTATGTACAGGGGACTATTTACAGGGAGTAGGAGGAACTGTGAGGGATATTTACGGGGGATAGGAATAGGAAAGGTCTTGGAAATTGGGATTGGCCAGGATGAGCGTGAGGTCCTGACCGCTCTGATAGAGGTCATCGAACCATCGTAGGAACTCGGGCGTCAGCTCCGTATGGTCTGGGACCCTAGTAGCTGACCCCGTGTCCACGATATCTACGACTCCTGGCCAAGGAGGGATCGAGGAGGGGATTGGGGTTTTGGGAAGGAAATTTGGACTGGCGAGCTTCGGGGCCGGCGGGGTAATGGCTTCCTGCAGCACCTCTTGGGTCATCGGGGGTGCTGGTGGAGGAGAGTCACCAATGGTGATGATCTCGGGGGTGTGATCGGCCTCCCTGATGATCGTGGAGGAAGTCATCTTAGGGAGGAGGGGCGAGATGCTCCTTCCTTCTCGAATTGCCTCCCTTCGTTTCCACTGTATGCGGGAGAGCCTTCGCTTTATGCCTCCCCCGCTGTGCCAGGGCCTTTCGGCTTTGTGGGCCCTTTTGTGCGGCATGTGCGTTATACGTATAACGATCTAAGAGACGACTAGTTAGTATATGTATATATATATATATATATATATATATATATATATATATATATATATCTTATGATTGGGGTCAACCGGGATTCTCGCGTATGCGACCAAGACGCGCTTTATTTGCGTGTATGATTCTAGTTTTTCCTTTCCAGGATATCCTCAGGTTTTGTGAAGGGATAACCTCTAATATAGTGTGTGGACCAGAGTACTGGTCTCCAAATTTTCCTTTTCGCGGCTCTACTAGAACGAAGATTGAATCGCCCGGTTTAAAGGTCTCTTCGTTCATGTGCCGATCATAATACTTTTTATACCGGAGTTTGGACTGATTTAACTTTTCCGCAGCAGCGGTTTGTAATTCTTGCATCCTCGTATTTAATTTTGAAAAATAATTATTATAAGTTTCGTTTTCGAAATCCTCGGGCACCCGTTTTCGGCTGGGTACCCGGGCTATTTTCCCGAATATTAATTCGTGTGGAGTGTAACCAGTGCCCTCGTGGACGCTGGTATTATAAGAGAACGCGGCCATGTCGGCCCATTCATCCCAGTCACTATATCTACCAATAAACATTTTTAAATACTCGGTTAACACAAGGTGTGACCGCTCTAAAGAACCGTTAGTCTGTGGGTGAAAGGCTGTGGTTCGGAATTGTTCGATTTTAAATTTTTGCGCGATAGCTTTCATGAATTTACCAGTGAAATTTGCTCCTTGGTCGGTGAGGATGGCTCTAGGAGCTCCGTATTGACAAATAAACCGTTTTATAAACGCATCAGCTATTTTTATCGATGTGGTTTGTTTAAGAGGTTCACACACGAAGTATTTCGTTAACAAATCTTGCATAGTTAGGATGTAGGTGTTTCCTGCTCTTGTGGTGGGTAGTGGTCCTACTATATCTAACGCGATTTTATCAAAGGCGCGTCCAGGCGTGTCGGTAAGGATCATTGGTTGCCTGGTTTTAACACGAACGAGTTTCTTCCGTTGACAGTCCGCGCAGTTTCGAATGTAGTCCTCCACGGCTTTCTTCATACCTTTCCAAAAATAATAGTGACGAATTCGATTGTAAGTTTTTGTTGCTCCTTTATGTCCGGCTAAGGCAGATGCATGGTTTTCAGTAATAATTTTTTGTCGTTCAGATTCCTCTGGAATTCGAACCATTTGTAAACATATGGTGACGCTGATATCTTCCTCGTTGACAGCTACGAGAATATCCATAATGATATCTTGCCAGTTTAAATGATCAATACTAGTCGTTTTGGCTATACTGAATGAATATATTATCAACTCGCGTACTATATTTTTAAAAGAGGAAAGAGTTTCATCCCAAGTTGTCGTGGTTAAAGGGGTATTTTGAGTTTCTTTAATAACTAGACCGACCAGAATTTGTCCCTCATTATAAGTTACGTGGGCCCGGCCTAATGTGAGTTCGCTTGTTATTATTAACGCTCCTACCTCTTGCAATTGTTTAGCTCCGTCATCGCAAGGTTTTCCATCGGCGCTCAGAAAGAAAACAAGCGTTTCCTTTCTTAGGGACAATGGGTCACGACTAATTGATGGCGTTATCCTGATGTCTCGATCAGGATCCTCTTCGTACGCTGCGTCAAGGGAATCGTCCAGCTCGACTATTGAGCAATCCGAATCGGTTGTTGATTCGTTCGATGCGTTAGATTCTACCTCGGAATCGGGATCTTCCAGTTCCTGTGGTGTTGGAGATTGCGGAGGCGAAATAATTTCGTAAGGGGCATCTGTTTGTCCCTTTTCTTTTTCTTGGTCCTCCTCTTCTACGCTACTCATTGGTTCAGGCAGGGTTTCTGGTGGTGCTATTGTAGGCATCGGGTCTTTGCGTACCTTTCGTCGCGGTTGAATTCTTGTAGGCGCCTTTCTTAGGCGGGTTTTGCTCGTGAGTTTCGTTGCGGAGGTGAGTGTTTTGGAGCCCCGAGGTCTCCCTGGGCTTCGTTTAGGAGGGGGATGGTCCTCCCAGTCTTCATCGGCTTCCTCTCGTGGTCTTATAGGGTGTGCTGCCACTGTAGGGGGGTTACGGGACAGGGTGTCAGCAAGGTTGTTGCTTTTTCCCGGCTGGTAGCGAATTTCGTAATCATATTCGGCTAATTTTAGGCGCCACCTAACGAGGCGCGACGTTGGGTCCTTTACTTTGTGTAACCAAATTAAAAGTTGATGGTCGGTATATAAGATAAATTTCCTCCCGTAAAGGTAAGGACGGAAGTACCTGACGCAATAAACAATGGCTAAGAGTTCCTTTTCAATGGTTGCATAATTGATTTCCGCTTTGTTTAGGATACGGGAAGCATAAGCAATTGGTAACTCTTTTCCCGCGACATTTTGACTCAATATTCCCCCAATAGCATATTCAGAGGCGTCCGTAGTGACGTGGAATTCTAGCTCAAAATTAGGATATTGCAGGATTGGTTCTTTCTGCAATGCTGACCTTGAGTGGTCGAAAGCCATCTGCTGGGACGGTCCCCAGTTAAATGCTGTGTCCCTTTTTAATAGTTGGGTTAGTGGGCGAGCATGTTTAGAGAATTCTGGAATAAACCTTCTATAGTATCCGGTTAATCCAAGGAATTGTTTGATTCCTTTTGGGGTACTAGGTGCCGGGTAGTTCCGGACGGCTTGAATTTTCTGCTGGTCCGGTTTTACGCCTTTCTCGGTGATCACGTGGCCCAAGTATGCAACTTCTTTGTGTAATAATTTGCATTTGGAAGGTTGCAGTTTAAGGTTCGCCTCTCGTAGGCGGTGGGCGAGTCTCTTAAATTTGATCAAATGTTCGGTAAGGGAACTTGCGTATAGGACAATATCGTCCAGGTAGACAAACATTTCCGTGCCCTGGAGTCCCGTAAGCGTGTGATCCATTAAGCGTTGGAAAGTAGCTGGTGCGTTACAAAGTCCAAACGGCATCCTAACAAATTCATAATGTCCATGAGGTGTAGAGAATGCAGTCTTTGGTGCGTCCTCCGACTTCATAGGTATTTGATGGAATCCTGAAGCGAGGTCGAATACGGAAAAGTATTTTGCTCCTCCTAATTGGTCCAATATTTCGTTGATATTCGGAAGTGGATATGCGTCGGGAATGGTCTTTTTGTTTAGATCCCTAAAGTCGATTACCATTCGCCACAGGAGTTCCCCATCGGGTCCTGGCTTCTTGGACACAATCCAGATAGGTGAGTTGTAGGGCGATAATGACGGCTTTATAATTTCGTTTTCTAGTAGCTTATGTACTTGTTTGTCGATTTCCTTCTTATGTACTGGAGGAAAGCGATATTGTTTCGTATTGACAGGCATTGGGTCCCTTGTCTGGATCCCATGCTGGATAGCGTTCGTATGACCCAGCTTCTCATCTGGTAGATGGAAAAGGTCATGGTTCTTACTTAAAATACCTTGGACATGAAGTTTTTCCTCCGGATTCATATGTTCCGTTGAAATTAATTCGAGCACTTGTTCCATCCTTGTTGTGGGTTTTTCAGAAATTATCGATACTTCCTCACCCGACGCAATAGCAAGAGACTCAAGGGAATTTGGGTGGAGGGTTGATCTGGCATAATGCACAGGGGGTGAGAGTGAGTGCACTTTCGTGGGTGCCTCTACATGGTGGATCGACGGATCCTGGGGTAAGAGGGACTTGTTTGGATTTAGGGCGGGGATAGGAGTGACGCATTTAGACGTCATAATCTCTTTTTGTCGTCTTTGTTTGGGTTCTGGAATCACAATTTCAAATTCTTCCAATTCAACAGTAGGTATTGTGATCGTTGTGTCCACTTCATTAGAATTTATTACTTGTAAGTACGCCTTGCCGTCCTGATTACGGACAAGAGCGTTACCAGCATGAATCCCAGTGCCTAAGTCTAACCGGGGTAAATACCCTTCCTTTATATTTGAATTTGATATATTAATGAAGGAGACGGTTTTTGATCTAGCGGGTAACACGAGTTGAGCCCTGTTTGCAAACGGAATGGAGACTCCGTTGAACTCCAATTGTTTCTTTGAATAGTGTATTGAGGCGTTCTGTTTTATAAAGAATTCAGTTCCTAGTATTCCGTGTGGTTTAATTGGGAAGTCGTTTTCGACTACGTGGAACGTGACATCGTTGCCCAATAGCATTATTTTTATTGTCCCAAGGGTGGAGACGAGGTCCTTAGCGATACCCCTAAGTTGCACCTGTTTGTTCATGTCGATATCTCGAGATTGCTTTACGGCGTGAATTTTCACTAAGTTCACTTCAGAGCCAGTATCAATCATTAATTCTGGTGCTATTTCAAAGTCTGGGGACTGGATAATTACGGACGGGGCTTCGCCAGCAGTATCTAACCATACGGTGGCGATCTTAGTTTTGGCATTCACGGTTCCGCTTGTACTATTATTGGACGCGCTCCCGCTTGGCCCATTCCACGGTACGCATTCATAGTTGACCGTAGGGGCGAAGCGTTTCCCGAATCTCGTTCTTGAAAGGTTCCAGGGTTTCGTTCGTTACGGTTGAACAGGCGTTTCCTGCATTCCGAGATCAGGTGTCCAGGCTTCTTACAGTACGCACAGATACGTATTTCCGTAGGTCTAGCAGGAGGAGGTCGAGTTCTGTCCCAGTAGGGAAGCAGAGGATTGGGTGCCTGATTCCCATATCCTGTTACGCGGTTTGGAAGGTACCTATCGGAAGGTTGCGAGGCAATATTTTGATTGCCACGGCAGGATCGTGCGTCGTGTCCTGTCTTATTGCAAATTTGGCATGTCAATTTCGGGGCTTTTTGCTCGGAAAACCTGAGACGATCCCTATCGATCTTTTTATCTACGAGAATAGCTAGGTCGAAAGCTTCTTCGAGGGTTTCGAATTGGTGTTGGAGTAATCTTGTCCTTATGTGGGGCGGGAGCCCATCTATGAATGAATCTAACGTTAGGCGATCTAGGTCTTCGGGATGATTCCGTGCGAAATCGCGGTAATATTCTCTATCCTCTTCCAAAATAGCGAATCGCAGATCCTTAACGCGCGATATGTACTCTAATACGTGTTCGTTAGTTCCTTTAATGATGTTTGCTAGCTCTCCACGATAGTGATCTGATGTTTTGGCAGGAGAAAAAGTGCGTTTAAGTTGCTTAATTAGGTCATTAACGGAGTCGAAGACCCGATCCTCCACGGCCAAGCATGCATGGTCTTGCAGCTTGTTTCGCAACAACCTCGCTAGTTGGGGTTCGGCTTGCGGGGGAACCAGAGCCTTAGCCCTATTGCAAGCTCTCGCGAACTGCTCTACGGGTATATTATGCCCGTTAAAATTCGGGACGGGCTCTATGGCGTCTTTTAACGTAATCTGGGGTGATGGATCCCGGTCCGGTGTTCTATTATGATTTAATGATTCCGGAACATTATTACGATTTAGTACCGATTTCCTATAAAAACGGGAGGAACCCGGCGTGGCAAAATTATTTGTAATTGGCGGGGGTGCAAGAAGTTTCTCCATCATTATTTCGATGTTTTGTATTTTATCGGAAAGACCTTTTAACGTGGGGTCGAACGATCCGGTGGCTACGCCCGAATGCGTTTTGTTTTCTGGATTTACTACAAATTTCGTGTGTAAACTTTCAATCTCGGCTTGTTTTTCTCGCAATACTTGTAACCGTTCCATTATTTCGGCGGTCGCGACTTCTATAGGGTTATTAGAAGGGCCCGCGTCTTGGTTTATCACGCAAGAATCCTCGGTTTCGCCATACACAGACATGTTTAAATTTTTTTTTTGATTTTACTTTTGGGGTTTTGGTTTTTAATTTTTCTTGATTTGGGCGTACAGTAGCCGTTATTTAAATCCTACTGTATTCTCTACCCGGGTAGTTACTATCGAATCTATTGTGATTCTTTCTTGAAACGCGTTTACGCTTGGTGCACACGGCACAACTATTTATAGAACGCACTTTAAGCAAAAGTTTCTGCAACGAGGGCACTCAGGAAATATATCGTTAGGTTGGTGGTAGTGTTCTTGGTATATCTCATCCACTTCCACCGGGTCCAAATTAAAACAATTTAAACAAATATCTACGCCTTCCGTGGTCGTTGCTACGCCTCCAGAAACGCAGAGTAATGTATTTGAATCTGATAATACGTCTCGCAGTCTGCGGCTTGGGTAGTATGGTGTGTCTCGAATTTGACTTTGGTTGCTCATACTAGCTAAAAGATATTATGGGTATTGTGTATTCGACAGATCTTTTCCTGTCTGAAATAAACAAACGTTCCACCTTGGGCGACCAGAATTACGTCACGTCAGGTTGTCGTTTAAAAATCTAGATCTTCTGGGTTATTAAATTGATCATTGCTCTCGTTAGAGAGGAGGTAGTATTCCGTGCACACGGTGCACCTATTTATGGGACGAATTTGATATATTTTGTTATTGCACCGAGGGCAAGGGGAGAACGAATTAGGCGTTTGGTAATAATGTATGATGTATACTGTCACCGTATTCATAGGGTCCAACCAGGAGCAGCACAAGCAAATTTCGTCGCCCTGCTTCGTTGTTGCTAAACTTCCTTTCACACACATTAATGTTTGCATATGTGCATTAATGTTTTCTAGCTCGCGGCTCCTGTAAGCTACCGCGATCTGTAGCGGACGTGTAATATACATGTGAAATATCGGGACTTTGTGGGTACCGTGTCTAAGAACTTGTTTCTATCGACGGCAAACGAAAATCCCACACCGCTGTCACCAAAAATTATGTCACGTCCCGGGTGGAGGTCTTTAGGGAACGATGACTATGTGGGGAGAAAGTCAGGCGAGAATGTGAAATCCTACACACTGGGGTTGGTAGCTTTTAGGCGCGAATCTTAAATCCGTCACACTCAGGGTAGAAGGAGGTCAGGCACGAATCTTGCATCCGTCACACTGAGGGTGGAAGGTGGACAGGCGCGAAACTTAAATCCGTCACACTGAGGGTAGAAGGAGTCAGGCGCGAATCTTTAATCCTTCACACTGAGGGTAAAAAGGAGTCAGGCGCGAATCTTTAATCCAGCACACTGAGGGTAGAAGGAGTCAGGCGCGAATCTTTAATCCTTCACACTGAGGGTAGAAAGGAGTCAGGCGCGAATCTTTAATCCAGCACACTGAGGGTAGAAAGGAGTCAGGCGCGAATCTTTAATCCAGCACACTGTGGGTAGAAAGGAGACAGGCGCGAATCTTTAATCCTTCACACTGAGGGTGGAAGGAAGTCAGGCGCGAATCTTGCATCCAGCACACTGATCGACCAGGGAAGTTTAAAGGCGAATGGTATCCGGGGAACACCCGTTAGGGCACTTGTTTTGGTTTGGCCCGGTAATTGGATTTAACGTTGCATTCATATAAGAAGTTACACGCAATGTTTCCGCGATATCCGTCTAGGCATACGGCTGTACACGGCCCGTGAAAAAGAACGTTGGTAAACACTGCAAGCACTTTCGCGTTCGCGAACCGAGATCAGTTGTTGCTGCAATTTGTTTTGGTTTTGGGGTCTTTGTACCCGAAGAATATACACAATAGTTCGAAGCGTGATTTAAGCAAAGAGGTTTATTGGCTTGAAACCCGAATATACGCACAGGTTATGTTTATAGCAATATTAACATGAGAATGCGTTAGACATTAAGCATTTGCACATAACATTTATATAAATGTGTCAATATAAGAATATGAACATGAAACACATGGAAATAAGCCAATGAAATGATATAAAGCAATAAGCGAAATAATACAAAATATTATAATAAAGCAATAAGCAAAATAATACAAAATATCATGAAATGCAATAAGCGTTGGTAATACAAATAATATGATGATTAGAAAGAATAGTAATAAGACAAGATGATATGGATGATGGTGATATGCAGTGATATATAAAAATGGTAATTGTAATTGCTTACGAGGATCTACGATGGTGATGAACACTGAACTTAATAAAAATAAACTTCTTAATGTAATCTCGCCGAAAGATTTCTGTCGAAAGAGCTGTCGAAAGATGTCTGTCGAAAGAGGACTTTTGCCTCGGTCCCCTCATATTTATATGTTTGTCGCGGGGGTACGCGCGGTACAGGCCTTGACATATTTAATGAATAAGTCGCAGTAGGACTTCCGGGGTTTTTACAAAGGTGCGTCTATTATTAGACGCATTTTCTGTCACGTACACCAAATATTCGTCGTAATTATACTTCCGGGGTTTTTATGACTGTGGAATAATATGCTCAACCCATCGAATGGATTTTGGGAGTTTTAATAGGAAAAGGGGTAGAATGGCTTGGACTCGGTGAGTCGTAAAGAGGGGAGTGAGACGTGGTCTCGATTTAAGAGGTTTTTGGGACGATGGACTTGTTTAAATTCAAGTATGAAGGAGGGATTGGTGCCTCGTAGGGCGAATAAGCGAAGGAGGTTTCGTACCGACCATCTTGAGATGGGGACCGCTAAGGTACATCGTCAAGGTGATCAGCGATTGGGGAAAAGGGGGTAAGAGTTGAGTTTGAGGGACTTTGGTGGAGTGGTTTTGAGATTTATGACAGAGTTCTGAGAATAATACCGCGCGAAAAATAGTGGGACGTCACAAATAAATGAATAAACGAATAAACGAATAAACGAATAAACGAGTAAACGAGTGAACGAGTGAACGAGTGAACGAGTGAACGAGTGAACGAGTGAACGAGTAAACGAGTAAACGAGTAAACGAGTAAACGAGTAAACGAGTCAACGAGTGAACGAGTGAACGAGTGAACGAGTAAACGAATAAACGAATAAATGAATAAATGAATAAATGAATAAATAAATAAGTAAACAAATAAAGTACATATACATGAGTAAATAAGTCACTAGTTAAATAGATACAAAAATATGTACAATTCGCCTTAAATTTCACTCAAATTAGAATTTCTCCCGCCCCTTGTCACGGGGGGCGGGAAGGACCCTTCTTTTCTTGCTAGGCTGACCCACCGTTCTGGGGGGTCCTTCGCACCACGTCAACGCCCTTCCTTTTTCTCTCTTTCTTCTGGCTTCCTGGGCCCTCCTAGCTGCCGCCTCCATCACTGCCGTCGCTCTCCCTCTCCGAGCCTCTTTTTCCTGGCCACTTCTCGGTACATCCTCTCCTTCATAACCAGACCAGCGAACTCCCTAAAGCGGGCCCAACTTTCCGCTGATTTGGTGGCGTTGTCGAGGAGGGAAGTGGTTTCCACTGGGGCGCCCCAGGCGTCCGCCAGTAGCATAAGTACTACCAAGACATGCTCCGCATCCTCTTTGGTGTCACCCCGCAGTCCTCACAAGCGTCGACCCAACTCTTGCCGATTCCAACCAAAAAGCTTTTAAAGGACCCGAGTGTTGTAAGTAACAGAGTGGTCCAGTAGTCCAAGGGGAAGAGCAGTCCATTTTTGCCCAGGAATGCTTCCACCGATCCAACCAATCTCCTCGTCCAGTTTCCCGGGTCGACTGCCTCCCAGGAGGCCTACCATTCCGCCATAGCTAGGGCTGTCTTTCTCTGTGCAGCAGCCCTCGCCGCGATACCACCTGGATTTCCCCGCAGCTCCGGGTTAGCCCTGTCCGCAGCTCGTGCGTCATACACCGCCCTCCACATATTTTCTTTAATATGTAAGGGCATTATGCCCGACAGCACACACAACGCCTGATAGGCGGCGGTGGTTCTGGCTAGTGCCGCTTTCTGCGCTCTCCTGAGGGTGGTACGGTTCACCTCTATATCCAGTACACCAGCCCATACCGGGGCCGCGTACATTACGACAGATTCCCACACCCCCTAGTATAGACGTCTCGCCTGGGTGGATGGGCCTCTCGTGTTGGGCAGCAGGGAAGTCAGGGCTCCCAAGATCTCGTCACCTCTCATTATCGCGTTCACTAGATGTTTCTTGAAGTTACGCTGACAGTCAAACAGGATGCCCAGGTAGCGGGCTACCTTCGAGGAATTAATCGCCGCTCCCATCACAGCAAGTTCCTGGATTTTATTGCATCTTTGTCCCGTAAGTAAGATGACCACGGTCTTGTCCACGGCCACACTGAGCCCGGTTCTTAGGAACCACCGTTTGGCTCCTTCCATAGTCCTCGCAAGTTTCTCCTCCAGCTGACAAAGATCCCTTGCCGATAACAGCATTGCCAGGTCATCCGCGTACACGATGGCCTGCGTATGCCTATCCGTGTATGGCGTCTCTAGAGCATCGTCATAGATTAAATTCCAGAGAAAAGGGCCAAGGACGGAGCATTGAGGAACCCCTGCCTTAATCTGGACTTCGCACAGTGTTACGCGTATATGGGCGTTCGGGACAAAACTCATAACTTCTGAACTAATCAGTTTTCGTCCTAAGTACCGTAATATTTTTTTAAAGAGAATATAAAAATGCATCGATTGGTGTATAAAAAATATACAGTTCCATTAAAAAAATTAAGGCGATCTTGATTTTTCAGTGAATAAAGTCTTTTTATTAATATTTCCTTAGGCAATTTGTTTTCAACTGCATACTGACTAACTTTTGTTCGAAACATTTTTTTTATCAAATTATTTTTATCACCATCCAGGATGGAAAATTCATATCGTATAAACAATTGGAAAAAGCATATGTGTAGATTAACATAAGTGTCATATGGACGAGGAGACCTAGAGACTACGCTAAGGGTCGGAGCGGTGAACGTCTTTATAATGATTTTGGCTACTTTTTCTGTTTCGGGCAGATTCGGGCAGTTAAAATTGACGATAAGGCTGCCGTCTCATTTTTGTTATGGTCCGAATCGATCGAAGCGTCCCTTGTAAACATACGGAACCTAATGAAACTACTGCGGTCGATAAAAAGAACTAGTACAGAGGTTACATCTCCAGGTACTCAATGTAGACGAATTTTTTACGCATAGTTGCCACATTTTCTGTTCTCTCTGTCTCTGCCGCGCTGTTGCCACAGGTCTTACTATCGAGAAGTCTTGAATGAATACGGCACGAGAGTTGTGTCTAGGCAGGAATCGGAGGGCTCCAGCTACCGCTGATGGAGGGGGAAACACCTACTGGAGTGGTGGTTATGTGTGCTTGAACTGTGCCTGCCTGCGTCAATCACGCACACATAACCACCACTCCATTAGGTGTTTCCCCCTCCATCAGCGGTAGCTGAAACCCGCCGATCACTGCGTCTAGCGTCAGAGCTTCGCTGAAAGTAAAGGAAGATAGCAATAATGAAAGATAGAAAGGTTGGGTAGTGAAGTCAGGAAACATATCAGTGAAACAATACTAAATTGCGTATCAATATCCCTTCTAAACTTCGCAATTCTTATTATCTTCGATCATTCTGTGCAATATTTATGTTTACTTGTGAAAAAATATAATGATATGATTGTTCGATGATTGTTTATTTTGTTTGTTTTAATAGAATGTAAAGCTTTCACATTTTCTATAGTATTGGCATGAACGTTTCAGTAACATACTGCTGAGATTTCCCAGATGAAAATGAATTTAAACACGGCATAAATCAGATTATTTTTAAACGATTTTATTCAGCTTCGGCCTTCGACTTGATTGTAGATATTTTTGTGTGTTTGATGTATGTATGGATCAAATCAGGTAACTCAAATTTAACGAACTTCCAACTATCGAGTTGTCTTGAAGCTTTGCAAGCGTGCGTAGTTTGGATGACAATACAATATCTAAAAAAAAAAAATAAACCCTGAAGGGGTGAAAAAATTACTCAATCATCAAGAAATATAACCCATAACCACAAAACGACCTGGAATCAATCATTCGCGTTCTTTACGAAAACGACAAAAAGCCGTTGCGTTCGGGACGCTAGTGGCATCGGGATTTCCGTGGTAAATACACAATTTATAACGAAAAATGATTCGTTACGTACGTATAGGAAAAAACTTGTAGTACCAGAAAAGAATAATTTTTTAGTTTTTAGTGTATTTTAATTTAGTTTTTAGTGCCATTTGAATAAAATCGTTTAACATAATATTTTTTTTATATATTTTTTAGCATTATTGGATTAGAAATGTTACATTTATCTTTAATTATATAGTGCAGTTCTAGAAATAACCCGATTTATACCGTATTTGAAATCATTTTAATCTGGAAAATGTCAGCAGTATGTTACTGAAAACATTAGGTTTTACATTTTATTAATACATAATCCACTTCAAGCAATACTGTAGGTATGCGTTTCGAGCCGAGGCTCGAACCGAGATCAGAATCCACCGCCGAACAACCCAAGTCCTCAGCACGAAGAGAGATCGCGCCGGTTCGGATAAACGCGCTGCCGAAAGTTATTTGAAATATCAAAGCCTTCGAATAAAAGCCGAATAAACTATGGCTAAAGCTAAAAACCTTATTCGACGGTTCGAATAAAAAAATTATCTCTCGCCGTCGAATGAATTCACTTCGATTAAAAAAAATTATCTTTCGCCGTCGAATAAATTCACTACAAATAAATTTATTTATCCGTGGGGTTTGGAGTAAAGATAACTCGTGTTATTCGAAGCTGCGAATAACGGATAAACATAAAGTATCTTTTATTTGAGTGTATACAGATGTTATCTTTGCCCATCTCATTGTGATTCAAAGTGATTCGTTCAAGCCTCCCTGATGGCAAAATACTGATAGGGGTGTTACGTATGTGGAATTTTCCCATACGTCGCTCTCAACCGTTTTTCGAGCTCGCGTCTGTGAAGGGAAAACGCCCTAAAATCCTTTCGTTTATCAAACGCCACTAATGGGGGTCATGATCTCGACCATCTGGATCACGACCATGGGAACGGGAGTGACACGACGACGACCCCGAAGGATTTCCTTATATGGAGATTCCTAACGAATCCCCACTCATTTTTGGGACTATATAAAGCCTTTGGTTTCAACCCTCGTGGGTTAAAAGCTATAGAGTCACGCGTAGAGTCACGTCGTGTCACGCTCGTACAGAGTTGGTTAAATTCAGTAAGGTCGGGCTAAAGTCTCCGTCAGAATCATAGTTAACCTCATAGAATCCGCGAGTCCGGTTTATATTCTATTTGGCACTTTGAAACAGCCACTCGTACGCCCCGCATCGCCCGCGTCAACACCGTGCAACTATTGGTAATTTATACACATTATTTAATTAACTAATCGCGACACTTACATTTGTACAATAACTGATTATTGAATATACGAATGGTGTTCACGTGTAAATCGAGTAGATTCGTTAAATCCATCTTTTACCCAGCGATCCTTATAATATTAGTAGCACTCACCCACTGATACAACTTTACCGCTCGAATTGTATCAACTTTAATTAAGAGTTACGAGGCATTACTAACATTTCCCGCGACCCCCTGATTTCGTATCAGGTTCGTTCGCAAACCCTTTAGCAAAACAAGCCATCTTCTCCAACCCAGTGGCTCCCCGATTTCGCATCGGGTTCGTCCCCGAAACCTCACCCCTCCTACGGCTCCCTGATTTCGCATCAGGTTCGTCCGTATCCTACAGCTCCCTGATTTCGCACCAGGTTCGTCTGTAAATCTACCAACTTCCGAACAGCTCCCTGGTTTCGCACCAGGTTCGTCTGTGAACTTCATCCTAGTGATTCCCCGATTTCGCAGCGGGTTCGTTCACGACGTTTCACCCTCCTGCGGCTCCCTGATTTCGCATCAGGTTCGTCCACGTGTGACTCCATTCCTAGAGGCTCCCTGATTTCGCATCAGGTTCGTCCTCGCCGTGAATAATCCTAGCGGCTCCCTGATTTCGCATCAGGTTCATCCGCGCCCCTAACTAACAAACTCATAAACCGTATTCCTTGGGAAATATCCTTCTCGCCGGCCTCTCGCGTTGCCGCAGCCCCGGCTCGTAACAGGGGAAATGCGGCAACAGCGCGATACGACTCTCAATACATATTGGCAACTATGTCTTTCCTACATTTAATATAAAGTTTAATGTTCCCTAAATTAATATACAGGAAATGAGGGAGGTACGTTTTGGTACTTGTTTTAAAAGTCCCATCGAAGTTGATAAATATTTAACATAAAAAATTAGTACAAATTGTTAGCATTGTAAAAAAATTACTCTATTGTTAAAAAAAGTACATTATTGTTCTCTTAAAATATAAAAAGAATGCATATTTTGTATTATACTAATTCTGCATCAGATTCGGAACAGGTATTTGTATTTGTGTCGGATGAATCATTTATTATTATATATTGTTTTATGTTTGGACTGTGTTTTTTTTAATTATGTTGCACTTTTTTCTGTACTTTGACACTGCTGGATCGAAGTTTATAATAAGTAAAGTCAACAAATATTTATTACAGTTCTGCCTAGAATTTTTGTGGGTATGATGTTCTCGCATGTATCTAACTTCTCTCTCTCTTGCCTCTGTGGCTTCTTCAGACAGTTTTCCAATCAGTATTATTCATTGTGAAATAAAATCTATTCCATGCTCTAGTAGTTTGTGCATGCTTACTCACATATAATACCAACTATAATTACATAAGTATAACGTTTTTGTGTCTTCTATTATCTTTCTAAATTCGACTCCATTAATTTTTTGACCACTCGCAATAACTGTTAAAATGATGCCGAAGTTTAATATTAAATTATAATTAACCCATTTTATGCTTGTACTTGTTGCGGGATCATTAAAAAATCTACGGGCGGTGTTCCCGTCATTTGTTTTTCCATATCCGGGTTTAGGTATATCTATTAATAGCTCCATTCGTTGCTTAAATTGGTCTTGGATCCTTTTTTTAATTTCGGTGAAAATTTTTTTCTTGTTCTCTTTCCTTACCTGCCACGTTTTAAAAGGCAATCTGTATGCAATATGGAACAAATTTTCAAAACATCTAATCCATAAATGAAGAGATGATAGCCCATACTGGCACATACTTTTTTGGGGAGTTTTATTATAGGCAGCATCTGTGTTCATTTGTTTTGGTGTGCAACCACAAATATAATACACCTGAGATGATATTGTTCCCGATATTACATTGCATACGCTCCCGTCTAACATGGTAAATCGTACATCATGAGAAACAATCACTGTTGTGTCGTTTCGACAAATATTAGTAGGAGTCAATTTTATTATTGAATTTGTTATATTACTGTTCTCCTCTTTAACTAATTCTGGCGATTCTTTCGCGAAAATAATTTTAAGTGGTAGACACAATGATGTTGAGGACGGAGTTTGATTTTTTCAAACAATATTTTGGCTGTCATTATCGATCATATGAATGGGTACGATAGCTGATATATACATGAACTCATCTGTTATAGAGGAATCAGTAAATCTCTGTTTATACTTGTTGTGACCGGAGCTTCCATCGAAGCCGCATTTTGTGAAAAGTGTTGCAGATTTTAAGCTTATATCCGATAGTGATTCTAGAATTCAGAAAACAGTTTTATCCAATAATTCTTGTATGTCAATTTCCGCACCCTTTTCACTAATTTTACATTCGTTTAGTAACAAAGATTCTTTAAATTTTTTAATACTATAGTAACTAGGAAAAGTTTCTGGGTATAATGGGTATAATATTAACTTTATAGCGTAGAGTTGTATATTGTTTTACTGACAGCTTCAAAACCGAACACAAAGCTAAAGCTTCAATCAGTGAGAATCCTTTATCATTAGAAACTTTCACACCTTTTGATATTTGCGCAGCAAAACTAAGTTCCTCAATTGATCTTGTTTCAATCATGTCCTTAACTTTACGTCTTTTTGATTTATCGGAACATTCCGTAAAATACTTAAGTGCCCCCCCCCCCCCCTCTTAATACTACTTCATCACTTGGTCCAGCCTGAATTTCATCAATATAATTCATTATGGAATTGTTTATTGTGATTTTTGTTGTAAGCCATGTTGCATATCGCTGCGAAAGTAGATTGTCTATTCTTAACAACTTTCGTACTTGTTTTTTATCTTCAAACGAACAAATATTTCACTTTCATCAATACTTTTGTTGACCCAATCCGGTGTATCAATCAAATTGAAATTATCTTCAATTAATTTTGCAATGACAGTAATTTCATTTGGTCTCGAATTTTTCCACACTTCCAGGCATTGACCATAAGTGATGAAGTGATTCTGACCTAAAATAAAAATTAACAAGTTCAATGGGTCATTTTCCATTTCGAGATATTACTTGATCAATTATTCTAAATAATCTTGCTGTACATGTAATAATAAAATTATAGACAAAAAACTTGGTCAATTAACAAACCAACAATTTATTCAGGAAGCAAGATAAATTTTTACATGATGAAGTAACTCATCTTCCCGGTTAAAAAAGTGAAGAGCACACGTAATAAATATTAACACATTCCCTATACAGTCACTGTATTAACTGAATTTTATTCAAGATTTTACTAATATGTATGTGAAATTAAATTAATATAATAGAAAAAACATGTGTATGTATGTAAGAATACATTACCCCTTATCGGTTGTCGACTCATATTCTGATTTTACTTTACGTTCTCCGTGAAAACAGAAATTAGGAAGTATAAAAAATTATAAAACTTTAATATGACTATATCAATATATATGTGCTTTATATTAGTGTTATCTTTATATATATACACACTATAATAATACTATAAAAAGATAACACTAATATAAAGCACATTATACACTGGTATTGTTGGTTATTATTGAGCCAATGGCCTTAGTATTAACTGGATTATAGACAGATAGGACACAAGGAGACGCTTCATGGCAGACATACTTTTATTGGTGTGACAAAAGCCGATCGGCGTGGCAAGATGTCGATGCGGACTAAAACAATTCGTTTTATAGACACGAAGTTATAAACCCAACAGGTATTAACACTAAAAGAATTAACTGAGAGAAAAAGTAACTGGTTATATTCGGCTATATATTGCTCGCGGTTCCTCTCCTGAGACTGAAGACAGCATCTACAATGGAGGACTGTCAATGCATTGTATGAACAATGAGAAAAGGCGGAAGAAGGTGGAAAGGTTGGAGATAGGAGAAAGGGTAGAATCTGAAAAATGTTTAGACTAACATAAGTATGTATCTTATGCCTTCGCGGGACGCACGAGAGGAGCACCAGCGACTACGCTAAGGGCCGGAGAGGTGAACGTCTTAATAACGAATTTGGCTATTTTTCTGTTTCGTGCAAATTTGAGCAGTTGAAATTGACATCAATATAAAGTTTAATTAGGCTTCCGTTTCTGGTCGCGCGCGTGATAGGTGTGTGTGCAAGCGAACGGTTGTTTGAGGTGAAGGAAAGGCGAGTGAGGTGGTGAAGGACGGCTGGAGAGTGTGCGTGAAAAGTAGTGGAGCACCAAGGAAGGAGCGAGGGATAAAGGGAAAAGGCAGGCGGCAGAGTTGTGATAGGGATACAGGAGACATAAGGGAGATTAGAGGTTATGTGGTCGTGTTAGGCGGAATAAGCCTATAAGTATGTATATATGTAGACGCAATAAAGACGTAATAATAATAATAATAATAATAATAACAATAACAATAACAGCGACAGCGATAGCGAGAGACGATGACGATAACGATAACTCATGAATATCGATCAGTCATCAATAGTCAGTCGCGTGAGCTGGTTGTACTTGTCGGTGCTCTGTTTGTTTGGTTATTTCCGTGATTTTCAAATCTTCGTCGTTCGTTAATATGACGAAACCGCAAGTTTGCAAGGGCTGTAAAACAACAGTGGCTAATCCAATTGAGTGTCCCTCCTGTGGTGCCATATCTCACCCTGGACCTAAATGCTTGTCCAGAACCGGAAATTTTATTGATTGGGCACCTGGTAAATTTATTGATTGCAAGGACATCAGTTCGGGGTCTCAGCTGGCTATCCCTCAACAGCCTTCTGACCGATCTATTTCATGTTCGCCTGTATCCTCTTACGGATTCAACGAGGATTCTTTTTTATCAAAAATTCAAGAGATGATCCAATCTCAATTCAATTCATTTCGACTGGAAATCATCGACCTATTTAAAGCTGAAATCGCGCAGATCACTAGTGACGTCTCCTCTCTCGGATCGAGGGTCACCGATTTAGAGAAGAATCTTCTTTCATTCTCTGGCTCCAAGTTGCACGACGACGAGGACATCATCGCAGAAATTGCTAACCGGGAATCTCGTTCGTCTAACGTCATGGTACCTAATTTGGAAGAATCTGGATCTTCATCCGACAAGGATCAAATCATGGCCGTTTTCAACTCCAATCAACCTGGCGACTACTCCAACATCAAAACTACCAGGATTGGGAAGAAAACTGATAATCGCCCCCGTCTGATCCGTGTATCCATGTCTAGCAGGTCTGAAGTACTTGCCATTCTGCGTGATAAAAACTGCTACAAAGGCTCTCTCAAGATCTTCCAGGATTCCACCCCTCGACAGCAACTTCACCTAAACAACTTAAGGAAGGAACTTCAAAATCTACTTGACTCGGGAGTTAAAGATAAGACTATTAGATATATTAATGGAGTGCCCAGAATTGTTAATGCGTCTCCTTCGTCTTATTCAAAAAACTAAATTTTCACCCTTTGTTCTTCTATCAAAATGTGCGCGGTCTTCGTTCTAAACTATCCGAATTACGCTGTTCTCTTTCTACTCTCTCAAATACATACGATGTATTTATTCTGTCTGAAACATGGCTACATAGTGGTATATCTAACGGTGAATTAGGCTTCTCCTCTTATAATATTTTCCGCTGTGACAGAAACACAGATACTAGCAATCTTCTTAGAGGTGGTAGTGTTTTGATTGCGATTAAAAATTCATATTTATGCCGACAAATCGAATTATCCGTTAATTCAATACAGCAACTTTTTGTAGAGTTGCGCAAGCCGCAGCCAAGGCTCACGCACTATTATTATCGGTTCTGTTTATATTCCTCCTCACTCCTCACACATACTATATCAGTTTCACTCTCAAACTATAGAAGTCCTATCCCACCGTTTTCCCACGGCTGATTTTATTATCGCCGGCGATTACAATCTACCTGACTTTTCTAGCCATATCACTCCTTCTCGTATAGCATCTCTTGACCACAATAACATCCTACCTTCTCCTTTGGACATTATCCGTGAATGTATTAGCTTTTTGAATTTTTCTCAAGTAAACTACGTGGCTAACAATAATGGTAAGCTCCTTGATCTTGTTTTTTCGACATTTCCAAATGTTCGCACCTCCCCTGCTCCTGAGCCCCTTCTCCCTGAGGATCCTCACCATCCCTCCATCTCTTTTTGTCTTACCCTCTCTGTTAATTCTTCCTCTCCTCCCAAGGTGATTCATCGCAGAAGCTTTAATTCGGCTGATTACGTCGGCATCAATGATTATTTTGCTTCTATTGATTGGGATGCTCTTCTCTTTCCCTTATCCGTAGATGAATCCGCGGATATCCTTTATTTTCATCTTAACCATGCTATTGAATCATTTGTACTTTCCTCGTCTTCCGTAATTTCTTCCTACCCTATCTGGTTTTCCCGCAAACTTGTTTCACTTATTAGGCAAAAAAAAATAGCTCATCGTGACTTTAAACTTTCTAACTCCTTTTCCGACTATCTAGTTTTTTCTAATCTCAGGTCCCAATGCAAAACCATCTCCCTGAACTGCTGGTACTCTTTCGCTTACAAATCTGAAAATACTCTTCTTAATCATCCCAGAACTTTTTGGAAATTTGTTCATAAACTTAAAAATGACTCCTCTCGCCCTTCTCACATTTCCTTTAATGACCAGTTATCCTACTCGGATCATTCGATTGCCGATACATTTGCGGATTATTTTGGCTCTGTCTACTCCTGTAGTCATGAATCGCCGCCTTCCTTCTCCTTCAACAGTACCATTGATGCATCTAGCATGGAAATCACAATTAGTGGGGTACTCTCCCAAATACAACTCCTTGATGTTAATAAGGGTCCTGGTATCGATGGCATCCCCCCGATCTTTTTTAAGTCTTGTAAATTCATTATGGCTCGCATCCTCTTTATTATATTTAATAAATATTTAAGTTCTGGGATTTTTCCTTCTTCGTGGAAGACTTGCTTAGTCTCTCCTATTTTTAAGGGTGGTGATAATTCACTTGCTAATTCCTACAGGCCTATTAGTTTGCAGAATATTATGCCTAAAATATTTGAAAGCATTGTTTCAAATAAACTCTCCTTCATTTGTAAGAACGTAATTATTGATGATCAATATGGCTTTATGTCTGGTCGTTCTACTATTAGCAATCTTCTTACTTATAATCATTTGCTGTCGAATTGCTTAGAAAGTGGTCAACAGGTTGATGCCATCTATACCGACCTATGTAAAGCCTTTGATACGGTAGACCATCCGACTCTCCTTTCTAAACTTCACTCCCTCGGCCTCCATGGTGCATTTTTTGTCTGGCTCTCCAGCTATTTGACTAACAGAATTCAGATAGTTAAGTATAATAATTTCCTATCTAAGGAGATTGCTGTTCTTTCTGGTGTTCCCTAGGGATCTCACTTGGGTCCGCTTCTATTTGTTTTATACATTAATGATATATCAGAAGCCTTTTTACATTGTAAATTTTCACTTTTTGCAGACGATCTAAAGATTTATAGACAAGTCGCGAGTGTGTCTGATGCTTTTTTAATACAGTCTGACTTAGATAGACTTTCCTTATGGTGCTCGCGTAATAAACTTGGTTTTAACTTATCCAAGTGTCGTGTTATACGTTTCAGCCGTAAATCTAGTAAAGTGATCTTCCCTTACTCTATTCAAACCTCATCTCTGCAATCTGTTGAAACCATACGTGACCTTGGTATCTACTTTTCTAGTACTTTAACGTTTCATTATCATTATCAACATATAGTTAATTCCGCGTATAAAACATTAGGATTTATTCACCGCTCCTCCAAGTTATTCTCTAATATCACCACACTCCGAACTCTCTATAACTCCTTGGTTCGTCCTATTCTCGAATATGGATCCGTTATTTGGGCTCCTTATTATAAATGCCACTCTATATTAATCGAGCGTGTGCAGCACAGGTTTCTTAGACTGGCATCATATCGCACGGAATCACCTATGTCTATATTTTGCCATAATTATGACTTTATGCTGTTGCGCCTTGGATTAATGAGCCTCGATTAACGCCGTGTCGTCGCCGACCTCCTATTTTTATATAAAATTATTAACAATTGTATCTCTTGTCCACAAATCCTTCCAAAACTTACTTTTTATGCACCTGTGCGTTGCCTTAGAAATCATACTCTCTTCCTTCCGGAGTCACATCGAACACTCTATGGCTATTATAATAGTCTTAATCGTCTTTTAATAACTGCTAATCGCTTTTGTAATTCGGTTGATTTCTTTAATAATTCCTACAATTCCTTCAATAACTCTGCTCTGATCGCTGTTCGTATGTCCCTTACCCCCTAATTTTTAATATTAAGTTATATTGTGTTATTATATTATTATTATGATTCTTTTATATCTGTTTTTGTCACTATCATTAATGGTTCTTTTGCGCTTACTTCTCTACTTTCGTTTCTTTTAATTACTTCTCTCTGTACTTCCTAATTATTTGTACTAGGCTTGTGTGACTGTGACTTATATTTTCTTATAACAAAGGGTTTATCCCGTTGAAATATATAAACTTATTATTATTATTATAACGATAACGATAACGATAACGATAACGATAACGATAACGATAACGATAATAATAATTAATAATAATAATAATAATAATAATAATAATAATAAGGAGCGTGGAGAGTGGAAAGTGGTGTCACCGTGCTGGAGAGGAAAGAAGCAGGGAAGAGGGAGCGAGAAGGTGGGTAGTTCGAACGAGGATAAGGCGAAAGATAGAAGGAAAAAGGATGGATGGTGTGAGAAGAGTGGAGTGGAAGAAGGATAGAGAGAAGAGAAGAAGTAATGTTGTGGTAATGGGGTTGGGGGGGGGGGGGAGGAAGTGACGTGATGTGGGAAGTGGGGAGGCTATGGGAAAGGATGGGTCTGTGGGTGGGGAGAATAAAGTGGGTGGTGAGATTGGGAAGAATAAGGAAAGAAGAGCGTGGAATGGAGGCAAAGAGCAAGCTGAGAGGAAGAAGGGAGAGGATGGAGGAAAGAAGGGCAAAATGGAAGCTAGGAAGAGAGGCGCAAGTGGAGAGGGAGAGAGAACGGAAGGTGCAGGTGGGATATATGAAAATGTGGGTGAATGGAAAGATAAGAAGGTGGGACGAGATAAGGGAGAAATGGTGTGAGGAGCAGTGGAACGACTGAAGTGAGAAGAGGGAAAGGAAGTGGGAAAGAAGAGGGGGAAAGGAAAGGAAGGGGAGGAGTTGAAGCGTGACGTTTTGAAACGTGGCAGGAGTGAGGAGGAAGGATGAAGATTTCTGGAAGGGACTAATGGAATGGGATGTTATAGTGCTGTGCGAGACCTGGGTGGAGGAGGAAGAGTGGGATACGTGGAAAGGAGGCTGCCTAGATTTTCGTGTGGGAAAAGCAATGGGCCAGGAGGGAAAGCAAAAAGGGGAGAGCGATAGGGGGAATGTTAATGGAGGTGAGAAAGGGGTTGGGAATGGAAAAGTAGGAGGAAGGAGGGAGGGGATTATGGCGAAGAAAGTGAAGATTGGGGGGGAGATAGTTTGGGTCTATGTGAATGGGGACTTGAATGAGAAGTTGGCGGAGCTAGGAGAGTGGATGGAGGAGAGAGAGGAGGGGGTAAGAGTGGTAATAGGTGGAGAGTTTATCGCGCGTACTGGGGAGGAAGGGGGAGAGGTGTCGGATGGCGAGGAGGAGGGAGGGCAGTAGGAGATCCAAAGATAAGGAGGTGAATGTGGAAGAGAGTAGGCAGTGCAGGTGTTTAAAGGAAGGAAGATGTGGAATAATGAATGGAAATACAGAGGGGGCGAGGAGAGGGGGTGGACTTTCATAAGGGACGGGGGAATACAGTGATAGATTACGTGTTAGGGAACGAGGATAGAAGAGAGAAAGAAGGTGGAAAGGTTGGAGATAGGAGAAAGGGTAGAATCTGATGACCACCTGGTGGTGGTATCGCTGAAAGGGGAGGGGAGAGAGGAGGGTGAGGGAAAAAGGAGGAGAATTATTTTATTTCTTAAACAGATACAGGGTAATACTGGAGGTACGCCCGTCACCCCGTGGCGAGGACAACACCCCGCAGTGCCCATCGAATTTTATGGCTTTCGACCCTCGAAGGGTTTGGAATACCATTAAGAAGTGAGAAATGTACAGGATTTCAAATGTTTGCTTCTTTTCTTCATCGTATCGAAGGGGAAAGTGGCGCCAATGGATTCCTGGCGTTCCGTTGATTAAAATCATACCAAATTTCATGTAAATCGGACTATTTTTAACCAAGTTAAGTCAGCTTGAAATGATATAAAACGTTTTTTCATGGAATTTCCTTCATTATGGTCCGAATTACGTCGTTCTTGATGTTAGTTTCATCGGCAAAACATAAGGAATCAATTGACCCCGTTTTTGCATAGATCTGATGAGAAATGCGGAAATCGAAGATTTCTCACTTCTTAAGGGGGTAGACACGTCACGTGACCTGGCCGATTTGGCAGGTCGGTATTACAGCAGGTTTTTTCTGCACAGAAATGGTAATACCCATAGATACGCGGCTGCCTGGTGACGCGAGAGGGAGCTGTTTGCTATTTCCGTATTCTATTCTGAATAAGGAAAGAAATTCTCAGCTGTTGCGTTGTACTTATAAAAATTTATACGGAAAGTCGGCTGGTACTGCAAACGTAGAAAATTCATTGTACATTTTAATTACTTAAAATGTGCTTATGCTACAATATTCTACGTTAGCAATAAGGAAATATAAGTGAAAACGGAAAATAAATGAGGGGATGTCCCCAGAAAATGAAGTTTGTTAGGTTAGACATTCTTTTATTAGCAAAGCAACGAAACAGAACATGAAATACACTTATTACACGTCCTATGCAGAAAACAGTTATGAACAAACATTATATATAAAATTGTTTTGGATGTTGAATTGGACTAGTGAAAATGCGCAGGCTGGATGCGCGTGATTATTATATGGTCGGCTCCTCGAAGTGACAGAAAATGTAACCTAAGTATATGCTATATGACAACAAATGTTTAGTGGCTATTTCATTCTTTTACGAAACATTTGTGAACAGTTTAGCATCCTTCCAAAACATTATTATTACGCCGCAACAGCATCTTTAGGAAATCGAGTATAGCAATTAGGTTATATTTTCTGTCACTTCGAGGAGAGAAAATCCGTTCGTGAAATCCGCTGCTGAAAATGCGCAGGCTGGATGCGCGTGATTATTATGTGGTCGGTTCCTCGAAGTGACAGAAAATATGACCTATATGCTATACCCGATTTCCTGAAGATACTGTTACGGCGTAATAATAATGCTTCGGAAGGATGATAAAAAGTTCACAAATGTAGAGCAAAAGAATGAAGTAGCCGCTCTACATTTATTGTTTATTAATTTCCTTAATTATGGTCCGAATTATATCATTCTTGGGGCCAATTTGATCGAGAAAACATAAGGAATCGATTGACGTCACTTTCGCAAAGATCTGATTAGAAATTGCAGAACTTCAGATTCGTCACTGCTTAGTGTGCAACATTGTATAGCCCCGCTGGTTTCGAGCGTCGAAGCCCACAAAATTCAGCGAGACACATGATTATTGGCAAGCATCGCATTTGACGATTCTAGCTAGCACCCCACTGTTTTGCTTTCTCGCTGCGAGCGCGGACCTTCGGGCCCGAGTAGACCACCCGTTGACAACCGAGAGTAATAAAACCGACGGACCAGATAAAATGTTTATGTTTTTGATAACTGTTGATGAAAGTATTACCAATGGAGTTTTTAGGGTTTCTCGATGAAAATGATGCCAAACATGGAGCAATTCGGTCCATTTTTAGTGAACGTAGTGTGTGTCCTAATCATGTATTCATAAGAAAAAATAGGCTGAATTGCTTCGCGTCTCGACTCATTTTCGTGGACATAAACTCACCAATCCATCGGTAACACTCTTATCAAGGTGTAATGAGAAATATGAATATTTTCATATTCAGTACTCGATGACTCAAGTCGCCGTCGACCGAGGGTCTCTCGCTGGTGCGCCGCTATTTCACTCGCACTCGGTTTACGTCATTCAATCTCCTTGTCAAGCGGTTCGGGCGAGGGCGCTGATAAATGTGAATTTATTTGGGAAACCAAAGTCGCGTCATTCGTGACCCCTACTCGGGAACATATATATGTTCTACGTACGAGAAAAAGCAATGATGACTTGAATCAAGACTTGAAGCAACATTTCTAATAGGGAAATGCATGAAACTTTGGGATCAGGAATTCCCAACCAAGTAATGCATATGAAAGAACTGGCGAAATTCAACAATAGTTCGTCGTCTAAATTTTTCAATTAAAGTATTTATTTGACGTGAATATAAAGTTTGTCAGCAAAGTCTTTCTTGATTTGAGTTCTATAGAAGGCTGACTTTCCTTCGCCATGGAAAATCTCCTCTTGTCCTTCACGCTGGCAATCATGCGACTCGCTGAGTTTCGTGGGTTTCGACGCTCGAAACTGGCGGGGCCATACAATGTTGCGCACTAAGCAGTGACAAATCTGCAGTTCTGCATTTTTAATCACATCTTTGCAAAAGTGACGTCCATCAATTCCTCATGTTTTCTCGATCAAATTGGCCCCAAAAATTATAATATTCGGACCATATTTTGAAGGAAATTACGTGAAACATTGTTTGCACGATTGAAAGCCCGTTTCGTTATAAATAGTCCGATTTAAATTATTTTCTGTCAATTTAATCGGGAGAATGCCAGGAATCCATTTGTGTCACTTTCATATTGATACGATGAAAAATAAACAAATTCTGTTTCTAGTAATATCTGGTTAGCCGCTCGCTGGTCGGGACCGGCGGTGAGCCCGTATCGTGAACGGAGTCCTAATTCCAAGTGTGAGTTTCTCGCTTCTTTCTGGCCGAAGGGGGGAGCGAGATGCTTTACGTGCGCGGTGGGCGTGCGCGATGGTCGCAAGCGCTTACGAGTTACCGTGAGCATGGGAACCGCTTCGCAAAATCTTGACGCAGGCCCGGCTCAAGTCTTTTTTACGCCCTAGACGAACTTGTCAAATTGCGCCCTTTATTATAATACATTTATTTGAGTACATTGATGTCCTTAGTCTTAATTTTTACTCGTAGTATAAAACCGTTGTAGTACAATTTGTAGTATTTCATTTACAAATTTATTTTTAACAATGCCAACAATGAAAAGACCATTTTGCACCTCTTGTCAACCTTGCGCCCTAGCAGTTACCTATTTTTTCAGAGTAAAGTCATAAATAATCTCAAATAAATGTATTATAATAAAGAGCGCAATTTGACAAGTTCGCCTAGCGCGCAAAAAAGATTTGAGCCGGGCCTGCCTCAAGATTTGCGAAGAGGTTCCCGTGCTGACGGAGTGTCAGGTGTCCGAATGACGGAGCGAGACAAAATATCAACGCATCGTCTGCTCGTACTGTCCTGACTCGCTTTCAGTGCCTTCGCTCGCTCTCGTTTCATCTCGCTCTCGCCTTCGCCGGACAAGACTGAAACAGAAGTGGTGGGGATAGCGAAAAGTCCGTATCGTGTACACCAAACCGAGACTTTACTGTAATCGATGACACATCACCAAGCAACGGTGATCTCGCGCGGCTCGGACCACAAAGGTTCTCGTCGGTTATTCGAGCTTCTAAGATCGTATTCAGATATAACCTTCGGTGCCCACGGAACTCCAACTGACAAATCCACGATCGTCAGATGGTGGTGACTGATTTCTCCTCTATCGCTGTTCACGAAAACGAATCGACCGGCGAATATATCTGCATACGATCTTAGGATAAAAATACGATGACAGATGAAATAGTATTCGAAGCTCAAGATGAACGGCCTTCGAATAATCAAAGGAAACTAAATATCCGAAGCTAAACAGAATTTTAGATTTAGGGTACATACACCCTCCCCGAAACCTCGTGTCGATCGGCCATTGGGGCCATTCGGAAGTATATTCTTTTATTTAAATAATGCCCATCACTGCATAGAACCGTAAAGAATTACAAAAAAAATCAGGGAGTCAACTGTTGACCGATTTGGAGACTTTTCCTTGTTACATGTTACATACAATAGTCGGAAGAATAATAATAAGAGTAATAATTGCAAATAATTGCCAGAACTTCCACATTCTGAAAATATGATATCAGTAAATCAATATTTTCAGTATTAGTAAAAAAGTTCCAATTTCTCTTTTCTTATTTTAAATAATGTGATCATATAATTATAACATATATTCGACAGCGATTTCAAGTGATGTATGTGTCACGGTAAAAGCATTAATTTAGTAAATGTATACAATTCCCAGCAGTTCCTGGTTAATATATGCCTAAAATGCATATAACCTAACCTACAATTGTCCGAAAATGCATACATTGACTGCATCACGCTTTTACTGTGGCACATGTATCCAGCTAACGCTTCAGTTTTGCTATGATTCCACGTTGGCAGTCCTCCCGAGTAGGCGCCATCTCGTATCCACTAGCTCAACTAAATTTGTCATGTGACTTGCTCTGTATTATCGCCAATATGGCGGAACTCGTATTTGGGAATGCAATCACAGGCTGACGTTTTTTGTCCTTATATGAGCAGATTTTTGACTGGGTGAGGTCTCATTCGAAAGTGGAAGGTTCGATGCAGCCCGCTCTGCTCATCGTTTGAGTCAGAAAACTCTTTTAGTGACCTACAAATACATGGAATCTGCGAGTGCATTTTGTCGATTTTTTCTCTACTTTGGATACTCGTATTATTGCATATCAACACCATCTCTTTGAACCATGACCAGAGCGGGCTGCATTGAACCTTCATCTTTCGAATGAGACCTCGCCCAGCCCAAAATTTGCTCATATAAGGACAAACAACGTCAGCGCGCAAACCCATGTTTCGGGCCAGATTATGTCGGTATACAGAGCGCTGCATTACCCGTGTCTACCCCCTTAATAGGGACTCGAACCCCTTCGAGGGTCGAAAGCTATAAAATTCGATGTGTACTGCGGGGTGTTGTCCTCGCCACGGGGTGACGGGCGTACCTCCAGAATTACCCTGCATCTGTTTAAGAAATAAAATAATTCCTTATTCCTTATCGTATGGATATGGAAGTTTCGTCGATAGATTCCTTGTTGTTTTCTTATGAAAATCATGTCAAATGTCGTGGGAATCGGACAACTTTTACATAAGGAATACAAATTGCTTGTGTCAAAGTAGTGGGGTTTGCATGATATTTGGTATGATTTTAATCGACGGAACGCCAGGAATCCATTGCCGCCACTTACCCTTCGATACGATGAAGAAAAGAAGTAAACATTTGAAATCCTGTACATTTCTCACTTCTTAATGGTATTCCAAACCCTTCG
This sequence comes from Andrena hattorfiana, assembly GCA_944738655.2. Taxonomy (NCBI): domain Eukaryota; kingdom Metazoa; phylum Arthropoda; class Insecta; order Hymenoptera; family Andrenidae; genus Andrena; species Andrena hattorfiana. Next base: position 15,941,425 of record OX122895.1, read on the forward strand.
AGGGTCGAAAGCCATAAAATTCGGTGAGACACTGCGGGGTGTTGTCCTCGCCACGGCAGCAGCACGAGGTTGCTTTGCAAAGTGACCAAGGCGAGCTATGGACTCTCCAGACTTTTCACTCCGCGAGGCACGCATCGCGCTGCAGCCTCGCAACGTCTAGACACGGCTTATCATTTGTGCAGTGTGTGACCCGACTACCCTCCGTGTAATCGGTCTGCGCGAAGTAGGGCGCAAGTTCGATGATTATCAGTACTCCTTCCCGAGAGGAATACGATTTACTTTAATTATAGTACATGTATGTTTTGTAATAAAGTGTTTCTGTCGTCTCCTGAATTCAATAACTGGCATCCAGACATCTACGCTCCTACAATCCACCGTCAATACGCCTCGTAGAGAGACACGGGAAGAAAAATGGTAGCCCGCTGTTGACACGTGGTTCTCTCGAATATAAACACGAGCTTTAATATCAAAACAAAAGCATGCGTTATCGTATTCTGTGCGAGAGAAGGTGGGCGCTGGGGAGGAGGTATTGCTGTGAAGAGGTCCTCTTCAAGAGAGCAGCCGTTTGTGAGGGATGCAAATTCGATTGGTTCTACTATAATAAGCCTCCCTATGGTTGAAATTTAGTCTATCAACTTTCACACCTCCTAAACTAACCAATCGAACTTGCATCCCTCCCAAAAGAACCGGCCATCCGAGCGTAGAAGCAAGTGCGAAATAAAAATAACGGTGCGCTTCTCGCTACCGCAGATGTACCTACCTAAGTAGCATTTCTGACGGAAAAGAATTGTCCAGCCTTTGGGCCTGCCATTCCTGGGGTAGACCTTTGGCAGGTAGATATCTGTTTCAACAGGCAAGGCCACCCGTGGCGCCAGCATGACCGTCCCCGGTCCTTGCTATTCCAGCGAGTTTTCTTCCAGGGAAAATCAGTAAATTTGCAAGCGCAATATCTCAAAAACCAGTGGAAATCAAGTGTATACATTAAAGCTTATTGAATTTGTCTTAGAACGCTCTATCAACTCAGGACTTCAAAAAAATAGTTCCATTTAAAAAACCGAACTTGACCATCGTATCTTTTAAAATAATAATCGAAAAAAAATGCATTCGCGCTAATAAATTGGCCCCCTCGAACCATGCAATTCCCTATTTTTTAAATATTTTTGTCTCCAATAGTTTAGGAGATATCCAGCTGTCCACTCTTCCCGCGGGCACCCTGTATAATTAGAACGTGTTGATGACTCACGTACGAAATATGCGTCGCAATAGGACTTCCCGGGTTTTTATTTGGGCTTCTGAAAAGATGGTACTCAACCCATTGGGTGGATTTTGGATGTTTTGACTGGAGAGGGATGAGAGGGGCTTTGATTTGGCAAGTTGTAGGGAGGGGGTGAGACGTGGTCTCGAATTAAGGTGGTTATTGGGACGAGGAACTTGTTTAAATTTAAATATGATGGAGGAGATCATGCCTCGTAGGGCGAAGAGGGAAAGGGGATGTCATAGTTGACCATCTCGAGATGGGGACCGCTAAGGTACATCGTCTAGATGGCCCGATGGTTGGGGAAAAGGAGTAAGAGTTGAAGTTTGGGGGATTTCGGTGGAGTTGTGGAGTGATTTATGAGGGAGACTTGAAATAATACCGCGCGAAAATAATGGGACGTCACACCTCCCCCCTTATATGAAGAAATGCTAAAAGCTATCGCGCATTTCTTAACAGTAAGGGGTGTGGCTGATTTGTTTGAAGTTATTTCTTCTTGCGCCTTTGTAGTTGTTCAACAAAGGGCAAGGACCGGACAAAAAATATAAATTTAAGAAATGAACTGTTGCTTACGAAAAAGAAAACAAAATATAGGTGTGTAGCCAAAAGGGTTTAAAATAATAATAAAAATGTTTCCTATTTTGATTAATAATTATTAAATTATATCCAAAGGTGGTAAGAGCGGTATGGGAGTATACGGAGTCTATTTACAAGGGAAAGGACTGGAAGGAAGGTTTAGGAGCTATTTACAGGGGAAGGATTGGAAGGAATAGGACCTTTACGGGGGATAGGAGTAGGAAAGGTTTTGAAGGATGTTGGACTCGTCCAGGATGAAAGTGAGGTCCTGATCGCTCTGGTAGAGGTCATTAAACCATCGCAAGAACTCGGCGTCAGCTCCGTGTCACCTGGGACCTTGTTAGCTGACCTCGTGTCCAGGATTTCCACTACTCCTGGCCAAGGTGGGATGGTGGAGGGAACAGTGTTTGCAGGGTAAAGGTTGGTTGGAGATTGATAAGGAGTTGGGGGTGGACGGGTGAGTGTACCCTCCTCTGTCTATTTATATTTGGGAGGGCGATACGGGGGCGGCGGGGTTATGGCCTCCTGCAGCGCCTCCCAGTCTATCGGTGTTAGTGGGGGAGAGTCATCTATGGTGACGACTTCGGGTGTGGTGGCTGCTTCCCTGATGACAACTGTGGAGGCTATTTTTGGGAGGAGGGGCGATATGCTCCTTTCTTCCCTCACAGCCTCCCGGCGCAGCCACCGCAGGTGAGAAAGCCTCCTTTTGATGCCTCCCCCATTTGGTCGAAGGTTGGTGGGGTTACTCGTACCGCATTTGTGCGGCATTGTGCGTTATTTTATAACGATCTAGGATTGAAATTTATTAGTGTACTTCTTTTTTTTTGACTGGAGGTCAACCGGGATTCTCGCGTACGCGACCAAGACGCGCTTTGTTCGCGTGGATTATTCTCGTTTTGCCCTTCCAGGATATCTTTAGATTCTGCGAAGGGATTACCTCCAATAATTTGTGCGGACCAGAGTACTGGTCGCCAAATTTTCCTTTTCGCGGTTCTATTAGAACGAAAACTGAGTCGCCCGGTTTGAAGGTCTCCTCGTGTGTGTGTCCATCATAGTATTTTTTGTAACGAAGCTTAGATTGGTTTAGCTTTTCCGCTGCAGCGGTTTGCAGCTCTTGCACCCTCGTATTTAAATTCGAGAGGTAGTGATTATACGTTTCATTTTCAAAATCCTCGGGTATCGGATTTCGGCTGGACACCCGGGCTATTTTCCCGAATACTAACTCGTGTGGAGTGTAACCAGTGCCCTCGTGGACGCTGGTATTATAAGAGAACGCGGCCAAGTCTGTCCATCCGTCCCAGTCGCTGTATCTATCGATAAACATTTTCAAATACTCGATTAAAACGAAGTGCGATCGCTCTAAAGAGCCGTTAGTCTGTGGGTGAAAGGCTGTGGTTCGAAATTGTTCAATTTCATATTTTCGCGCGATAGCTTTCATGAAATTACCAGTGAGATTTGCTGCTTGGTCAGTGAGGATAGCTCTAGGAGCTCCGAAGTGACAGTTGAATCTTTTAATAAATGAGTCAGCGATCTTAATTGATGTGCATAGGCCGAGGAGCACGCACACAAAATATTTTATCAATAAACCCTGCATGGGTAATATGTAAGTGTTGCCTGCTCTTGTTGTAGGCATTCGTTCACGTATGTTTTCTGGGGAGTATCGTAGTGGAATTTCTGGCTTAAAATTCGGGCATTGCAGGATGGGTTCCTTCTGCAATGCTGTTTTTAAGAGGTCAAAAGCGGTTTGTTGGGACGGTCCACAGTCAAATGGTGCGCCCTTCTTCAATGGTGAGGTTAATGACCGAACCGTTCTTGTTTCGTCTTAAAGGACAAAAGCGGGCTCAGGGCGAGGCGAAAATTCAAGTCTTTTACGATGGGCAAATGTTTGTTTTCGAAGCGTTCGTTGGGAACCATTTGCCTGCCAGATGACTAAGAGGCAATCGACATCGTGCCGTTTCTTCTGATAATTTCGACTGCTTTCGCCCTGAGATAATACGTTAAATTGCTCTGTCAGCGGGGGTACACGGTGACTTCGGACCGGTACCTACCATCGTTCACCGCTGACTCACGGAACAATACGGTCATAAACCGTGACCCTGGCTAAACACTCCGACCGAACAACGTAGCTAGGTTTGCTAGCCAGATGTCTGGTTTTTTCCTCTGCTACGTCACCAAGAAGGACTCCTCCACCACCGAAATCACGGAAGGAAGGTTCCTCCTCTTCGAGGAAAAACTAACCAATCGGTATTTCGGCACCGCCCGAAATTCTGAGGTCGTGTTGTCTACCTTCGACGTCGAAAGGCTGGACGGGCAGAATTCAATCGTCTCTCGAGCGAACACATTCACCTCATATTAGAACTCGTTCGACATTTTCACTGATACAATTAACGAACAGACGACGCTACGTAACATATTCAAGCATCGGCACCGCGTACCACGGAGTCTCTTGGGCCTTACAACCCCAAGAGGAAAGATCAACTTTCGCGTGTGTGTCGGTAGCTTACATAGTATTGATTCGTCTAGTCAAGCATTCGTGACTACGTCTATCAATCAAACGGATCTTTTACTCAAGTCATCATACGGACTTGAGTAATTAGTCTAGTCAAGCATTCGTGACTACGACTATCACTCAAACGGTTCTTTTACTCAAGTCATCATACGGACTTGAGTAATTAGTCTAGTCAAGCATTCGTGACTAAGACTATGGAACAATTTACATTCGTGCTATTGTGCGATCATCAGACGGATCATCAAGTTTCTTTCTCGTCGCGTCAATTAAATAATCATTCAAAATTAATTTGGCGAATGATAAAGCCACCGGCACCGCGTACCACGGAGTCTCTTGGGCCTTACAACCCCAAGAGGAAAAATCAACTTTCGCGTGTGTGTCGGTCGCTACATAAAATTTGGTCCTTCGAGCCGGATCCGTGATCGTGGAAGTGCAGTGAACAAAGACTATATACTACTTTCTTCGCACGGACTCCTAAATTCCCACAACGAGCTGTGGACATCCGACATCAATAATAATCATCTGGACCTGAGACGACTCCACCAGAGCAGAAGGCATCGATCAAGGTAGGCTCGTTATTGAGTGTTATCAATCAGTTTCTCTAGTGACTTCCTTTTCCCGTATATTTCCATCCGTTGTATTACAATGCCGAAACCAAATGCGAACACGCGCGCGGGAGCAAGCGCCACTGACAACAGTCAGATCATTTCAAATTTAAACCTAAAACAGTGTACATTTAAGACGCAGATCACTAGTTCCACTAAATATATTGAATGGCATCAAGATTCAGATAAGGAACGCGTAGAACTTCGCGATCGTGTCGAACGGCTTCGGAGACAATTCGGCACGTTAAACGACATTCAAGATGAATTGACACGCCTTGATAATTTGAGCAAGCTGAAGCCGAACGCGAGGAAATCACTGATCAATTCGATGATATTAGAGCTACAGCGGTAGTTTTACTAAATAGCTTCAAAACATGCGCGAACTGCATTGAACCACCAACAAACATCGGAGATGTCTCGCGAGATTCGCCTGTGCCATCCACGTCCGCATACGGGCTTTCGGTCAAGCTCCCAAAAATCGACTTACCAAAATTCGACGGTCGCATGGAAAGGTGAGTCCCGTTTAAAGGCGCGTTCATCACCATGATACATGCACAATCCGCGTTGAGCAATATGCAGAAGCTCAATTACTTACGCCTTTCGCTATCAAGCAAGGTCGAGCCTGCGATAGAAACGTACACGATATCCGACGAGAATTGTGAAAGGGCTTGGAATCATCTCACCGAGACATACGATAACAAGCGCGCTCTCGTTCTCCGCTACGCCGCGCTCCTTCGAGACATACCGGCTATGCCCGACGATACGTCAGAATCCATTTTCGATCTCGCAAATTATATGCAATTACACGTTCGTTCGTTACAAGCTCTCGGCCGCACGTAGGAGAATATTGCAAACGACTTACTGACGAGCATCGTGGTAGCTCGGATGGGGAACGACACGCGTAAGACGTGGGAACGAACATTAACGGACACCGAAATGCCAGAAATCACGAAAATATTTAAATTTTTGTTTATCACGTCACATCAGTGCCAAGATTACGAACCGGAATCGACCACGGTCCGCTCACATCAGCGTCCGCAAACTGAGACACCATACCGAAACGAACCCAATGGGTTGAATTCACCTCGCACGAAGGCAATCTAACGGCGATACTCGCCTTCAGCACCTCGAGCAAAACGTCAAGCATTTGTTACCAATTATATCACAAATGCCGTATTTGTGATAACGACTCGCATGCCGCTTATCAATGTGCGAAATTTATTGATATGTCCGTCGACAAACGCATCGAAGCCGCGCGTAAGGCACAATTGTGTTTGAACTGTTTGCGATCGGATCACCAAATCGAGAATTGTAAATCCGGAAGATGTAGGGAATGTAATGAACCGCATAACACAAAGCTGCATCACGAATTAGCCATTCGCGCCGACGCTAAATCTTGATGATCAGCATCGCATAAAGAATCACGGAAGATCGTGGCAAAATCTCAAACGTAACCATCGAAAAAACACTTCAATCACCGATAGGCCAACCAACGGGTTAATGGCCGCCGATCGTCAACGTTATTGACCATGACCAACAACAAACCGAGCATCGGACATTGGTGGATGCGTGTGCGAACGCGAACTTCATTACGAAAGACCTCGCTGCGAAACTACTCTTTCCAGAAAAGAAATTATCCGTAGCCATCGAAGCTCTATATTCCATTAATACGGTAACAAAACAAATCGTCGCGACCACTATCGAATGGCGTTCATCAAATTATAAGCAGAGCCTGACATTCTTTACGATACCTCGAATATCAGGATTATTACCGGATACGCAGATCTATCGTGCGAAATTACAAATTCCAGCAAACATTCGATTAGCCGATCCTCATTTTCACCGACCTGCACCCGTAGACATGTTGATTGGAAGCGGCCCTTCACTCACGTCTCTGAATGTCGGACAAATCAACCTGTCTCCTCGCAACACATCAGACTTCATCCTCCAAAACACGCAATTCGGATGGATCATCGGGGGGAGCGCACCATCAACGGCACCATGTGCGAAACGCACAATCCTTTCATCCGTCGCAAAGATCTTCGATCCACTCGGACTGCTCGGGCCAGTCACCAATACCGCGAACAACATCATGCAACAGTTGTGGCAATTGCGACTCGATTGGGATGAATCTTTACCGATCAAGTTACACACAGAATGGGCTACATTTGTAAACGATTTAACGCATCTTAATGATTTCTCATTCAGGCGAAATGTCACGTAACACGCGTCACGTAACACGCGTCACGTAAACTCGAACTACATGGTTTCTGTGACGCAAGCGAACGAGCGTACGGAGCCTGTCTATATGTTAGATCAGTCAACAAAAATCGAACAGATCAAAACCGACCTTCTGTGTGCAACATCCCGCGTTGCTCTATTAAAAACCGTCACTCTTGCACGTCTCGAACTCTGTGCCTCCACTCTTTAGCCACATTGTACAGAACCGTTTAAGGGGCAATGACAGAAGAAATAAAAATCGTCTGAACCGATTCGACCATTGTTTTGAATTGGCTTAACAAGGAACCAAGCAATTTAAAACCTTTCATCGCGAACCGCGTAGCCAAAATTCAAATGAAAACAGACATCAGTACTTGGCGACATGTCAGATCACACGACAATCCGGCAGACCTATTGTCTCGCGGTCAACCACCTGCTCATTTTATCCAAAACCGTACCTGGAGCCACGGTTCAGAATGGCTTTCAAGCAATCAATCGGCTATGTAACAAGAAGTTCCAGAAATAAAACGAATCTCGTGTTTTACGATAGCGATTAACAGCAACGAAATTTTAGATCGATACTCAAACCTGTCTCGGTTAAGGAAAATCGTCGCGTACTCTACGGTTCAGAGTTCTTAATCAGTTCAACGGGCCTCTAGCTGTAGAGGAGCTTCAAGCGGCTAACGACCTTATCATCCAGCTTGTACAATCGTCCGTTTGCACAAGATATTCATCAACTGAAGGCTGGATTTCAGTTACATTGCAAAGGTAAACTTCTTTCTCTCCACACCTTCGTCGACGACAAGGGACTTTTGCGTGTCGGAGGGCGTTTTTCAAAATTCGGCGCTATCACATGAGAAAAGGCATCCGATTCTTTTTCCAAAGGGTCATCATATTACGGATCTTATCATTCGAAAGGCACATGTCGAAAATCACCGTGCAGGTATCACCACCACTCTGTACACCGTCCGACAAACTTACTGGCTGATCGACGGTAGGAACGCCACGCGTAAAATCATTCGACAATGCGTCAGGTGCTTCCTCATAAAACCACCTGCGACAGATTATATTATGGGTCACCTACCTGTCGCTCGTGTATCCGAAAACCGGTCTTTCTACAATTGCGGCATCAATTATTGCGGACCCTTTTTATATTAAGGAGCGACGGCTTCGAAACCGTACACGACTAAAGGTTTACGTCGCCGTCTTTATTTTTGCTACAAGGGCCGTAATAACGGTAGTAACTATTGGAGCCAATAATGAATCAACAGAGCTACACGAAGTTTTCAAAGGGACGGAAAGGTGCAACAATTCCTTACCGAAAGAGAAGTGTTGTGGCACATCACGCCCGACCTATCTGCACATTTTGGAGGTCTGTGGCAAGCAGCCGTAAAATCATTCAAACACCATCTTAAACGCGTAGTCGGTGAAGAGCTGTTTACATTCGAACAATTTAACACGTTCGTCATTGAAGTCGAAGCTATCCTTAACTCGCGACCTTTGACACCCTTATCGTTCGATCCTAATGATCCTTTAGCTCTCACTCCTGGTCACTTTCTGATTGGTGATTCTTTGACGAGTTTGCCCGAGATCGATTTCAGGGAAACACCAAACAATCGGCTATGTAATTAGCAACATATCCAAAGGTGGACTAACGGGTCTCACAACATTAAGGATGGAACCATTGTCATGCTGAAAGAATACCATCTTCCGCCGCTGCAGTGGCATTTCGGACGAATCGAAACGGTTCGTACCGGCAAAAACAAGGTCATCCGAGCTGTCACCGTACGAACAACCAACGGGGTCTACAAAGGGAACGCGAAGCAGTTGGCACCACTTCCCATTCAAGAAGAAGCTTAAAGGCTTGTCGTATCAAACATTTTTATCATACTCATTATCTTAATCGTACTTATAACTCTATCATAGTTCGCACGTCTGTAGTATATCATTGATCGATGAAACCTCTCAACGGGGGGAGCATGTTTCGTCTTAAAGGACAAAAGCGGGCTCAGGGCGAGGCGAAAATTCAAGTCTTTTACGATGGGCAAATGTTTGTTTTCGAAGCGTTCGTTGGGAACCATTTGCCTGCCAGATGACTAAGAGGCAATCGACATCGTGCCGTTTCTTCTGATAATTTCGACTGCTTTCGCCCTGAGATAATACGTTAAATTGCTCTGTCAGCGGGGGTACACGGTGACTTCGGACCGGTACCTACCATCGTTCACCGCTGACTCACGGAACAATACGGTCATAAACCGTGACCCTGGCTAAACACTCCGACCGAACAACGTAGCTAGGTTTGCTAGCCAGATGTCTGGTTTTTTCCTCTGCTACGTCACCAAGAAGGACTCCTCCACCACCGAAATCACGGAAGGAAGGTTCCTCCTCTTCGAGGAAAAACTAACCAATCGGTATTTCGGCACCGCCCGAAATTCTGAGGTCGTGTTGTCTACCTTCGACGTCGAAAGGCTGGACGGGCAGAATTCAATCGTCTCTCGAGCGAACACATTCACCTCATATTAGAACTCGTTCGACATTTTCACTGATACAATTAACGAACAGACGACGCTACGTAACATATTCAAGCATCGGCACCGCGTACCACGGAGTCTCTTGGGCCTTACAACCCCAAGAGGAAAGATCAACTTTCGCGTGTGTGTCGGTAGCTTACATAGTATTGATTCGTCTAGTCAAGCATTCGTGACTACGTCTATCAATCAAACGGATCTTTTACTCAAGTCATCATACGGACTTGAGTAATTAGTCTAGTCAAGCATTCGTGACTACGACTATCACTCAAACGGTTCTTTTACTCAAGTCATCATACGGACTTGAGTAATTAGTCTAGTCAAGCATTCGTGACTAAGACTATGGAACAATTTACATTCGTGCTATTGTGCGATCATCAGACGGATCATCAAGTTTCTTTCTCGTCGCGTCAATTAAATAATCATTCAAAATTAATTTGGCGAATGATAAAGCCACCGGCACCGCGTACCACGGAGTCTCTTGGGCCTTACAACCCCAAGAGGAAAAATCAACTTTCGCGTGTGTGTCGGTCGCTACAGTTCTAGAGGATTCTGGGATAAAACTTTTGTAATATCCGGTCAATCCAAGGAATTCTTTAATTCGTTTTGGTGTGCGAACTACTGGGTAGTTCCGGACGGCTTGAATTTTCTGCTGGTCCGATCTTACGCCTTCCTTGGTGATTACGTGACCCAAATATGCAACTTCCTTGTGTAGAAATTTGCATTTGGAAGGTTGGAGTTTGAGTTTCGCCTCTCGTAGGCGGTAGGCGAGTTTTTTAAATTTGATTAAATGTTCTGTAAGGGAACCTGCGTAGAGGACAATATCGTCCAGGTAGACGAACATTTCCGTGCCCTGGAGCCCCGCAAGTGTGTGGGCCATTAAACGTTGGAAGGTAGCTGGTGCATTACAAAGCCCAAATGGTATACTTACAAACTCATAATGTCCATGAGGTGTAGAGAATGCTGTCTTTGGTGAGTTTTCCGGCTTCATAGGTATTTGGTGGAATCCCGAAGCGAGGTCGAATACGTATTCGAATACGTACTCCTCCTAATTGATCCAATATTTCGTTGATATTCGGGAGCGGAAATGCGTCGGGAACGGTCTTTTTATTTAGTTCCCTAAAGTCAATTACCATTCGTCACAGGGGTTCCCCATCGTGTCCTGGCTTCTTGGACACAATCCAGATGGGTGAATTGTAGGGCGATAATGACGGCTTTATAATTTCATTTTCTAGCAACTTGCGTACTTGTTTGTTGATTTCCTTCTTGTGTATTGGAGGGAAGCGATATTGTTTCGTATTAACAGGTGCTGGATCCGTTGTCTGGATTCCGTGCTGAATGGCGTTTGTATGACCTAACTTCTCATCTGGTAGGTCGAAAAGGTTATGATAGCGTCTTATAATTTCTTGGACGGGGCGCTTTTCCTCCGGATTCATGTGTTCCATCGAGATTGATTTTTGTATTTGTTCCGCCCTTGGAGGGATTTCTTTAGAATTCTCCGGTATTTTCGTTCGAGACGTAGCCGCAAGAGACTTAGGGCAGTTTAGGGGAAGGGTTGATTTGGCGTAGTGCGCAGGGGGTGAGAGTGAGTGCACCTTCGCGGGTGCCTCGAGATAGCGGATCGATGGATCCGGGTTTAAGAGGGACTTGTCTTTTATTAGGTTGGAGATGGGAGTGATACCTATAGGCGTCGTAGTCTCTTTTGGCCGTTCTGGTTTGAGTTCCGGAATAATTCTGTCGAATTCCTCCAATTCAATGGTGGGTATTGTAACTATGATATCTATCTCATTGGAGTTTATCATTTGTAGGTATGCCTTGCCGTCTTGCTTACGGACAAGCGCGTTACCGGCGTGAATTCCTGTGCCCAGGTTTAGCCGGGGCAAGTATCCTTCCTCTAGGTTTGGGTTAGATACGTACACGAAGGAATGTGGTTTTTGACCTTGCGGATAGCACGACTTGATTCCCGTTTACGAATGGGATGGAGTTTCCGTGAAAGTCCAACTGTTTCTTGAGGTAGTTTATTGTGGCATTCCTTTTCGTTAAGAATTCTGCCACTAGTATTCCTTGCAGTTTAATTGTGAAGTCATTTTTAACTACGTAGAACGAGGCATCGTCGCCCAAAAGGGTTATCCTGATTGTTCCAAGGGTGGGGGACATAGTCCGGAGAGATACCTTTGAGTAGTTGTTGATTCTTTGTGTCGACGTCTTGGATTCGTTTCACGGCATGAACTTTCAACAAGTTCACCTCAGACCCAGTATCGATCAATAATTCTGGTGTTTCCTCGAAGTCTGGGGAGTGAATTATCACAGACGGGGCTTCGCTAACTTGATTTAGCCGCATGGTGGCGATTTTACCTCCGGCATTCTTGGTTCTGCTTGTATTATTATCGGACGTGCTCCCGCTTGGCCCGTTCCACGGTACGCATCCATAGTTGCTCGTGGGGGCGGGGCGTTTCTGGAATTCGTTTCCTGAAATGTTCCAGGGTTTCTTATGTTGTGATTATACATACGTTCCCTGCATTCTGAGATCAGATGTCCGGGCTTCTTACAGTATCCGCAGATTCGCAACTCCGTAGTCTTGAAGGTGGAGGTCGGGTCTTGTCCCAGTAGGGGAGCAGTGGGTTTGGTGCTTGTCTCCCATATCCCGCAGCAAGGTTTGGAGGGTGCCTCTCGGAAGGTTGAGCTGCCGGACCTTGGTTAACTTGGGAGCCCTTGGTTTTGAGAATCTGAGACGGTCCCTGTCTATCTTTTTGTCCACAAGGACGGCCAGATCGGACGCTTCATCGAGCGTTTCGAAGTGGTGTTGCAGTAGCCTCGTCCTTATGTGAGGTGGAAGGCCATCGACGAAAGAATCTAGTGTTAAGCGGTCTAATTTTTTAGGTTGATCCCGCGGGAAGTCGCGGTAGTATTCTCTATCCTCTTCTAAGATAGCGAATCGGAGATCTTTTACGCGTGAGATGTACTCCAATACGTGTTCGTTGGTTCCCTTAATAATGGTTGCAAGTTCCCCACGATAGTGGTCTGACGTTTTAGCAGGGGAGCAGGTACGTTTAAGTTGTTTAATTAAATCATTGACGGAGTCAAAGACCCGATCCTCAACGGCCAAGCATGCATGATCTTGCAGCTTGTTTCGCAATACCTCGCCAGCTCAGGTTCAGCTTGCGGGGGAAGCAGAGCCTTAGCCCTATTGCAGGCTCTCGCGAATTGCACAACGGATATGCCATGCCTGTTAAAATTTGGGACTGTTTCTATGGCGTCCTTTAATGTCATCTGGGGCGATGTACCTTGGTCCCGAACATTATTATAGTTTATTACTGGTTTCCTATCAAAACGGCAGGAACCTGGGGTGGCAAAATTGTTTGCCGTTGGAGGGAGTGCAAGAAGATTTTCCATCATTTCGCGGACGGTTTGAATCTGACCGGAGAGACCTTTCAACGTGGGACCGTCTGAACCGGTGGCAATGCCTGAACGCATTTTGTATTCCGGGTTTGCAACAAATTTTGCGTGCAAGCTTTCAATTTCGGCTTGTTTTTGCCGCAACAATTGCATCCGTTCCATTAATTCGGCGGTCGTGGTGTCTACAGCGTTAGTGGAAGAGCCCGCGTCTTGGTCCATTACGCAAGAGTCGTCGGTTTCGACGTACACGACATCTTTAATTCGTCCTTCTCTACTTTTCTTACGTCACGTTTCGAAGGTTTTTAATATTTTCGGTGTCCGGCAACCATTTTTTAAAAGTCAGGGAGCTCTATACAACAGTGCATGGCATATTTTCGTGCTTCAAATTTAATAAACAGTTTTCTTTAAATCGCGCTTTGAATTATTGTGTCAATCCTTCGGTTACGAAGACTCCAAACCAAAACAGGCTACCGGAACAGCTGATCTCGGTTCGCGAACGTGAGAGTTCTTATAGTGTTTATCAAGCGTACTTTCGCATAGGTCTCCCATGACCATACGGCTAGACGTATTTCGCGGAATATTGTGGGTGGCTTTTTACAATAATGCAACGGTAAATCTAATTACCGAGTCATAAATACAAACCACAAGTGCTCTAACGGGTGTCACCCAGGTGCGGCATTACCCTTTAAATCTTCCCTGGTCGATCGGTGCTATGAATCTCGCATTCGCGCCTGGTTTCCACTTACGCTCAGTGTTATGAATCTCGCATTCGAGCTTGACTTCCTCCAACCCTCAGCGTTACGAATCTCGCATTCGCGCCTGATTTCCTAACCCCACATTGTCATTTTCCTAAATACGTCCACCCGGGACGTAACATTACGTACCACACAGTAGTACGACCCTAGCAACTTCCTCCAAAAGTCGTTGCATTTCATCCGCCATTGGCTCGTTTCGAGTATGGTCCGTATAATCGTCCCGGTCCTGTTGTCTAAGATGTGCGTATCTAAGAAGGACAGCCTCCGCGTCCATATCCTTGACGGAATATTGTGCCCATCCCGCAGCCACCACCACTCCACTCGGTTTCATAACAAGGTAGGTAAGGAACTCAGGCTTTTTTCCTCGCAGGATTTTTCCTCGGGGAGCAATAGCAGCTTATAATCACCCTGTTTAATGTTCACCTGTAGGATTTTTAGAGCCATTAATCGGTTTGTGTCTGTTTCTGTTATTGGTGCCCCGGGTTTCGGTCCTCGGTCTTCTCTTGTTTACAGGACAAACTAACGAAGCAGTAGCATGTGCTGCCTTAAGGCTGCCGTTCCAATGCGCGGCTGGCGTCTGCGGCTGGCGACGCTTCCACTAGTGCAAGGGAGAAACAGATGCATACTTCTCCCTCGCACACTAGTGCATCCACTAGGAAGCGTCTCCAGCCACAGTCGCCAGCCGCTCATTGGAACGGCCACCTTTAGGGCCCTTCATGTCATCCGAGGTGCATATAATGTATTTTGGTGGATTTGTGCACTCGCCGATTTGATGATCAGCTGCACCGCACCTCCTACAATTCTCGATGCCTTCCTTCACCGCCTGGCACCCCTTACCCAGGTGCCCAAGCTGGTGGCACCTCAAGCAGCGCACCAGTCTGGGGAGGACCCTGACCCTCACAATCGTGAGGCCAGTTCTGAATCTGGGGCCATTGGTCATATTTCCAATCCCGTTTGTTGTTATAATCGCAGATTGTGTGCCAAGTGAGCCCATTCTTAACCTTCTCAGACTCAGGTTTAGGGGGTCGATCCTCAAAGCCGAACCGAAGTCCCTGACTATTTCGGGGCCCTCCACCGTAGGATCGATGTCCCTCATCTCCAGGGTGGTTCTATCCTGAAGGGGTGAGCAGTCAGCACTTTGTTTCCCTAATTTCTTCTAGATAGAGATCTTGCTATGGTGATCGCGGAGGCTTTTTTGTCGAGCTCAAGCAACACATGGCCCAGGCGGGTCCGCTTTACACCTTTGACCCCCTCCAGAGTCTCCCTGCCCTTTGACAGGAGCAATTTATACGTGTCAATATACGTAGATGTGGGGGGACCCTGACTAACACGGCCTCAGGCCTCCTCCTCACCGGCTTGGGCTTAGTCTTGCCATTCTGAGAAGTATGCCCTTGCTGTTAGGAGGGGCCCTGCTGCTGGTGCTAGTGCTGTTGACTCTGCACTTAGTGTTGAGGGGGTTGTCCTGGAGCTGTTGAAGGGGGGTCGATCCTGCCCACCGGCATGGGGGATTACCTGAAGGGTTCGTTGGCCCCCCTGGGTCTTCTTACGACCTTTCTTCTTGGTCACCGTCGTGAAGCCCTCCTTGTCGGTCTCCGGGGGATCCCCGCCCTTCTGTGGCGACTCCACCTCCATATCGCGTTGAGCGCCGTTTTCCGGTGTTTGGATCGAAGGAGCCAGACCTCCAGTCGCCACATCCGCGAACAATCTTTTCCTAGGGCCGGACTGCTTTTCAAGCGGGGAGGTGCGTAGCCTTTTCTTATTCCTTGCCTTCTTCTTCTGCGATATCGCCGGGTTGGACCCGAAACTGAAGATTCACTCTTCCGTCTGGATCCCTAGTGTCCGAAACCCCTTCCCTCCAGTGTCGTAGGTGGTCCCGGATGGATCCTCCCACCAGCTAGCGGCTTACCGGACCACCGTTTACTGCGTTCCGTTGTCTGCATGGCCATAGAAATAGATTGCATCCACGCAGTCTTTGAACGCCACCTCCTTTATCCTAACCATTACGGGGTTTCCGGGGGGGGGGGTTACGGGAGACATATCCCTCACGTACCGCTCGACGGCAGACATTGCCGTGTATATACTATCTATACTGTGTTATGTTCAGAACGTAAAATTTTTCTTTTCGGTCAGGGTATGTATCAACAACGCCTAGCGTTATGGGAAATCCCTCGTTGACCATACTCCTGCCTATTAGTTAATACAATTTTTGGTAGAACAGGAATACCTTCCTTTGGAGCGTCGTCGCCTCGACATATTGCCTTCCCGCGATAAGGATAAGGCGGTGCTGACGCAGCGGCGTTCTCACCAGAGAATCGCGTTCGAAAAGACCCAGTGGTTCTCCTGCTGTGCCGAATCCGCTCTGTATAAGCGGCAGGGATGCGTTTCAACAATGCCTTGCAGCATTGTGGGAAAACCCTCGTTGAGAACACCTTCGCGCTAAATATTGTAACATAATCAGTAACGGCTACATCAGGAATGCCCAGACTGAATCACTTCTTAGAAGATTGACGGAATTATATACTCTACATCCGGTGCAGGGCCTTCCCACGGTTTTATCGCACGTTTCGGAGCATGTGTGGATTATTAACTAATTAGAAATTGTTTTGTTAAAATTAGATACCTAACACAATTTCTGATAGTCTAAGGACTGTGGGATCCCCCTAGTCAGAAATTGTGTATATGAATTTATGAACATTGGGGGAGGGCCCTCAGCTGTGTGAAATTGTATGGTTCTCGAGATTTGGAATGTTATGTTTTCCTGTGCGTACGAATGTTCCGTAAAGATCAATTATATATTTGAATCCAGAGTCGGATGGATGGACGTGAGCACACACACACACCGCCTCGTTAAGTAGAGGGGCCCATAGTAGCGTCGCCGAGCGATAAAATGCAGCGTAAGCCGTTTCGGCGCGGACCCACTCTGGCCGCTGCCGAGAGCGTGAAGCTGCGACACTCTGTGACGGTAAATCGTGAGGTGCGTGTCATTGGGTCCGCGAAGTGTTTTAGAAATAGAGTTCTCCGGTTTACTGTGTAGCCGCGTGGAAAGACTCAACATTGCGAAACAAACTATTCTAATAATTTTGAAACATTTATTCTATTAACTTACAAAATAACGTAACTGTTAACGATGTAATCTAAATTCTAATTGGATTTTCTCAGTTAAAATTATCATTATTTCAGTTTCATTTTATAGTTCAACTCGTGTATAGTGCATCCTATAATCAAGTGTGTGCGTGTTCGCGACTCACCCCTCTTTCTGATTCAGGTTTATCAGCGACTCAGAACTATCCAATCTTCAAAAGGAAATTTAAAGCACATTGTCACTTACATTATTGTAACTGTCTGGTGAGTTGCACCTCTTATCTCTTTCTGTACGCTTTACTACACTGTTATAATTAATCCGAGTTTAATGACAATTTCTGACAGTCAATCGACTGTGGGATTCCCCTAGTCAGGAATTATGTCTGATTATACGATTACCTATGTTTTGTAAAATGATTGATTGATTTTTCCATATTTTGTTCTGTTATATTCTTTTGCTTCCGTCCCCTATTTCAATATTAAAACTTTATTTGTCATTAAATTCTACTCTTTCATTACCTATCTGATTCCATTGGAAAAGCCCGTATAGGACTAGAGTATCAGCGATCCCAAAATCTACCCATTATTCTTCTGATAAGGTACTTAGATATTTAAAAATTAAAAGAATTGACTGTTACGAGTGCGGCGAGCTTCCTTGCCCTTCTTACAAAATATACCCAATACAACAAGTTCTGATAGTCTAAGGATTGTGGGATACGTGTATAAATCGTGCCGCTCGAACACTAAAGGCCGCGGCGCGTAATAACTGCTAGAACATGAATGTGTGTATTCCAAATGTCATTTTTCATTATATATCTAAAATTTGTGTTAATATCTATCACATGTTTTGAGATATTTAACGTGTTACATTCATCCCTCCCCCCCCCCCCCTGTTTCTACCACCTCGGTTACGCTACTGTATTTAAAGTCAACGCGAAAGAAATGGTTTGAAAAACTGGCTTAGAGATTAAAGAGGTTGCCTCGCGGATGTGACGGTTTATTATTATATTGCCTCACTAGTCAGCAACCGACGTTCACCTCGCATACAATATCAGCATCGGCAATCTATTTTATGGATGGGGCATTGTTATTCTGAAGCAGCGAAGGTTTTCCGTGTCATTGCTTTCATCAATTTCGACTCCAACTCTTTCTTTTAAACATGGTTTAAAAGTATTACTCTAAATACGATGACACCATCAAGAGACACGGTAGTGTTTCACGCCAAGTATGTACAGGATGTCCGCGGGAAGAATGAACAGCTAGATATCTCCTAACGTATTTGGAGATAAAAAATATATTTATATGAAATTGCGTGGTTCGAGGGGGCAAATTTATTAGCGCAGACGAATTTTTCTTCTATTGTCACGTCCTGGGTGGCGGAGGTTAGGACTGTGGCAATGCTGGGGAATATTGGGAGGTTGGGCGCGAGGGCCAGCTTCGCAGCTCTGGGGAGTTAGGAGCTCAGGCACGAAGGCCAGCTTCGCAGCTCTGAGGGGTAGAAGGAGTTCTAGCACGAAAGCCTGCTTCGCAGCTCTAAGGGGTGGAAGGAGTTCAGGCACGAAGACCAGCTTCGCAGCTCTGAGGGGTAGATGGTATTCAGACACGAAGGCCAGCTTCGCACTGAGGGGTAGAAGGAGTTCTAGCACGAAGGCCAGCTTCGCAGCATAAATCGACCAGGGAAGGTTAGGAAGTTATCGCTCACCAGAGTGACACCCGTTAGAACTCTTGTGGCTTGTATTTATGGCTCGATAATTGGCTTAGCTACTGCATTGCAATAAAAAGACACACGTCGTAGTTCTTTACAATAGGTGTAATAATGGGCATGCGGGACCCTAAGCGAAAGTAAGCTTGTAAACACTGATAAGAACTCCCGGCGTTCACGAAGAGAGATCAGCTGTTGCTACGGCTTGTAATGATTCTAGGTATTTGAAGGATAATTGCAAGAATTCAAACGTCGGGTAAAATAAAAGTGTTATTTATTGGAACGCATGCGAATAAGCCATACACTATTGAAGCGATGGCGGTAGAAGTATTATAACAGTGCGTTGGACATTAAGCATTGGCACAAAACATTTATATAACGATGATCAATGATAATAATATATATTACGCATAAGAAGTGTTAGAATTAGTTATAAACAATTTAACATAAAGGAATTTGCTTAAGAAATAATATAATTAGGCGGTAAGTATAAGCAATGAAACGATATAAAGCGATAAGCGTAACCAAAAGGAGATAATATAAAGCAAATAACTTAAGCGAAAGAATACAATATAAAGCAATAAGAGTAAGAAACTAAATGATATAAATGCAGATAAGCATAAGCTAAAGGAAACAATATAAAGCAATAAGCGTGAGCAAAATAATAGGAAGCGATAAAGTTAGTGATGACAATAAGATAAAATGATATGCGCTTACAGTGATGTAGAAGGTTTGTAATTCTTTTGGGAACGTTGCACAGAAGCGAAATTTAACACTATACAATATGTTTTAAGAGATTTTGGAATGTCGTAACTATGTGACTCGCGTAGCGGATGTTGCCGAACTAGCTGTGTGCGGTCTATGCGGCGCTGGTATTCATACAAAGCGATGGAATGTCAGGTATGCAGGGAATTTGCGGTATGCGAGATGACTCATGCTTAAAATATGTGTTATGTAATCGGAATGTCTCGATGAATCCTGAGCGAAATATACGTCGCAATAGCTTAGTTGGCGGTCCTTTGGGATTTTGAAAAGGGGGTACTGAAACCGTTGGGTGGATTTTGTGGGTTTTGATTGAGGAGTTTGAGAGTGGCTTGTATTTGATGTTGATTGGTAAAGAGGGGAGGAGAAGAGGTCTTGCTTTAAGAGGGCTTTGGGACGAGGGACTTGTGAGGGAAAAGATCGTGCCTTCTAGGGCGAAGAGGGGAGGGGTTTTTGTATTTAATCGTCTGGAGATGGGGACCGCTAAGGTACATCGTCCAGGTGATTGATGATTGGGAAAGGGTTAGAAGTTGCTATATTATAGATAGTAGGGACGATGTTAATTAGGACCGCGCGAAAAATAGTGAGACGTCACATATTATTATTTTAAAAGATACGATGGTCAAGCTCGGTTTCTTAAATGGAACTATTTTTTTAGAGATCACATGATAGTGCGTTCCAAGACAAATTCAATAACCTTTAATGTATGCACTTTATTCCCACTGGTTTTTGAGATATTGCGCTTGCAAATTTACCGATATTCGCTAAAAGCAAACCGTCTGGAATATCAAGCACCGGGGGTAGACTTGTTCGCGTCATGGATGGCACGCGTTTGGCATTGCCTGTTGAAAAAGATACCTACCTACCAAAGGTCTACGCGAGGAGTGGCAGGCCCAAAGGCTGGACAATTCTTTTCCATCACAAATGCTAGGTACATCAGCGGTATTGAGAATATCGTACCGTTAAGGCTCCTACAGATGGTGATGCAAGAGTCGTGAAACACTGATGCTTGGCATCATGATGCCAGGCATCACAACTCTTGCATCAGTTTCAAGTCGCCTCCACATTATTGATTCCTGACAGTTCATGATCTGATGCGGACGCTGAAATAGCTTTTTAAAAATGAGTGATTCTATTCCAATACCAGTGTTATTAGCAATAATAGGGGGTAAACTAATTATAAAAAATAAAAAATTGAAAACAAAAAAATGGGCAGAGAGATGGTTCATTGAGAGAAAGAAATTTTCTACTTTTGTGTTACTAAAAGAATTGAAAGCAAACGAACCGGGTGATTTTAAAAACTATTTACGCATGAACGATTATGCTTTCGGGCATTTATTGGAGAAAATTCGACACCGCATTGATAAGCGAAATACAATGATGAGGGATGCGGTTAGGGCAGAAGAAAGACTTATTGCAACATTAAGATATTTAGCCACAGGAAATAGTTTACAAGATTTAAAATTTGTGACTGCGATTTTTCCCCAATTACTGAGTAAAATAATTCCTGAAGTATGTACTGCTATTTATGAGGAACTAAAGGTACAAAAATTTGCGGTCCCCAGATTGGGGGCGCCAAAAATTTTCCTTACATAACGGCGCCAACCATCCTTGCGCCGGCCCTGTATTACTGATTCCTTGATGCAAGCCGCATCTGATGCTGAAACACGGAAACCGATCTACAGACTTAGCAACATGCATCATGATACCTGCATCATGATGCCAAGCATCAGTGTTTCACGACTCTTGCATCACCGTCTGTAGGAGCCTTTAATGTTTCAAAACGTCATAAATTTTACTTAGAGTTTGTACGCAAGGAAAAGTCGGAAAAGATGAGTCAATTTTCACCTTCCATAGTCTTTTATTTCGCATTTCCTGTACCTAACATTTCGATGTACCTTGCATTTGTGACGAAAAAGAATTGTCCACCCTTTGGGCCTGCCACTCCTGGCGTAGACCTTTGGTAGGTAGGTATTTGTTTCAACAGACAATGCCCAACGCGTGCCACCCGTGCGCAAACAAGACCACCCCCGGTGCTTGCTATTCCAGCGGGTTTTCTTCCAGTGAAAATCAGTAAACTTGCAAGCGCAATATCTCGCAAACCAATGGAAATAAGGTGTATACATTATAAGTTATTGAATTTGTCTTGGAACGCACTATCAAGCGATCTCTAAACAAATAGTTCCATTTAAAAAACCGAACTTGACCATCGTGTCTTTTAAAATAATAATCGAATAAAAAATTCGTCTGCGCTAATAAATTTGCTCCCCCGAACCATGCAATTCCATATAAATATTTTTTTTATCTCCAATAAGATAGGAGATATCCAGCTGTTCAGTCTTCCCGTGGACACCCTGTATAGGCCCGCCAGCGAGGAGAAAACACTTCTAAATTCACTTCCAGTTCAAGCAGCATCAAGAACGAATGTGTGGAACGAACGCTTATAATCGGGCACCTGGGCAACGTGGAAACAACAACTGAGACCACTTTTAACTGAGCACCTCAGCTTCTAGGCAACAGGAAGCCATTTCAATCCAGAGAGAAAAAATTCTCCTTACTCTCAACTTAAACATTCTATTTCGACCAAAGCGTCATGCTCTGTTTCCATATTATATTATATCGACTTAGCGTCGCGATTTTATGTTCAATTTATCGATCTAGCATCGTAACCATATACTATATTTTCTATATTGACTAACTGCTCTACTTGTGGAATCATCTGTAACTTGCGGCAACACCTCGCTCGGGAACGTTACATCAGTCACAACAGATTGGACGAAAAATCAAACTGATTTGAACAACCTACGTGTACGAACGAACTTGTACGACGTGAACGACCGATACGCGTGCAGTATAACTGCTTCCATTATCTTTAGTGGCGTTGATTCGTTCGCCCGAATACACCTGTATGACTACGCACCCAGTATAACCGTAACCTAACCGGGGTAAAATTATCAACTTAACCGGGCACAACTGTGTCCATTCTAATTCTCATTCTCATTCTCATTCCAGTCTAATTCCACAACACAAGCATTCGAAGGATAATGTGTCCCCAAAAATTATGTACAATACGATAAGTTAACTGTAATTATATTTTATTTTTAATTATACTTTTTTATATTTGCAATTTGGTTCTTGCTGGCTACAATTCTTATAATACAAACACATAAGCGTACATAGATATATATGGTTGCAGAATCAGAATAAATGGTTATGATTATACAGCCTGTTTAAAAATAACAAAGCTGCTATAAATAATTATGTACGGGTTTCGGCAACAGATAGTAGGAAATGAAATGGGTGATTGTATATAAAAAATAAGACGAAAATAAAGACTAATGAAATTGTGAAAAGTTTCGTGGCATTTCTGTGCAGTCAATGTCAGTAGTAAAAAATATCGTTCGCTTGCTTTAAAATGGAGCAGTTCACACATGTCCGTATCAGTGACGTCTGTTTACTTCAGCGTCGAATCCGTATCCGTACCCTGAAGTTAAAATTCGTTGGTCACGATATTCTGGCTTTTTCACTGACGCTGTCTTGAAATCGTATGAATGGAACTATGTTCATGACCGTGTAGGATTTTCGGGTCGAAGCTTTCGAACGACGCTCTTCGAGGATCTTAATCTCTGGGGTCATAAACACAAAAACTGCAATAGGCATTCAGTAATGAAAATGCCAATTTCTATATTTCGTACTAGATCTTCATAGAACTATCACCAATGGAGTGCTAGTGTTTTTCTGATGAAAATGACACCAAACATGATATAATTCTGATTATTTGTAATTATTGTAATGGGCCAGGACAGGTCTACTGTAGATTGGGGATACCTCTGAATAGTCGTCAGTGAAATCAGAGGCATGGAACAGCGACGGATTTGACACGGACCTGACAAGTAACTGCTATTGTGTGTTTAGACCTGAAATTAATTTGGCGATCAGCAAGTCGCGTTGCGTAGGTCAGTAGGGGCGCATACAGTCGCTGTCAGAACATAACGACGCATTTATCAGTACTTCTATGCAACTGGTAGCCATACCCATGCATCCATATTTTCTGATGCGCCGCTGATTGCCGAATTGCCGCTCTTCAGGCGTTCCTAATCCGCATTTTCAAGCGTTATTAACAAAAAACTAGACCGTCAGCGCAATTTCTTTAATCTCGATTTCTTATTTTATCACGTCGAATGTTTCCATTTCATTTTCTACTATCTGTTTCCGAACACCTTGTACAATAGAAATGACATGCAATACAATTTAAAACGCAAAAATCATATCGAAATTTAGTAACAATGTTTCAATTCGCATAAAATATTATTATAGTATCCATGGTATAGCAAAATAAATTATTGGTATACAAAACCGTCATACAAAATTATTTCCAAAGGTACAGCAATTATAAAAGAATTTGTTGAGCAAAAATTTCATCATGCAAAAGGGCCGTTGTTTACCTCATGGATGATAGGTAATAATATATTCTCCTTGAGGGTGAAAGCGCTTAAAAGATATGATTGAATAAAATTATTTTCTGCTTTATTGGATAATATTACTACAAACTAAAAAGTTCAGGCAAAGGGAAATCACTATTTTTTTTATAGCAAATAAACAAATTTAAGAATTACTCCCAAATCATTTTTTATGTTATTATATATCACAAATAATAAACAAGTTATTAAGAAATGTATTTCTCATCTTTCTGTATTGTTTATGTCTTCCATTGTTTGCTTTGTATCTTTTTATAAATAATTATTTCACTCTGTATCTTTATCGGTTGATGTTATGAAAGGGATTTAAATTTTATGGTGATTCACAAACGCACCAGCAAAACTTTAAAATCAATGGTAACTATTGGCAGTTTTCTTTCATAATCGATGAGGGAATGCGAAACGTACATAAAGTCTATAAGTCTACATTATTAGACGAAGGTCAATGTATTCCCCATGCTTCCGGATCTCGATCTGGGCACCACGTTATCTGTAAACCTAACAATTATCTCGGTAACCGCCATGTTTCCGGTGAGGAACTGAGCCAAAGTTTCAACGCCTGAACGAGGCAGACGATCGAACGGGTATCCCATAGGACGTGCGTCGGGGTATTTTCTATCTCGCAATCCACAGTAACTTGCTGCATCTTTACAAGTAGATGACTCATCTTGTTGAACCTAAGAATAGACATTACAAAATAGATTTTAGTTGCATTGTTCAGTTTGCTCGTTTTTTAGATACATATGCTTTTAATGACAGAGATACTTATGATTGTGTGTGTTTATAAGTTTTATCCCTGTTTATATGAAATAATACATAATAGAAATGCAACAAAATATGAATCTTTAGAAGAAGGGAGAGGAGCAGAGATGAACGATTGGAAAGAGAAGAGAAAGAAAAAGAGAAAGAGAAAGGACTGACTTCCCATCATGTCATTAAAAAAACCAATGGGACGAAGTAGTCGGCTTATTTAGGGTTGAAAGACTTCCGGACATTCCTTGCTTATGGAGTTCTTGCAAGAAAGCATAAAAATAATATTCCTTTTTCCCCTTTCTATTTTTTTAGGGCACTGAATAATTATGGAATTTTCCTCGACATCCATGCTGCTGGACGGACCCAGCGATACTGATAACTTTCGAATTGCTGGTAATGTAAGCAATTACATTGTGCCTTCAAATTCTCGCGAGCAGAGAAGCGTTTTGATACCAGGAATTGTTCTAATAACATATTCGGAAATAAAGTGAGCAAACACAGCGAAAGTACACAAAATACAGAACGATTTTCCAGCTGAATTCATCAAAGGCAATGCCGCCGACAATCCCGCGCCTCGCTGAGTTTCGTGGTCTTCGACTCTAGAAATCACAAGTTAATAATAACCAGTGATGAATTTTGAGTTCTGCATTTCTCATCAAATCATTGCAAACGTGACGTCAATCGATTCCTTATGTTTTCCCGATGAAAGTAGGCACAAAAACGATATATTTTGAGGCATAATTAAGGAAATTACACGAAAAATGTACAAGACATTTGACATGATTTTAATCGGGAAAACGCCGGGAATTCATTAGTAGCACTGCTATATAAATTCGATGAAGAATAAAGATATTTTTAATATGTTGTAATGAATATATTTCACGTTCGACCGCGCGGTGCCGTTTCATCTTAGCCAGATTTCGACTACACGCGCACGCGATGATTCACAGCTTATACGAAAAATGGAATTCTTTATTCCTCATCGAATCGATATGGCAATGTCACCAATGGATTCCTTATGTTTTTCCGATGAAAATCATACCAAGTGTTACGTAAATCGGACTATTTTTAACGAAGCTAATTTTACATTATGCAAATCAATTTTTCACTTGATTTCCTTAATTATGGTCCGAATTATGTCGTTCTTGGGGCCAATTTCATCGGGCAAACATAAGGAAACGATTGACGTCACTGTCGCAAAGATCTGATGAGAAATGCAGAACATAGCATTCGTTATTAGTGTCCGACATTGTATGGTCCTCCTAGTCTCGAGCGTCGAAGGCCACGGAACTCACAATCAGCGTGACACGTGATTGTCGGCGACGGCGTCTTTGACGCTTCTAGCTGAAGAATCACACTCTAGATGTAGTACTACATACATACGTCTGTCTAGTGACCGCAGGTGGGGTCCGGTACTTTAAATGAATGTTGCGCGGGTTACAATGTACTTACATATCGTACAATGACAACAATTTCAGTTTGTATAATTTTCATTCTATCATTTCGAAAGTGGTACGAATTGATTAGTAACATTTTCACGATAAAAATGAGTCCAAGTATGACATAAAGTGGACTATTTTTAGGATCATCGAAAGTTAAATAGGAATGTAGGTATGTATTCTACCGCTGTACACAATCCCGAAAATAGCCCGAATTATGGTATGTTTCGACTCATTTTCATCGGGAGAACGTCACTAATCAATTCGTACTATTTACGTAAAGCTGTGATGAAAACTGTGTAAAGTAAATTTTGTAACGTGTGCGACATTCGTTTGAAGTAATGAGCGTTGACTGCGGTCGCTAGATCTTGCTATATCTATTCACTGTCCGTGTCAATCTGTTATATTTCGCTGAACTCCAGCTAATGAAGGACGGGGGTGAGCACTGTCGCACAAAAAATGGTGGTGGGGATAGTCCGTTTAAATTTAACCGAGCAGATTTCGGTCGATTTAATCACGCACCACTGTAATTGTTACGTAAGTATTTCACTTTTAGTTATATGATCTGGTAAATAATTTTAAAATATACATACAACGTCACCATTATAATCAGATATCATAATAAAAAGATCCATCGGGAAGCCTTCCTTGTTTCCTTTGGGCACTAACATATGCTGTGGCCATCCACATCCGCAAAAATTGAATTGTTCTAGAGAATCTCCACTAATAGGTCTGTTCTCGTCTAAATTACGGAAGGTTCGTTCGAAAGGTATAGTTACCGAGGATTCTTTTGATTTACGCTCAATCGTATTTTTACCTGCGCGGACTGCAATTAAATATAACAAATCGATGTAAAATATTGGCAAGTTATATTCTCAATTAATATGTAACAAATAAATAAGCTATAATAATTAATTTTAAAACATCTGTAAACATTTGTTTGTAATATTTTCCCAATCTTAAAATATTGTAGGTACTATTATCACAAAAAATATAGAAATAACCATAACAGAAATTAATCTTTGTTGTAACATACGCGTCACGGAGAATTTGTCCATTTCAATCATTAAATTCTTCTGTTGTCTGAATGTGAAAGGTAGTCCACGTTCGTCTTCCTTAGGAGCAATGAAGATGCGAACAGTACCTCTTTGTGGTGCACTGTTGCGATTATTAACAATAATAGTGTATGTAAAATCAGCGTGATTTAAATGCGTGAATCTAGCAAGTACTGGTCCACGCGGAGTGAAATCAAGTCCTCGAGACAGATCTACGACGCTCTGGGACCAGAAAGTATTCAACACGTTGCGCTGATTATTCGTTGTCAGTCTAATATCCGCCATTTCAATGCCTGGGAAATCCAACTGTAAATGCAAACAAAGATTATATACATATATAAATATTGCCGTCATATTGTTACGTTTCACATGAACGATACAATGGTTTTAAAGAAAGGTGGGTAAATTAGCAATCCTATTTCTGTACCAAGAAATAATTATATCAATTTACATATGTTGATTATCATTTAATTAAGAAACATTCGACTTACTCGATGAACAAACACAATAATAATTGCCTGTCACTGGAATATAAATACATTAATGCAGGCTTGGAAATTAAGTGAACTTCGCGGCCGATTTTCAGAGGCAACGCCTCATTTCACCCGCCGCGCGCTTAGCCCCCGCGGCGGCCGAGCAGTTTGGAGCGCCTCAGACACGTACCACGTAAACCGCGCGTGGCGTATTAGGGCGACATTGTATCACATCGTCCCAGAAAGCACGATTGTCGATGCGGTTTTGTTTTGTCAACGCGCCACGTGCGGTTCATATGTTACGGGTCTGAGGCGCTCCAAGCTGCTTGGCCGCCGCGGGGGCCAAGACGCGCGGCGGGAGAAAGGAGGCGTTGCCTCCGAAAATCGGTGGAGAAGTTCACTTAATTCCCAAGCCTGCATTAATACATTGATTCCTAACCTGTGGATCGCCACGGCTTTTTGGATTGTTTTTTTTTAATATTATTAAGTTAGAATTATATTCTGAAACACCTACATATTTTCAATGTGTTTTCTTTAGCTTATTAAATTGATCTTACCTTATATGGGGGGAGGGGTCGTAGGTTATTTGAATATTATAAAAGGGGATCGCGTCTCAAAAATGGTTGGGAAACACTACATTAATAGGTGTCAGGTTCCACATTTCACATTGCAAACTTACAGAAAGACAAGTAATATATACTTGATCTCAATTATGAAGGAAGCTCCTTGGCTCCAAAATGCGTTGGTGGGGGTGCAGCCAATATTGGCTTCTTTCAGCACGAATTAGCGTCAAGCTGCACCGAACCGGTCTAAACTCGTCGGTTAGCAGGTTCCTTCTAATATGACATCAAGTATACATATGTATAACTATCACTATATTACACATTAGCAATCCATTAACTAATTACAAATTGTGTAACATCATTTCTTTTTATTTTCATTTTTATTTTTATTTGCAATAATACTAATGGAAGAGTATCAAATTATACACCTTATTTTGTTATATTTTATTCTTTCTTGTAAAATACATATTTCATATGTATAGGAATATATTCACTAACCTGTTGTATGTTGTACTGAGGTAGAGTATTTTTATATTCCTGGAAAACATCGTCAACAAAAGCATGCCATCTGTAGAAAATGGGGTCCCTCATAGCAGTCGCTGAGTCACCCATGATTCCAAATCTTTCCTGAGGGCAAATGAGTAGAATCTTAATAACTTGCTCTTCTATTTCGAAACCACATTTCTAATCTTAGTGCTTTTAAGTATTATTAAATAAACACTATGACATTTTGATTATAATCTTAGCTCTATAGGTAAATTACGTTCTATTCTGTTAAATAGTTATTAACAATGTCATTTGTAATCATTATAAAACGATATGTGTTGTCTAGAACTCCTAGAAGCATTCGTCGTAGGTATTCGCGCCGCCGAGACAAGTCAATCAGAGTGAGTGAGAGCACAAGTATTACAATTATTGAATATCTAGAAACAAGTATACCTATCGCAGCAGTATAATTGTTGCTATTTACAGTAAAAATTATCATGTTATTGCTTGCTTTAATACACGTATGCAAGTGATATGTAGAAAAACACATATTTTTTTCAGTCTTTTCGACGATGCGCAGCGTGCATTCGCGTGCGCATGTGGCAGGGAAATCCCGCACATAGCGCGCACACGCAAAAATCGACCCTTTCAAGTGCTCCAAATTGCTCGAAAATCCGAGAAACTCGTAAATCAGACCCATGCGCGGCGCGCAGTTCCACTAGTGGAAACGTCTTTTTGCAACAAATCGGCCTTGCGCGTCAAATAAAACGTGCGCGACGCGCCGTGTTACTAGTGGGACCCCGCCTTTACAATTAGTACGAGGAGAGCCCGCTCTGGACGACAGGCATGTCGGGCTTGTGGGCCTAGGATCATGCAAGAAACAAAAACGAAGCGGGCGACATGGCTTCTCTTACTTCATATAATCGGCACGAGATACGTGTTTCACGGTATTCGAAGATATCGAAATAAATTACCATATAACACAAGTAATTAAACCGCGAGATTTATAGTCACCACCTCGCGACCCCTCTCTTCCTCGTTTCTTACAACGATTTAATTTAGTTTGATTAAAGATGCAATAAAAACTAAAAAATAATTATTTTCTTGTACTATAATTACGATGGTGATGTCATTTTAAATAAAATCGTAGGGCAGTATATTTCATAACAGGATATGAAACAATTTAATACAGAATGAAACGTCGAAATGAGCGATGAAAAGCCATGATATATCCTGCCCCACGTTTTTTTTTTTTAAATGACATAGGGGATAGTGGAAATAGTTGAACCACTTATTTTGTTTATCGTTATTTTTCTATGAAAATTGTTTATTTGTTATGTCTTCTTAAAATAAAATGAAAAATCAAACACTTCTTTATCATTTGTAAAATCGCTTTGAAATGTAATGCGGTTCATTTTAGATTGTATGAACAATTACATCAATACCTCATTTGGTTCAAGTATCCCCATCCATGGGCGATCAGTTAGAATAAAGTCTGTACTTGCGGGCGTTCAAATTAATTACAAAAATTCTGTTTGAAGCATTGTGATTACTATTGGGTGTATAACTTAAAAACCGGAATTTGACACTAGATGTCAACACTTGTGTATGCGCTGTAGCAAATCATTGACATACACGCCATTTTGAAGCTCTATTCATAACCTATCGAAATCAGTCAACAGTGTTTGATTTGCTTGTGCGCATCATATTTTTTTCAATCATGGAAAATTTTGAAAATTGGCGAAAAAAAACAGCATTTGCGGGAAGTTTTGCTGAGTCACTTTCTTGCAAAAAAAAACTGCAGCCGAAAGTCATCGTTTGCTCGTGGAATTGTATGGCGAACATGCTCTTGCGAAAACACAGTGTTTCGAGTGGTTTCAACGCTTTAAAAGTGGCGATTTTGACATCAAAGACAAAGAGCGGCCTGGACAGCCGAAAAAGTTTGAAGATGAAGAATTGGAAGCATTACTCGATCAAGACTCGTGTCGAACACAAGAAGAGCTTGCGGAATCATTGGGCGTGACTCAAGCAGCCATTTCCAAGCGCCTAAAAGCATTGGGATTCATCCAAAAGCAAGGAAATTGGGTGCCATACGTGTTGAAGCCGAGAGACGTGGAAAGGCGATTTTGCATGTCTGAAATGCTGCTCGAGCGTCATAAAAAGAAGTCGTTTTTGCATCGAATTGTTACTGGAGACGAAAAATGGATTCATTACGACAACCCGAAGCGCAACAAATCGTATGTGAAGCCCGGCCAACCAGCTAAGTCGACACCGAAGAAGAATATTCACGCTGCCAAGATAATGCTCTGTATTTGGTGGGACCAGAAGGGAGTTGTGTATTATGAGCTTCTAAAACCGGGTGAAACCATTACTGGAGAGCTGTACCGAAAACAACTGATTCGTTTAAAGAGAGCATTGAAGGAAAAACGGCCAGAATGGAAGACCAGACACGAGGCATTGATTTTCCAACATGACAATGCTCGGCTACATGTTGCTCTACCCGTTAAAAACTATTTGGAAAATAGCGGATTGGAAGTTCTGCCCCACCCGCCATATAGTCCAGACTTGGCGCCTTCTGACTACCATTTGTTTCGGTCGATGCAGAATGCACTTTCCGGAAAACGCTTGACTTCAGTCCAAGGCATCAAAAATTGGCTCGATTCGTTCTTTGATTCAAAAGATGACCGGTTTTTCTGGGATGGCATCCACAAATTGCCAGAAAGATGGGGAAATGTAACTTCCGATGGACAATACTTTGAATAACAGGATTGTATAAGATTTTCTTTAATAAACGCTTAAATTTCCTAAAAAATTCCGGTTTTTAAGTTATACACCCAATATTTTACTAAAACAATACATTTTTATACATATTTGGCGGCTAAAAAGTCTAGAATTATATATAATAAATAACCATTTTCAAATTCAAAAATATAACTTTATTTCCCTGAACAAATCGTGTCGTGTAATCACAATGAAAACAAACAAATTTTTGTCAGGTTTTTTCAAAGATTTTTTTCTCTTTTGCTTTTCTTCGAGCATTTTTTTCTGGGCTATCCGTGGCGATTTGTTTTTCTTTTATAAGTTCGAAACATATTTAGACAGCCTGTAAAAAATGGGAAAAATCTAAATCAAAGAGTGTTTTAAGTATTCCCTCCAATAGTGGTTCATTCATACCCACAGATCATAAACAAATTACGAATGTTCTCCAAATAATAAAACATACTTTGAATCGAAAACGTTAGTATGCAAATACCAGAATATGAATGTACTTACGGCAAAAATTATTTTGATGTAATTTAGGACAACTTACCAATGATAACAAACTTTTTTCGACAAATAAAAATGTCAGAAATACAGCGGGTTAGGAAACGCAAAAGTATTTATCGCAAGTATAAAAAGTTACACATACTCCGCGCCTCTACAAACGCATGTGAGGTTAGGTTACGCACAGAACTAACTATTTATTTAACATGGCAGCCGAAAAGTACTAGAAGAAAACGAAATATCCCCAGTCGTTCTACTATCCCCATGGTTCTGATATCTCCATTCTGTCCTATCTATAATCGTAATTGTAGAGCAAGAAAAGAATTGTTTTTTACTTTTTAGAGCATTTTTTATCAAATTAGCTAAAAGTATTCAACTTAAATTTTTTTTTATTTATTTTTCCCCCATATCTGGATGGAACAAATAGTCCCAAAAGATTGAAATGAAATATTTATTGTTAATTGTTCACTAAAATACTTAAAAAAATACATATTTTCAAATTTACACTGTAGGATTTTCATATCACTCATCCCATTGGTAGCACTGTTGTGCTATGATACCTATGTCTACTATACTACACACTACGTATACGCTATTCATACGTTGTTCACTTTTATATTTTTCTCTTACGTAATTATAAGTCTATAGGTATACCCAGCCACTGCATTTATTTATTCCGTATCCCATAAACCAACATACACCATGAGCACAAACCGACATTTTTTAAAGAAATAACTCGTGAAAAGCGTTTTCTCTTAAATAACTTGATGAACATCCTACATATAAGGTGTTACTCTACCTATAGTTAATACTATGCAGGGTGATTCTCTGTAGAATATAAGACGAAAATCAAGAGTGTCGAAATTGCGGCAAATGTTCATTTATTAATTAGCGATGGTTAAAGATTGGCGTCTGGAACGCCTGAATCACCTGAACTTGTCAAACAGCGGGCCGCACGAGGTAGGTCCGCCAAGGTGCGTGCAGTGGCGGCTGACGTACGACAAATTTACCATGTGGAATGCTCACTTATCCACCTCGCCGAAACTGTGACCTACGGTAACATGCGATGCAGCACGACGTTTTTGCGATAATTTATGAAAAGTTACAAATGTCACGTTGTACGGCATTAAACCTGCCTATCCATACAAATCCTCAAGGGCATATCAAAATCCGCCCAACGGGATTCTCAAACAAAGAGGGTGAATGCCATTGCCATAGAATATTTGACACTCAAAAGTCACCCACACGCGCACACACTTACCCACACGCGCACACACTCACCCACACGCGCCGCGGTGGTCCCGTCCGCATCGCCATTATGTCGTTCGCGAGTGTCCAGAAAAGTATGCTCACAGACATACTTAATACTTTCTACCGAAAACCCACACGCACCGCGATTGTCCCTCCATCGTAAAGTTAATTCGCCCGTATACACCACTTCACACACACCGCTACAACCACTACACCCACACAGAATAAACACTAACAAAGAGACAGAAACAGATCTAAAAAACATACACTGAAACTGAAACTAAACCTATAATTAATCTACAACTGTAATTAAATTAAAAATCGCAGACTGCTTGCTACAATCGAAATATTTCTCGTCGATTTCTGTCTGTGCTCCCGTTGACGACAGTCGCCAAACTGAGGAGCCGTTGGTCGAATCCCTGCACGAAAGACACGACAAACGTTACGATTAAACAACTACATAAAATGTGTCGCTACATCTTCGTCGGGCTTCGCCGAGTTGCTCCAGCGATAATAGACAGATACTGTACACAGTCGGGTGGTCCTTACATATAGGGGTTAATAATCTTTATCAATTCATTTTTCGTATTCCTCTAAATTATGATACTTGGTAAGAAAATGGTTTCTACAAACTTTCAGAGCGATTGGACAACGGGAACCCGTATCGCGTTTTGAACGTATGTACGTTCAAAATAGCCGAACAAAATTATGTTTGAAATTGGCGAGAAATTACGAAAATTTCAAAACTTTAACTCAAATGTGGCGCGGGTTTTCATTGTCCAATCACTTTGAAATTTTGCACATATCATTTTCGAATCAAGTGTCACAATTTAGGTGGGTTAGACAAAACAAACCGGTACTCGAAAAATAAGGCCCGCCCACATGGCTTCCCCGGTGTCGAGCGTCGGAGGCCACGAAACTCGGCGAGGCGCGATCTGGCCAGGGGTATTGGCTAGTCGTACAAGTCAGCTGTGATTCTCCAGCACAGACACACGCGGGCCTCACGCCACATTGTTTATTCGTAACGTTTTTCGTCTCTTTCGAGCATGGAGTTGGACAACGCCTCCTCAGTTTAACGACTGTCGTCAATGCGAAAACAGCCTGCAATCAACGAGAAATATTTATATTGTAGAAAGCAGTCTACGTTTTTTAATTTAATTGTAGTTGTAAATTAATTTTAGGTGTCGTTTCAGTTTCAGTTTTAGTTTTAGTTTTAGTTATATCTTGGGTTTTTTAGATTTGATTTTTCTCTTTTTTAGTGTTTATTCTGCATGTGGTGTGCAGTGATGGGTACGTAAAATACGCATCGCATAATATACGCATATTAGGCCGTCCCGAAAAAAATAAAAATGATTGTAGCGTTAGGCCTTAATGCGGGAATGTTGTATCTTGGGGTCAATAACAACTGTGCAAAATTTCAGCCCTGTGAGTTAATATCTCCTGTTCCGACAGGTGCCTTGAAATTTCGAAATTTGAGTAAAAAGTATAAAAATGGCCTTGCAGCCATTTGCCCACCCTATGACAACAAAGTGACTCAGAACTCACCTCATGACGGTGACTGTATGTGGAGTTCCACCCTAGCCCACCTCAACTACCCTACCTTGTGGACTAGAAGACGAGAATTGATAAAAATGCCCTCCTAATCGCGAAAGGAGACTCGGAGTTGGGTTTATAGATTTGATGAAGTGGAAACATGAGATTTATACTGAAAGCCGGGCATATGACTGCGCGACTCAAGGGCGGCCCGAATGAAGTCATCCTTTGCGTCGGCTCCAATTACTTTGCTGGATACCTCTCTTACGTGCTTTAACATACGCTCCACAGCCTGAATGTGGCAAGGGTATGCCTCGATGTTCCGTGATTAGAGGATCTCTCCCTCCTCCAGCATTTTTTTCAGGGAGATGGTTTTCAACAGAGTCCAGTATAGGTGGTGAAGTTATTGGACATTCATCCCAATTGATCAAGTCGGCATAATCGGTAGCAACAAAATTCAGCGAAGCTGGAGAACATTTTCGGATTTCTACAGACTAGAGCTGTTCGAGTACTGGAAAAAAGCGAGCCGGGATATACCTACTCCGTTCGAATAGCCGATCCGATCCGAGCGCTCCAAAGAAGCGAACAGCCCGAATAAAGCGAGCGGCTCGAAAGAAGCGAGCGGCTGGAAAAAAACGAGCAGCCTAAAACAATCAGGGGGCTCAAACGATCCGAACAGTTCGAATATGTTTCGGAAATATTGAACTGTTCGATAATATCGATCTGCATGAAAGATGTACATTGTATGTACGAACCTGCTCGGATCGTTGGAGCCATTAGATTGTTTCAAGCCGCTCGAAACACGATCGAATTGCACGGTTCTTTCGAGCTGTTCGTTTCATTCGAGCCGCTTGCTTTATTCGAGCTGCTCGCTTCATTCCTGCCGCTCGGATTGGATCGAAAACCGAGTCTCGGGTCCAATCGAATTTCGAGCTACTCGAATATTCGAGTACTCAAGAACAGCTCTACTACAGGCGTTAGTTTTTCCCGTGCTGCCAGCACTCTACGCACAACAAGTTCTCTGATATTATCCCTGTCATTAGATAACATAGCCAAAAGTACATTTTCTGGTAAGGCGAAGTATGCATTATTTGAAATTACCTTATCAATGACTGACCTATATTTCTTGGCTAAGTAACGCGAGGATTGTATACTATAATATAATATGTTTGGTTATGTTAATGGATGACAGAGACAACATCAGAGAACTTGCTGCGCGTAGAGTGCGTTGCAGCTGATCTGCATTATACTGTAATTTACCTACACTAGTGACAGAATTGACGGTATGGTGGCAGTATTCACCGCGCAAGGGGGGCCGAAGACCCGCGAACCAATCAGCGGGAAGAATAGCGATACCACGCTGGTGTCGCGCGAGATTTAACCTTGAGGAATGATATGTTGCAACTAAAAAAAAATATGGCCAATAATTTATCAATTTCTTCAGTATTAAAGTCACCTCGTTCTACATTTTTTAAAAACGATAAAATAATTATAATTTTACATATTTTAGAGACAGTATATAAAAATTCTTTATATCAGCATAGGTGAGATGACATTTCTATACTCCTTGTCAATAATATAATTAGTAAATTGAAAATTTTACCATCCATTATTTGTTATTATAGTTGCAACATAAAATATACTACTAAAACTTTAATGCCTAACAGTAGAAAACAACTCAAAAGTGTAAAAAATTTCACTTTAAATAATTTGTTTTAAATTTTTTTTATGATAATTTTTATGATATAGATTCTCTATGCTTGAGAATCCCGTTGGGAGGGTTTTGATATGCCCTTGTGAATTTTTACGTGTAGGCAGGTTTGTTTAATGCCGTTGTACGAGCTTATCTGCGCCTTTACAAGACCCAGAGTGGCTACATTATGTCAAGAATCAAACTTTATATAACAAATCAAATATCCTGAGAATCGACATATTCATGATAAACCTCACCCGGAATTACTTCTGTAAATTACCGAAAATCAACAATACAATTATTAATTCCCTTGCTTCCCAAGGGGATGACTTCACTCGTAGGCATCTCATCACTGGTTACGTATCGCCACAGGCGTTTACCTACTGTGATAATCTGGAGTTAATCCAGAAGTGGGACAATATTCCGCTCATATATCATTGGCGTCGTAACAAAGCAGATAAAAGACTCGCATTCTCTCACCTAAATTTTTGGTCTGATAGACCTAGGTATAGATTCTCAATCGCTATGCCCAAAAGAGACTTTATCGATTTCCGAGGACTTAATTTTGAAAGATATTGGTGTCAGTCTGCTGACAACGTGCACATGAGAGATTAGCTGATCGCCGTCTTAGACTCCTTTGTACGAATGTTCCGTAAGCTACACAGACTGACTTTTGTATATTATTAGCTATAAACTGGATATATTAGGGGGTGGTAGGGGAGGTCCAATGGAACATAAAAGGTCCTATGACATAGTGTTCGATCTGTCTCCATTTTACAGTAATAATGCCTCAAAGTTAACATGTCTATACGCTAAACTAATAGTCGCAGGATTCCATAATTTTGCAAGTACATTGGAGATCACCAGTAGAGTAAAAGGGTCTAAATACATTTTGTTGTATCTCATATAGTTTAGCTGTTATAAAGGTTTAAACTTCGGAAATGTTTGTGCAAATGATCGTCGCTACACGCACACAGATGAGCCGTAGCACGAAGACCGCCCGCTGTGAGCTGTTCAAGATGACCCAGGGTGAGTTTCAATTCACGCATTATGCGCATAGACTGCAGAGAAGCGTATGAAGCGTGCAGTTTACGCGCGCATGCGTATTTATCTCTTTACGTACGCTTTGAAAAACATACACCAAATTATGTGGTCCCCTCCTCGAACTGACAGAAAATATAACCTACATATATGCTACATGACAATAAATGTTTATTGGATAATTCGTTCTTTTACGCTAAATTTGTCAACTTTTTATAACTTAACATCCTTCCAAAATATTATTGTTACGCCGCAACGGTGTCTCTATGAAGGGTATAAAACGGGTATAGCATATAAGTTATATTTTCTGTCACTTCGAGGAGCGGATTATGAAGTCGAGGAGTGTAATTATTCGTGGCTAAGAAATAAAAATTTCCAATCCTAACGTTATTTTCGGAGTACATTTCGTCGAAATAGTATGTTTTAGCTTAATTTGTTTATGTTTACCAAATTCGTGCGTTTTATTACATTCTAATTCGCCTTTGAGGGGTACGACCGGTCCAAATTGAGGGGTAATTGTAGCCAGCTTTTAACATTACCTTTTTCTGGCTTAAATGCAACTGACATAAAAGAATTACGAATAAGGCAAAATGAAGTCAGGAGTATTTCTTAACACGCTTCAATCCACATAAAAAACACAAAATGGAGGTAAGAGGAAACTGAGGAAGAAAAAGGTCAATTTTGAATCGAGCAGGTGGTCCATGGGTATATGAAGAATATTCAGGATGGAATACCCCTGAAGAATACATTTGTGATTCATGTAGTAATTAATTTTTAAACAAAAAATAATTTTTTTTTATTAATTTAACAGTTTTCCCAATTCTTTTATAAAGAAAAATCATGGCCGGAATTACCCCACGTTAATTCCGTAATTCCAGTCAAATGTACATTTTTATGTTATTGCTTCCAACTTTGTTACAAAGTAAATTTATGCTTCCTCGGTCATACTAATAAAATCTAGACACTTCAAACTACCAATTCATATAAAAAAACTAGCAAATGTGTAAGTTGCTCAAATTTTATAGCGTTTCTTACTTATACAGGGTCATCCGTTAAAACTGCAACCTACGCGCGCGCCAACAGACGAAAATGGCAACACCGCTTCACGGACACATTGCACTACAACCACACATTCCACACAATGCACCGGCCCAGTGTTCAGAGGGTTAACAGCGACCGCTGGGTAGCAGTGATGCCCGAGCTTCGAAAATTTTCGGATGGTCTCTTTCAAATTAACGCCGCAAAGAGCTGTGCAGAATTTCCCGGCCCAGGTAAGCGAACCGCACGCTCCGCTTTTATGATCGGTTTACCACTCGCACCCCGGATTACTGTAATGAGGTTTGAAAACAATGTCAACTGATCTCGTACCCGTCTTAATTTCAAAAATTTTAGCTACGACTGGATTGACCGCGGCGCTATACCCTTGTACGTAGAGATTTTTCGCCACCTGCGTGTAAAAGCCACAATAATGACGCATCGTTCCAAAAAATGACATTAACGGAAGCCGGTATATGCGTGGCGTTGAGTAGCTAAAAGGTTAAACATTCAAACACAAAAATTCTAGAAAAAAGATTCAAACACCGCTACAATCAAAGACACGTCTCATTAGTTACTCCTTACGTCCGATCTATGCATGCACTGCATATAAGGATAAAATTATAAAAAAGAAAACCAGAACTATAGATTCTGAGGTCTGCAGAACTAACACATAATTGAATAAAAATTTAATTTCTCAATTTATGAAAGTAATGACACAGAAACAACTAGCGTATTGTTTATCAACATCATGATTTTTAAAAAGAGCATTAAATACGGTATTAAATAAACAGTTTGCAAAAGCTTTTCACAACAATTATGGTTAAAAAATTGATAAAAGAAAAATTAAGTAAACGTAAAATATTTTGAATTATCCATCATTAAGAGGGAATAATTTTTCCTCATTTTTCGGCGCAAATTGCATTCTGATATCTTTTATAATTCAAAAGTTATACGAAAAAAGCCCCAAATTCTTCAACCCCGGTCGGG
The DNA here is from genome assembly GCA_944738655.2 of Andrena hattorfiana. Classification (NCBI taxonomy): domain Eukaryota; kingdom Metazoa; phylum Arthropoda; class Insecta; order Hymenoptera; family Andrenidae; genus Andrena; species Andrena hattorfiana. The sequence continues at coordinate 15,980,868 of OX122895.1, forward strand.
AAATTTCAAATAGCTCCTTGTGACGTTAATTTGAAAGAGACCGTCCTAAAATTTTCAAAGCTTGGGCATCACCGCTGCCCAGCGGTCGCTGGCAACCCTCCGAACGCCGGGCCGATGCATGGTTGTAGTGGAATGCGTCCGTGAGGCGGTGTTGCCATTTTCGTCTGTTCGCGCGCGCGTAGGTTGCAGTTTTAACGGATGACCCTGTATAGCCGGAATTACCCTGCTTTCCCCTGTTTGCAGTATTCGAATTCGAAATATGGAAGAACACGTAAAGCGAGAAATACGCATGCGCGTAATATGCGCATTGGCTGCCCATGCTTTGATTTTCTGTAGTTGCTGCACGCATCATGAGCTGGAAGTTGAAGGATTCTAGGGAATTCTACGAATCAGGTTATGCCGTCTTTGCACTCGCTGCATGAAACGCAACCAACGCAATGGACCCAATTTCAAAGCAAACATCACATCTAGAAAGTTTTAGGCAGGATCGAAACGGTAGATGAGAAAGGAAGCTAATGCGTGGCGCGCATTGTTATTTCTTAAAGGCTTTCACTGCTAAGTTTTTCGAACGTGTTCTTATAATGCTAACGTCACAGCTATACTCTAATCCAGAAGACGTACGAGAGCCTGCGATTGTATTCAATAGCCCTCAAGACCTTCAATTTACCCCGGGCGCGGATAATAAATAACTTCATTTTTCCTTTACACATCTCCTTACCAAATTACGCTGGGTAAGCAGCAGTTCGTCCTGTAAAACTCATAAAATATGGTCTTCGCTTTTAATAACTGCCGCTGTTCAAGAAGAATAGAATAACTCGGGTTGAGAAAATCCACGAATTAATAAAGTCATTAAATTTCGTTAGGAGTCGGAACGTGTATTGTTTGATAGTTCCGAGTGGTACGCTAGACGTTCGATACACGTTCGATACACGTTCCGAGTGGTAGGTACGATAAGCGTTCGATAAACGTTCCGAGTGGTACGATAGACGTTCGATATACGTTCAAGTGATATGGTCTAGCCGAGTGATGAGTGCAAAGAAGGAGAGGATGATCTGTGAAGAATTCGAAGAAGATGAGCGCAAGGAGGAAGGGGTTGGTCAGTGAAGAAGAAGGTGAAGATCAAAGGCATCCTACTTTGCAACGTATGCAAATTTAGGCATGGGCCTCCATGTGATAAATCCCGTTATTGTGGATAGTGTAAAGAAGCTATAGTGATACTCGGTTGGTATAATTTCGGGTTTTTCTAAATCGTTTTGTAGGTCTTCCAAATTGTTTGCTAACTTTATTTAATTCTTCCGGATGTTTGATTATTTTTTTAAACTCGAAATTTGTGTTTAGGTATGAATTTACAGTTTTATGTCGAAGTGTAATTTCATCTAATGACAAATTGTACCCAGGTAAGTAGTCCCATGTTTTTTTCTATTCCCTATTGTTTTCCATTTTCTATTGTGAATTCGGCGGTAGTGATTGTACATTTGTTTCTTATTGTTATTACACCAAAATCCTTAATACTATACATATTTGTGCTCATGTCGTCGCAAGTTACTGCTAGTTGTATCGGTTTCGGCGCGATATAAATCCACCTGGCTGGTTGTAATTCTATCAGGATCGCGTGTATCAGTGTCATAATTCGCATTTTACAATTGTTTGGGGTCTTTGTTAATTTTGTGTACAACTGTACTTCGCACGGTGTGTATGGTATCGCTTTGAACATTGGGTGATTAGAGGTGCAGAGGTGCAGACCGTTTATTGTTTCACATTTTGTTAGGTCCTGTTTGCTTAGTTGTATGTAATCTTGCACCGAGGTGTCAAGTACTACGTATGAGTAGAGGGATTCGATATACACGTAGAACGATTCGTTTGTCTTCGTGGATACAGGGTGTACCTTGCTCAATTTGAATTTTTTTCGCGTTTTAACAATGGAATATCTAGTACTGCAGTAATTGATTTGGTATCCGAAAATGCGGAGAGCGTAAGGATTTCGTACAGGACGTGCATGTTTTCTAATTTTATTCCGATTGGGAAGTCTAGTCCTTTCGGAATATTGCGAGTGCTGAAGTGAGGTATGTTATGATTTGTGCTGGTGGTATTAATCGTGGGTTTAGGACTCCTAAGTATTGAATTTATCAAGTCGCGTTTAAGAGTGTGTTTTCGTTGTCACGTATATCATGTATAGTCTCGTTGAGAAGTTCGGTATTTGCTCTTACAATTTGCATTTGTCCCTTGATGGCATTTTTTAGTCTATTATCTTGTTTTTTTAAAAGGTCTATTTAATCATTGAATTTCTTTCTATCTTCGGAATCTATTAGCCCGAAGAGTGATTTGTCTATGTAACCTAATCCGCCTATTTGTCCACGACGCTGTGTTGTACTGAGCTTTCAGTTTGCCGGACGTAGGTAAGGAGTTTGGCGACGCGGTCAACCTTGTCTTGGATTTTGGTGGCGAATGTTTTACAGAATTTTTGTAAGTTGTCGGTAGAAGGATTTTTTACATTGCACAAGTATATCATATAGTGCAGTTTGGAGGTTCGCTTCGCGTCGGTAGATGTAAGATAAGTCGACGTGTAATACTAAATTCCAGCTATCTCAATAAATCTGCAGATCGTTTAGGTTTTCGAAGTAAATGTCAGGGTGGCGTTGGAATTCTTTTATAGTGAAATCTGTGTCGGGGGTTGTTCCTCCTGCGGGTAGTATCGTTGTTTGTAGGACGAAAATCCAGTAAATTATAATGTCAAAGTGTAGTCGGTGTTTCGTTTTTGATGGTCGCGAAGTCTTTCCTTGTGCGTGCGTGAGACAAATTTCTTTGCTAACATAGGACAGTTTATCTTCTTTGTCCGGGCTTGAGTAGAAGTGAGAAGTGAGTTCATATGGTCGTTGCGATCTACCGTCCGAAGATGTTGACTTTGTTGACCATCCCGCGGGAGCTTTTTTTTTTTTTTTTGGTACGTTACGTGCAAGTTCGTTTGTGTTTTTGCGTCTTCGCAGGAGTGTGCATGGGTTCAACGTTCTTTATTTTTTCTAGAGTTTGGAGTTTCCGGTCCCGCCGGGTTACATGAACATCCAACACCGGCGGGCGGTGCGGGGGTACCGCACGGAATGACGTCGGTTTGAGACCGAGAACGCTGCCTGGTTAGACGACGAGGACGCGTGGGGCGTGCGGGCCTTGTTCGGTGAGTTTCCCGTTGTTTACGTTTTGTTTATTTTCCTTTGCTCGAAATTAATTGTTTCGCGTCAGGTGATTGTTCTAGAGCATTACAGTGACCAGTTCGTTGGGCCCGCGCAACGGTCACGCCTGTAGTCCCTTTGGGATGCCACCATCGCGGCCGCTCTAATAAACGGTGAATATCCAGATTAGTTTGATTACTTATTTTAAATTCTTATTTAAAATTCTTAAATAAATAAATAAATATATATCGCCCCATTTTTTCAAATCTACTTAGTCGTGCTGTTATTTTCCCTCATAACTGCGACCACTTACCTATTCTCGCCCCTTTCTATAAAGTGTTTAAGTCGGTTCGCGTGAACGCGGTTTGTTCGTCGTCCTTTATAATGTAATTATTGTTATCGTGCGTGTTTTGTATCGTGTAGAGACCTATTCACGCGGGTATTAGTTTTTTACCGGGCGCGTCTTAGCGACTCATCGTGCAGTAGCACTTGGTCTCCGATTTTAAAAGACCTGTCCGCGGTTTTCTTGTCGTAGTATTGGAATTAAAATTAAAATAAATTTTATATAATATTGAAATTTAATATAGAAATTTATATAAATCCAATAATGAATAACTTTCAATTAATAAAATTACAGAAAATATTGTTAAAAATAAACTTACTCCATAAGAAACTGACTGTGAAACTGACCCAATCGCTCCTAATATTGAATAATTAGAATTTGAAGCCCAACCAACAATTATCACAGGGTAAACACCTATTCTTAATGAACATAAAATTCCAATTTTTATTGAATATAGCAAAAACCAAAAATTTATAAATTAAGTCGTTTCGTACAAAAATTTATTAGATAAATATAGATACAAACCGATCTGGCTCACATCGATCTGAACTCAAATCATGTAAGACATTAAAAGTCGAACAGACTTAAAATTTAAACTCCTGCATTTAAATTATATCTTCATTCAACATCGAGGTCGCAATCATCTTCATAAATATAGGTAATCTAACAAAGGTGATAAACAGAACATGGAAGAAAGGGGACTTTCCGGAAGAATGGAAAGAAGGAATAGTAAGTCCTGTGTTCAAAAAAGAAGAAAGGGAAATGGTTAAGAACTATAGGAGCATAACTTTGATGGACACGGGTTATAAGATATACGCGGAAATTCTAAGGAGAAGAGTAGAAAAACAAATGGAAAATGAGATATTAAACGATAATCAGATGGGAAGAAATTTGAAAAAGACTCTAAGAAGATGGAGTAGACGAACAACTAGGAATAAGGATACAGGAAATGTACGACAGAACTATATGCACTTTAAGAGTGAAGAATGAACTGATAGGAAAGTTTTTAACAGGCAGGGGTGTTAGACAAGGGTGCCCGTTAAACCCGACACTTTACAATGTCGCATTTGCAGGCCTGGGAAAAAGAAATGAGCAACGAACAGGAAGGAGGATTCGTAATAGGTAGAAGGAAAATCTGGCCAATTTCATACGAGGATGATATTGTGTTAATGGCAAATAATGCACAAGAACTGAAGAATATGATAAAGAGTTAAATGTGCAAAAGTCTAAGATAATGATATGCAGGAAAGCAGGAGGAAAAAGAAAAGAGGAAATATTCCGTTGCAATGGAGAAGAAAGAGAAAGAGAACTGGAATATTTAGGTTATACAGTGAGAGGGAGAGAACAACGAGAATAAACATCATATTAAGAAGCTAGTTAGGAAGACAAATATGTTACTAGGAAAAGTATGGGGGGGGGGGGGGGTCGGAGAAAGATTATTCAGAGATCACTTTGAAAGAAGAATGAAACTGTTTGATGCGCTCTGATGAGAGAGAGAGAGCGAGAGAGAGAGCGAGAGAGAGCGAGAGAGAGACAGAGGGAGGGAGGGAGAGAGAGCGTGAGAGAGCGAGAGAGAGCGAGAGAGAGCGAGAGCGAGAGAGAGCGAGAGAGAGCGAGAGCGAGAGAGAAGGGGAGGGAGTGGGAGAGAGGGGGAGGGGGAGAGAGAGACAGAGAACAACGAGGATAAACACTATATAAAAAGGTAGTTAGGAAAGCCAATATGATACTAGGAATAGTGTCGGGGGATTGGAGAAAGATTATTCAGAGACGACTTTGAAAGAAGAATGAAACTATTTGATGCGCTAGTTACAAACACCGTGGCGTATGGATCAGAGACATGCGGATGGAGAAGGTATGAGGAAATAGAAAAATTGCAGGCGAAATACATACGGTGGATAATGAAATTGGAGAGATCAACACCAACAAAATGGCTGTTAAAAGAAACAGGAAGAGATGACATAGCAGTTAAAATGGGAATAGGGGCAATGAAGTTTGAAGAGAGGCTAATATACTCGGAAAAAGGATCGATAAGATATGAATGATGGAGAAGACTAATGACAGAAAATGAAGTAACGAAAAGGGAAATAATGGGAATCAATTTCTTGGAAGGGAGGGCATGGTCAAATGAGGAAGAAGTGTGGACCAAAATAGAACAGATAAGTAAAGACATCCAAGAACAAGAAAGAGAGACGAAAGTAAAACAGTCAAAGTTCCTAAAAGAATTAAGAGCGGTGGCAAGGAAACCAGGAGATAAGCTGAAATACTTATTGGGGAAAAAAGAAAAAAGGAAAGGAGAATTAGAAAGGATAGGAAGATTCATACAGGGTAATGAAACAAGGGCATGCAAATATTGGCTAAGGAAAGAAGAAAGGGTATGTAGGCTTTGTAGGAAAGAGGAAGAAACAGTGAAACACATGATTGAAGCATGTGAAGTAAGTGGAGAGAGTGGCAGGAATTGGAAAGAGATAATTAGAGCAGAAGGGAAAAACTTGGCTATTCTATAGGAGATAATAGGGAGAAGGAAAAGATGCGAAGAACAAGAAAGTGATAAAAGAAGATTATGTAACATAAAATAGATTAGGAAACACTTGTAAAATAGAAAAAATTGTTAAGACACAGCAAGTTACATTAGAAGTGTAGGACTTACACTGACACAATCCCGGGAATGAAATGGAAAGAATATGTGATCGTTGAATTGTAACAGGGAAGTGGGCAATAAATTAAATTATTATTATTATTATATATTTTCTTTTTATATTGTATTTTTCTATTTTTCTATTTTTTTATTTTATATTTTTATATTATATTTGTATAGAGAGAACACAAAACTGTTGAAATGGTGCAGTTTATTTGGAGACAGAGAATTGAGGCGATACAATAGATACGTAACAGTTTCGGCGAATGTTGTCGAGATACTACTGCTCTGCATAGCCGAGCACTCGGGTCGGATAATTATTATACGTTAACGTTTTGGCAATGGCTCATTGTGTGTGCGCGCGCGTGTGACGCTCGGTTTATGTACCATTCAAGACAGACTAATGTCGGAGAACTGGCGTTGGGGGAGTTGATTAGGCGGCTGACTCGTAACGCGGAGGTCTTGTGTTCGACCCCCATCGCCTGAGATTCTGTTTTTTCATATATAATAATATCTTAAATTAAAACTTCCCTCCTTACCGACAGTCGATACCACGCCCAAGTGAGTGACAGTTTACCTGCGGTTCTCCTCCATGCACTTCGGTATCGATTCGATATCGATTCGGTATCGATTGATTCGATATCTGCTCTCGCGCTATACCTCCCACCACTCCGCCATCTCTATGACGTCATCCGCCGCCGCCGACCGCGGTGGATTTCCTCCGACCTTGAAACTCAAATTTGGATTTCAAGGTCGGGGAAGGGGTGGGGGAAATGACCTTGAAACTCAAATTTGGGTTGGAATCCGTGTTGCTATACTACTGGAGGACGAAGCAAGCGGCACCACCAATCAACCACAGCAAGACCGCGAGGGTCTTATCGGGAGATATGAACATTTTCTTTTCGGAAGATATGAATATTAATCCTGTCCACAAAGGGATAAATACATTCCCGCGGAATTATAAAGTAGATTAATAAGATTCGACATTTTGATAGGAAAAAAGAGCATGTTGAAAGGTTTCCCTATTTCTTTTCATTGAGCCCCATTGTACGTCGGGACAAAAACAGGCTCAGAGCGAAGCGAAAATTCATTCGTTCTTTACGATCGGTAACTTCATACCTGTTTTCCTAAGAACGTTTCGGGAAAATTTATTTGCCAGCATTTCTAAAGGGCAATCAAAACCGAGGTGCCGTCTTTAAGAATTTTAGGCATTCCTTGTCCTGAGTTAATCGATATATTGCTGTATCGGTGGGTAGTACATGCGATGACTTCGGTCCTGCATGTATCGTTGTCGTTCGCCGACTCGTGGGGCAATACGGTCATAAACCGTGACCCTGACGAAACGCTTTAGCCGATCAGCTTAATTATATTTCGGGAACCAGGCACAGTACACAAGTCAACCTGTTTAGTTTTTACTTAAATATGCCATATGTGAGAAAGATGCCACCAATATAGCAATAAAAAAGTATTATCCACCATCAATACGCCTCGCGTTCAGACACAGGAAAAAAGGGGTAGTCCGCTGACAGTGCGTGGGCCCTCCTGCTTCGTTCTCCCCTCAAATTAAAGACGGATCTCTTATCTCTGGAGTATAAACACGCGTTCGTATTTCAAAATAAAAGCACGCGTTGACGTATTCCGTGCGAGAGAACGTGAGACATAGGGAGGAGATTATGTTCTGACCAATCGAAGCTGCATTCCTTGAAGACGCGAAGTTTCCACCTCTTCACAGCAATATCTCCTCCACAAAGCCCACCACCTCTCGCACGAAATAATTCAGCGAGTGCTTTTGTTTTGACAGTTCAACGCGTGTTTATAGTCGAGATATAAGGGATGCGTCTTTAATTTGAAAGGAGGACGACGCAGGCGGGACCACGCGCATTCAGCGGACTACCTCTTTTCTTCCTGTATCTCATAATTCCGTTTCCTACCCCATTGCCAGGGAAACATTTTTCGATCTAACATAAGAACATCTTCTCTTGGTCGTCATGCAGGCTACAAGATTAATTTTTGCCTCGTGAGGCTTCTGGGCGACGCTGCTTCGCAAAGTGATCAAGGTCGAGGTAGTCTCCACACTCCCACTCCGCGAGGCATGCCTCGCGAGGAAGCTTCGCAAAGTCGATACGCAGCTTAACCCGTTAACGCGGGTTACAATAATACGGTGCAAACTATTATAATTGTAACCATGTTTCCAAATATTATAGTAAATGAATTTTATTTCAATATCAGACACCCCATGGTAGAGTGATGCGTGCAGGTAAAAGTAATAAATATGCAAGGTCAAGCATTAACTTGGCCGCGAATTCGTGAGCGTCTACCGGTGCGGGTTTATGACCCCGTTGTTTAGTGACTTCGGTAGTACCTACCACACGGGCGAAACCGACTGTCGACCAGATGACGGGACCCTTGCCTGCTGTGTAGGAAATATTCCATTAGTAGAAAATATTAAACAATGGAAGTTGTAAAGCGAAACTGTACGGCACACGACTGTAGAAAATATTAAAAGACAGAGCTCCGTTATGGGTGGGCAATATTGAAAGTAGAAAACTTATTTCTAAGGGTATTTGAGTACAATACTAGTATAAACTACTTAAGATTTAGAGCTTAACGCCCGCAGAGTCAGCCGCATATCAAACAACTTCTTCCTTATCGAAAATATTGTTCGAAGCTTCGTTAACGAGATATTAACACAAAATTCCGAACAATCAGAGCGCGAGCATTTCGCCCGAGCTCCCGTGCTGACGTGGCCGTGCGCCGCGATGCGACTACGAAAACGGAAGTAGGTATGTATCGAAAGAAACTGCGGAGAATGGCAAATGAAAAAGAAGTAACAAATAAAATGGAACATTTTGTCACGGTTTGTTTGCCATTTCAAGTGACAAATGAATAAAGGAAAAATTTACTAAAATCATGAATAACGTTTAAAAACAAATTTTTTTGTCAAACACAACTTTTTTGCAGATTCGAAAATATGAATAAAAATTTACGTACCGAAATTTGGGAAATTATAGCCGGAAATAAGCCGTAGCCTGCGTTAGATTAAAAAACTAATAATCACCAATAAAGTAACTAAAACTCACCCTTTCGGAAATTCACCTGCAGCTTGAAAACCTGCGTCACTAGATCACTGAATCGATCCTGGTCATCGACGGACGCGCCCAGTTCACAGCTGGTTGGCACAATGAAGTTAAGAGTCGCAACATCAAGTGCCTTCCGGTTAATGTACCGAATATTCACTTCACTGCACGGTTACTAACACTGATCACTTAATTTATTTTTCATGGAACGTATTGTTCCTACGTTATAAAAATTGGAAATGAATTTTCTCTTGGCATCTGGAGCCGTGGATACAGCCGCACAAATGCTCGTACAGTAGTAGTTGCGGCTCCGTTCCTCTGGGCATAAACAGGATTTTTTCTAAAGAGCATCCTCTATCCTCAAATAGTTTCTCTCGTTCCATTATGATTTAACTCTCACCAGGATAACAGGGCTTAGGTAAAAAGAAGCCAGCACATTTGCAAAAACACACGTGCTTGGCAGAAGTGCAACGAACGAACCATCGTACACTTTCACAAGAGCCTGCGCTTCGTCCTTTTATTGCCAGTGTACCCATTGCTTCGAAATAGACAGCAGACACCACGTGTATCGGTTTGAAAGGGTCCGAAGAGAAGAGAAACCGAAAGTCTTTGAGTTGGTATAAAGAAGAAAATGCATACCATTCCTGTTTCCGTTTTCCGATACCCTGAGTTCACGTCTGCTGCGAGGCGGAGTCAATTAAGCTAAAAATTTCCCAAAATTATTGGAAACCGTTCTCTATCGCCGACTCGCGGGACAATACGGTCATAAAGCACGACCCTGATGAGATGCTCTGGCCAACCAGCCTGATTAATATTTGGAAATCAGGTGTGGTACACAAGTCAGCTTGTACCGTTTATAATTAAATATGCTAGATGTGAGAAAGATGCCACCAATGTAGCAATTAGAAAGTATTATCCATCATCAATTCGCCTCGCAGAATGGCACAGGAAGAAAGGGATATGTAGTTCGCTGACTGCGCGTAGTCCCGCCTGCTTCGCCCCCTTCAAATTAAAGCCGGATCCCTTATTTCTGGAGTATAAACACGCGCTCGAATTTCAAAACAAATGCAGGCGTTGACGTATTCCGTGCGAGAGAAGGTGGACCTTGTGGAGGAGATATTCCTGTGAAGAGGGCCTCTTCAAGACAGTGGTCGTTTGGGAGGGATGCAGGGCAGATTGGTTAGGTTGGGACTATTCGGACTTAAGAGGGTAGACACGGGTAATGCAGCGCGCTGTATACTGACACAATCTGGCTCGAAACATGGGTTTAGTAGAATACGTTTGTCGTCCTTATATGAGCGAATTTTGGGCTGGGCGAGGTCTCGTTCGAAAGAGGAAGGTTCAGTACAGCGCGCGCTGGTCATGGTTCGACGAGATTGTGTTGATATTTAATAATATGAGTGTTCAAAATAGAGCAAAAGTCGACAAAATACACCCGCAAGAATCCAAGTATTTTTAGGTCACTAAAAGAGTTTTGTGACTCAAACGATGACCAGAGCGGTCGAGGACAGAAAATCCGTTCCTCCAAGTGACAGAAAATATGACCTATATGTTATACCCGATTTCCTAAAGATACTGTTGCGGCGTAATAATAATGTTCCGGCAGGATGATAAAATGTTAAAAAATGTAGCGTAAAGGAACGAAACAGCCGCTAAACACTTATTGTCATATAGCATATACATAGATTATATTTTCTGTCACTTTGAGGAGGCGACCACATAATAATCACGCGCATCCAGCCTGCGCATTTTCACTAGCCCAATTCAACACCCAACACAATTTTATATATTGTTGCGAGCACCCTATGTAGAGGATTCATGGCCCGCTGGTGCTCGCGACGAAGACAAGAGACAGCGAGAAGAAGGCGATCGGATCGATCGCCTGTCAAGCTGTCATTTGAGAGTCAACCGCCATTACAAGCAGACGTATCGATATTGTATTCCTAACCGATTATATTCGTTACCTGTTCTTATATTATTCTTGTTACCCCGTGTTTAATGTTCTGTTATCGTTGCTGTTCAGTAAATTTATATTATGTCGAACGCAAAACGTAACACTGGTGTCAGAAGTGGGATGCCCACTCGTGCGTCCGCGGCCTCCGCGAACCCTTCTCCTGCAGCGACGGGTGGTGCCTCTCTACAGGAGATGTTCACCTCTCTTCAATTAAGTATCGCGGGACAGATGAGGGAGCTGCGAAGGGATAACGAGGCCCGCTGGCAGAGGGAGGACCGTCGCAGGGAGGAAAAGGAGGCCACCGACCGAAAAACACAGGCGGCTCTCGAGGCCCGGTTGTCAGAAATGGAAAATCGCATCCAGGTCGTAGTCTCCTTATTACAAAATATTCACGGATCGGTTGACAGCGGCGCGAGTCCTCGGGGTAGAGAGACAGTCGCCAATGTAAATAATAATGTAAATAATGATGTAAACAGTGATGTACATAGTGATGTAAATAGTGGTGTAAATAATGTCCCCTCGGCGCATGTCTCTGCCTCCGTCGGTATGCCCGCCGCTGCTCCCTTTTCGGGACCGCACGTACTCGGCTTGGGGTACGCGGTGAAACCGGCAATTTTCGATGGAAAAACGTCGTGGGAGGAGTACAAGGTACAGTTCCAGACTATCGCACGCGCTAATGGGTGGAATGACGAAAAAAGGTTACAGCCTTGATCGCTTCCCTCGGGGGGTCGGCGAGGAGCGTCCTCACGACGCTCTCCGCTGCCCAATGCGAGAACTTCGTGGAATTGGTTTCCGCGCTCGAATTCCGCTACGGGGCGAAGAATCTGTCAAATTTGAACTATGTACTCTTCCAGAGCCATAGGCAACGGAGAGATGAGAGCATCTCCTCGCTGGCCACCAAAATTGAACGTTTGGCGCAGTCCGCTTTCGCCGATTGCCCGGCAGAAACCCGTGACAAACTTGCCGCGTCTCAGTTTGTAACAGCATTGTCGAGCTCTGTCATACAGCGGGAACTGCGACTTGGCGGGTTCACCTCCCTAAGAGCCGCCGTGACCAGAGCTCTGGAGATGGAGGCCATCGAGACGATGTCTTGCGATCTCGCGACAATGTCCCGTGATCGCGACGCGGAAAAACGGAGAACTAAATCTTCCCACACTTTTGAGAGCCCGAAGAAGAAGGGGAGGTTCGAGGGGTCGGACGATCGCTCAGACGACAACACGAAGAAAACTTGCTGGCAATGTGGAGGGGCCGGTCATCTTCGCAAGAACTGCTACCAGTTGAGGGATTGAGGAATACGACAGGGGTTACTGAAGGCGCGACGGAGGGAGTTCGAGGGCGAATACCGTCGCGACGCCGTGACGAAGGGAGTTCGAGGGCGAACATCGTCGCGGGATGGCTGTATAGGGAGTCGTGACGGAGGGAGTTCGAGGGCGAATACCGTCGCGACGCCGCGACGAAGGGAGTTCGATAGCGAACATCGTCGCGGGATAGCTGAATAGGAAGTCGCGACGGGGGGAGTTCGAGGGCGAATACCGTCGCGATGCTGCGACGAAGGGAGTTCGGTAGCGAACATCGTCGCAGGATAGCCGAATTGAAAGCCGCGACGGAGGGAGTTCGAGAGCGAATACCGTCGCGGAGAGAGAGAGGGAGTCGAGGATGCTGAGTTCGGGAGTTCCAGCCTGGAGAACGAGTGTGGTTGCTACCCCGAAGAGTACCCGAAACTACAAGCGACTGAGAAGGACCCGACGCGGTGGTAAACAAGATCAACGACGTCGTCTACAGGATTCAACGCTCGCCTAGGAAGAAGTGCAAGGTGGTCCACGTACGACGCCTTGCGAAATATGAGGGACAATTGCAAGAGGAATAAAGACTTCCGAGAGCAGGGATGCAACATGCAGAGAAGACTCAAGAAAGAAGATTAGTTTAAGCTAATCCGTTGGACGGGGCTGCGGAGGTTGCCTTCGTAGTACGGCCCCCGCTCTTGAGTCTGTTACAGGTGCACGATACCCCACGACGAGGGACAAGGTGTCGGGGGACTGCTACCGCGGCGTGGATGCGGTCCCGAATTCCCCGAATGTGCCACAACAGCGTGGCGGTCCGCAGCGGGGTGCGGACATACGTGGAACCACCCCGCTACCCTCCTGGCTGGGATCCTGGCCGCGTCCCCGGTACAGTGTCTACCAAGGGGTCCCTTCCTACGAGGTGGACAGCAAACGGGAAATGGTGTCCCCAATCACCGGACGGACGTGCGACGCAGTCGCACGGATCGGTCGGAGGGGGCATCGCGGAGACGGGACCGCTGACGAGCTGCACCGAGACGGTCCCCTGGAACAGCACCAGATGCCACGAAGAGGAATGGGGCCATCAAGAAGCCACGGATTGGAGTACTGGAGGAGATGAGAAGAAAGAAGAGGAAGACGTCCGAAGACGAGTTGGGAGTCCGGGGAAGATTGATCGGGGAGCGGGCCGGTGACAAGCTCATGAGTTGTGACCCCCTGTTGTCGTGCCCGTCTCGCCTTTTCGTCTCCCTGACTCTGTTCGACTCCACCGTTCCTCGTGAGAAGCAGAGAAAATTAATGCATGAAATGTTTTTCTGAAAGGGACTGTTAGAGTTCCGGGGACGGAAGAGAGGAGGTTCGATGCTTGACTTCCACCGAGGGACTGTTGGAGTTCCGGAGACGTCGTGGGACAATGAGCTGGAGTCCAGAGGAGCTTCGTCGCTTGACTTCCACCGAAGGACTGTTGGAATTCCGGGGACGTCGTGGGACAAGGAGCCGGAACCTCCAGAAGAGCGTCGTCGCTGGACTTCCGCCGAGGGAACACCAGGAATGAATCGTTGGACGAGCCCGACCAGAAAAAGGATTGGACTTCTTGCCAGTCTCTACCCAAGAAGAAGATGCGCCATCGAAGAAGATGAAGTCCATACAAGAAAGAAGTACGCAAGACTGAAGCCGCAAGTGGAGGGTAGAGACGCGAAGAGCCATGCACCCACGCCTTGCCCAGGGTTTTTGGGGTGGTTTTTCCCTGGGCGTGAAGGTGAATACCGAGGCGACGGACGGAAGAGGCCACATAGCGTCCTTCCCACTCTTCCGAGCCAGGGTGCAGCTGCCATCAACGGAGAATCTGCAGCGGTCGGGACGACCGCTCCTCGAAGGGGGGGAGCAGTGTTGCGAACACCCTATGTAGAGGATTCATGGCCCGCTGGTGCTCGCGACGAAGACAAGAGCCAGCGAGAAGAAGGCGATCGGATCGATCGCCTGTCAAGCTGTCATTCGAGAGTGAGCCGCCATTACAAGCAGACGTATCGATATTGTATTCCTAACCGATTATATTCGTTACCTGTTCTTATATTATTCTTGTTACCCCGTGTTTAATGTTCTGTTATCGTTGCTGGTCAGTAAATTTATATTATGTCGAACGCAAAACGTAACAATATAATGTGTGTTCATAACTGCTTTCTGCATAGAACGTTTAATTATCTTGTAATAAGTGTATTTCATGTTCTGTTTCAGTGTTTCGGTAATAAAAAAATGTTTAACCTAACAAACTTCTTTTTCTGGGGATATTCCCTCATCTATTCTTCCTTATAATAAGGAAGATCCTTCCTTTTCACTTATAATTCCTTACTGCTAACGTAGAATATTGTAGCATAAGCACATTTCAAGTAATTAAAATGTACAATGAATATTCTACGTTTACAGTACCAGCGGACTTTTCGTTTAAATTTTTACAAGTACAACAATACAGCTGAGAATTTCTTTCCTTATTCAGAATAGAATACGGAAATAGCAAACAGCTCCCTTTCGCGTGCACCAGGCAGCCACGTATCTATGGGTATTACCATTTCTGTGCAGAAAAAAACCTGCTGTAATACCGACCTTCCAAATCGGCCAGGTCACGTGACGTGTCTACCCCCTTAAAGGCCACCTTCTCTCGCACAGCTACGTCACCGCGTGCTTTTGTGTTGAAATTCAAGCACGTGTTTATACTCGAGAGATAAGAGAATTGTCTTTAAATTGAAGGGGGGGGGGGCGAAGCAGGCGAGACTACTTGCAGCCAGCGAACTACATAGGTACTCCCTTTCTTCCTGTGCCTCTCCGCGAGGCAATATTATGTTAGATATTACTTTTTAATTGCTAGTTCCCAAAAATTAATCAGGCTGGTCGGCCAGAGCATCTCCTCAGGGTCGCGGTTTATGACCGCATTGTCCGGCGAGTCGGCGACAGAGAACGGTTTCCTACAATTTTGGGTAATTTTTAGCTTAATTGACTCCGCCCCGCAGCAGACGTGAACTCAGGGTATCGGTAAATTTTCTTCTTTATAGCAACTCGAAGACTTTCGGTTTCTCTTCTCTTCGGACCCTTCCAAACCGATACACGTGGTGTCTATCTCGAAGCAACAGGTACACTGGCAATAAAAGGACGAAGCGCGGGCTCTTGTGAAAGTGTACGATGGTTCGTTCGTTGCACTTCTGCCAAGCACGTATGTTTTTGCAAATGTGCTGGCTTCTTTTTACCTAAGCCCTGTTATCGTGGTGGGAGCTAAATCATAATGGAACGACAGAAACTATTTGAGGATAGAGGATGCTCTTTAGAAAAAAACCTGTTTATGCCCAGAGGAACGGAGCCGCAACTACTACTGTACGAGCATTTGTGCGGCTGTATCCACGGCTCCGGACGCCAAGAGAAAATTCATTTCCAATTTTTATAACGTAGGAACAATACGTTCCATGAAAAATAAATTAAGTGATCAGTGTTAGTAACTGTGCAGTGAAGTGAATATTCGGTACATTAACCGGAAGGCACTTGATGTTGCGACTCTTAACTTCATTGTGCCAACCAGATGTGAACTGGGCGCGTCCGTCGATGACCAGGATCAGTTCAGTGATCTAGTGACACAGGTTTTCAAGCTGCAGGTGAATTTCCGAAAGGGTGAGTTTTAGTTAATTTATTGGTGATTATTAATTTTTAAATTTAACCTAGGTTATGGCTTATTTCCGACGATAATTTTCCAAATTTCGGTACCTAAATTATTCTTCTGGGTTTTTAAACAGACTTATTCATTATTAGCAACAGTGTTGGCCGTTATTGAACTACGGATTTTTATCACAATAACGAACTACGATCACGTTTTGTTAATTTCCTGTTACATTACTTTTTCGTTTATGCGATATTTGAAAACGAAATTTACGTATTTCTTGTTCTCTCACTTCAAATAATAATTATTTTCGATTCTGTTTTAAAAAAAAAAACTATGTATTCGTCTTTTTACGTTTCACATGATTTTCCTCGAGTTATCTTTTATTCGTTATTCACTTTAAATAACAACGAAAAGATGACGAAAGGTATCGATTGCTGTCGTTTTCGCAGAGATCTGATGAGAAATGCAGAGCTGGAAGAGTTCTCACTTCTTAATGGGTATTCAAACTCCTTCGAGGTTCGAAAGTCATAAACATGCGGTGAGGCATCACGGGTTGTTGTCTTCGCCACGGGATACCCTGTAGCATCTCCTTGAGTCGAGTCGCTGGAGGATTCCTCTTAAGAGTTTTTCCTTCCGAAAAACCCACCACTTTGGGAATTACATAAACGTCAACACCCTATTTCAATGTGTTGGTCTCACCAATATGCACGAGCTACTATTCGTTTCAAACGCATGATGCAAACTTTAAAGCATTATTACTGTAAGATGGAGACAGATCGGACACTATGTCATAGGACCTTTTATGTTCCATTGGACCTCCCCTACCACCCCCTAAAATACCGCTACGTATACCGTTTACAGCCTGTATATTTTTATGTTGTAAGTCTAATTTTTAGTTGTAGTTTTAGCCGTATTTATTAAGATTGGTTCGTGGGTTTTTCCTTTGCCCTATGTCAAGGGAGCGTTTTCCCATGTTACATTTTACAAGCTAATGTGATATAGAGCGTTTAATATGGCAATATTATCTACACCAAAGTATTTTTTGTTTACTATAATCAGTGGCACACTCGGAATTTTATTTTTTTGGGGGAGGGGGGCGAGACAGACGACGCGCGACTCGTTGATACTTTGTCTCGCTTCGTTTTTCGGGCGCTTGATAAATTTGCGTTCCTTTCCCCTTTTTTCTCTTTTTGTTTCGGGGTGTGGGGGCAGGTCCCTCTGCGTTGACCACTGACCATAGGTATAATTAACAATGATTTCTAGTTAAAAGTTTTCGAGGCCGTCGAACAATCAACTACTTAAGAATATGATTGTATTGCAATTTTATTATACATATTATGGTTTTGGTGCTTTAAAAACTCTGCGATTGTACCACCCTTCCCAATAAAAATATTTTTAGAAAAAAAAATTAAGTGTCGCTCTGCCGAACCGCTGCGAACTTTTTGAACGTAGGTTTAAGCCTCGGAACTTCTAAGTCCCTCAGGATAATATTTTTACATTAATTGTGTACTTTTGTAATTTGTAGCTATATGACAATGATCAATATTTATTTATAAATGTTTTAGAAACTAGATTCGTTATAGATTCGACCCGTATGTATTTTTTTCTCATGTGTATCCGCGCATAACTGCGATTTTGATGATCTTCTTTTTATTCGAAAGAGGGTGATACCCCGGTGGCTCCATTCTACACTACATCAATATTGGATCAATACTTTGCCAATGTTGGTTAATTCAAACTTGGCCTATTTACATAATTTGTATTTAATGTATTCTTGCATTTTAGAGTATTTCCGCACGTTGAGTTGTAGACCCCATATAACGAATTTGAGACATCCTTATTCTCACTTTTCATGTCGGCTATTTTTGGAATCTTCCGTTTCTATCAAACGGTTCTTTTTTTACGAGCAGCTCATTTTGTAAGCTTACCCATATTTTTTTTAAAATAAATGTAGGTATTTAACATTGACATTAGCTTTGAATACCACTGCTTGACCTCTCGTCTGATGTGTCCCGCGTGCATCGATGCACGCGGGTTGCCTGATTTAGGCATATCTTTAACCGCCTATAACACCGCTCTCCAGCGGAGGGGCCCTTCACGCGCCTACTTCCCCTTCCAATCTTTTGCGTTGTCAAGGAGAACGCGCGACGCTACGAAGGCTACCCTGAGGGGATAGCCGGCTTAACATCTTCGTGGGTAGCGACACGAGGTATCCATGACAACGCGGACGAAAGTGGAAGAACACCGAGTGTACGACCTTGGAGAACGCTGGCTTATAACTAATAAACGAAACCTCAACCACAATACCGTTATTATTGATTTTCGTATTATTTTGGTGTCTGGAATCACCCTTTAAATTTTCACCCACCTATAGTCAAAGAACCTGTATGTAGAAAACATTGAATATAATTCTAAATGCATGTATTATGTATTTACCATGATTCTAATTCAAATTTTTGAACAACATATTTAAAAATCATGAAATCGGTGAGGCGTACTCTCGTCTATAAAATTACCACATTTATATTTTCAAAACACTTTCCCTTACAATATTGTACATGAATTGTAATTATTTGTACCTACCAAGTAGCGATGGTCCGGGTCATGGCAATATGAGATAGCAACATGACCGAAGTTATGAATGTCACCATAAACGTTTGAATTAGGAGACAATATGCTAGCTTCCATAATATTTCCTAATACATCAATTCCATTCTTTTCAGTCAGCGGTATTCTTTCGCCTCGCGTATTGATCACAGATCCTGTGTGAATCGCCTCATAGATGCGGTCACGCCATCTTTCCATGTCTTGAATATCAAAATCCAATTGATCCACTGGTCGATTGATATCTCGAAGAATAGCACCGCTGGGTCTAGCTGGCCATGTACGGCCAGCAACTATCGAATCTAACTTTGGAAAATATGCCTCAGGAATCGGTTCACGCCAATTTATGAAGCGCTTTACTCGTCCGAGCCGATTGCAGAAGCGTTCGCAGTTATATCTGAGAATGATATAATTGAATTGTATTTGGGTAATATTAAAATGTTTGCTGCTACAAAACAAAAATTAAATTACGAAATGAAAATGATTTTTATGTAACTCACTACTTTTTACAGAGAATGAAATGGTTTACAGCAAATTTAAAAGTTTTCAATCAATTTTACATTGTACTGATGATAAATATTTTTAGGAAAAACATTCATACTCACCGAGCCATGATTTGTTCATGCATATAATAGAAAAGTTCTCCGCGTCGGTCTTTGTTAACTATATTAATGTCGCCCTCAAAGGGATAAACTAAATGCCAATGCCAGTGATGAAGATTGATTCCGATATCTTCTCTCCAATAGGCAACACGATGTTCTTCATCCAGATCTGATGCAGTATAATCTCGCGGGATATCGATTGGTATCTACATGTAACGAATAAACATTTCAAAAAACTTTTCCGTGTGCATTACTCTATTCATCAAACAACCCATACAGCACACTCCGTTGCCCGAAGCTTGCAGGAAGGTTCCATGGGGGTTGCCGTGGAATGTTCCCTCGGTGCGGACATAGGAACCTTCCTTGAACATTCCAGCAATGTTGCGGTGGAACATTGCACATGGAACCTTCCTGCCAGCTTCATGGAACGTTCCGGACATTCTCTGGCAATGGTCACGGAACGTTCCGGACATTCTCTGGCAATGGTCACGGAGCGTTCCGGACATTCTCTGGCAATGGTCACGGAGCGTTCAGGACATTCTCTGGCAATGGTCACGGAACGTTCCGGACATTCTCTGGCAATGGTCACGGAGCGTTCAGGACATTCTCTGGCAATGGTCACGGAGCGTTCAGGACATTCTCTGGCAATGGTCACGGAGCGTTCAGGACATTCTCTGGCAATAGTCACGAAACGTTCCGGACATTCTCTGGCAATGGTCACGGAGCGTTTTGGCCATTCTCTAGCAATGGTCACACAACTTTTCGGACATTTTACAACAAAGGTTCCAGAATCGATTCTTGTATCGACTTTTCCCTAATTGATATCAATAATAATTATTGTAGGTGCAGATTACTGATTACTGTATTTTACAAAATCCTTATGGAAAAAGGAGAAACATTTATACACGCCATTGATTTGTTAAATAAATCAGCTACACATTTTTTACATTCACACACACTATATTATTCAGAGTAGGAAGTTCAAAGTTTCTCCTGTATATTAGGTTACGCTTTGTGTAGACGATGTAATGTCAATGGAGGGCTCGGATGCAATAAGGAGACTAGCGCTCGAAAATGGGAAAAATTATTGTCCAAACGCTAAGAAATATTGGATAATTAAATGTTGTTGAACTGTATTTTCAAAAATATAGTGTTGTAAAGCTCGTCACGACACACATTTTTTCTATTTACAGTTTGTATATCCAATCATTACTCTTCGAGCTAAAAATTATAAACAAAAAATTTTTCATCGTCCGAAATCATTATTTCTTTAAACATAAATTGCGATATCTTGAAGAGGGCAACCTCGAAATTCTTCACAATTAGGATTGTTATTTAAAGCTTTCTTGTTATTCAACTATTTTTTGTTGGGATTATGTGTTGAGGTGCGTATTGGAAGTGTACCAAATTTCATTTTCATAAAAACAACAAAGAAGAAACAACAAATAAAAATGAATTCAACGAAGGCGGCTTGTAATATTTGTTAAAATTAATTAAAATATGTTTGTGAAATAGTTTCGAACTAACATAAATAAAGATTTTATAACTATTAAATTTTATAGGATTTCAAATTTATTTACAAATACAGTTAGAAAACAAGTTTCATTAATTATTCAGTAACAACAACATCACAAATATACGTCCTAACTGAATGAAATGAAAAAATAAGAAACAAAAATATGATTTCAGTCAGAAAATGTTTTGTGCCGCGGTTTCGACCCGATTTGCCCCATTGTGCGGCGATGACGGGCACGGACACCAGGCTCGGTCATAAACAGGGCCGGTGCGAGGATGCTAGGCGCCTTCATACAAGAAAATGTTTGGCGTCCCAAAATGTTTGCCCCTGCTTTCTATTTAATATGTTTTGCCTTTACGGAATACAAAAGAAAAATTACATTAACATTTTGTTTATGTGGGAGCCTTTATTATTAAGCGTGCGCTATAGTTTCTTAGCGTTCCCTTCGGATGGTGCCCTTACGCGGCACATAACTTGCATAATGGGTCCCGTCGGCCCTGATCACAAATTAGTCTAGGGTCCTTACGGACTTTTCGCAAACGACGATGAAGGGACTTTCCTGACCGCGGAAAGTCAGTCTTCGAATTACCTCGACTCGTTGCGGAACTCGCTACGCGGAAGTGTATATCTCAAAGTGATAAATGTACGATATGTCAAATGTAAGTATTAAAATTGTATACTATTAAACAGGGTGATTCTCCCGGCTCGCTGAGTTTCGTTGATTTCAACGCACAAAAATATGTTTGCGTACATTATTCGCTTAAAAGCAATACGTGATACTTTTCAAATATTATTTTCTCTGCAATTATAGACATTTGAAAGATCGAATATTGTACGCACATATTTTTAGCATAAATAATCATCATTATACTCGTTATAAGCGGTTAGAAGAAAAGCGGGAACAAATAAAATTTTCATAAAAAATGGAATATTTCATAGAAACTATATACTTTGTTGCCACTTCGCAACCTGAAGATAAAGTCCGAGAAAAAAATCCTTTCAAACCAAGCTTATGGACCACCTCGGGCAACTTTTGACACCTACGTAAATATTATGTTTAAAAAAAAATATATTTTCGCTCCACCCGAACGGTACTGTCAACAGAAGTGGTAAATCTCGTTTTTTTTTCAATACAGAAGCGAAATAGTTTGGCAAAACGCGCGGAGCCGACAGTGGTAGTCATGCGCGTTAAGTGATTGTGTTACGCTGAGCGGCAGTGGATCGCGCGCCGCCGTTGACTACGTTTTGCCAAACTATTTCGCTTCTGTATTGAAAACAAAACGAGATTTACCATTTCTGTCGACGCTTTCCCAAGGAAAACTGTCTGCTGCATCGCGTGGAATCGTCAGATTTTCTCACAGAACTTAGTTTTGGAAATAAATTGAAAGATATCTGCAAAAATTGGTGCATTTCGGGTGTCCTTTTCCCTTTGATCGTTGTTTAAACATATTTAAATGTTCATAATGCAATAATAACTTATATCGTTGTATTCGGAAGGGTTCATAGAATAATTTGACGCAACGAACAATCGAATAACTATTACCGTTTCGACACAAAAGATGTTAAAATCTGAAAATTTGCATTTTTTTTTCAAAATCGGTTTTCTCAATAACTGAGGGTGATGGCGACAAACGGTTTGCGGATTCGTTTTTAGGGCACGAAAACCTATAAGAAACGGCTATTGAATGTTACAAGTCCGAAAAAAAAGTCAAAATTTGTTGTACTGTGTAATTTTTTCTCCATGGCCTAATTTGATTGAAGCTAAACTAAATGCACTCAATTTCACGAAAATCGGTTCGGTAGTTACAGATAAATTCGTGGACAAATATAATATATACATGGTCAAAATTAGGTCAGTAGGTTCAGATAAGTAAATAAAGATTAACTAACAAAATGCCAACCCATTTAAATAATGTTACATGCATACATACATACATATACATCGAACGTAGAGCCTCTTTCTTTTTGAAATCGGCTAAAAATAGGATTACGTTACGGATGAACTATCTCTATTCGCACACCAAGTTTCATAATTTTTTGAATTGCCGGGTTGCCGAACGTCCCTTGTTAGCGAGGTGCGGCTTATCGACAGCATCGCGTTTGAGGACTCCAGCGAGAGAATCATCCTGTATGTTCAAACAATCTTACTTTTTTTCCATAAAATAATACATTCATTATTTAATTTTCAGATGCAGGTTGCACTGGTGAATGTGGAGGAGAAGAGCGAGCGAGAGGAGACGAAGAAGAAGGAGGAGGCCAAAAACCAGGCAAGAGGGCAAGAGGAAATTAGGGTGGAAGGAGAAAGTGGGACGGAGAAACTCCGGAAAGAAATGAGGAAGGTAATTATGCGCAATACTAAATACTATATTCTTTTGTTCGTAATAATGTACCTCTGTCGGAGACGAATTGAACAATGTGCTATACGATAATATTTAATTTCATGTGAGATCTACGGTTTATCAATATTTCACGATTTTCAATGAAACGAAATATCGTATATTGTATCAATTTGTCTCACAAAGAGCTTCAATATTATGAATAAAATAATAAAGCATTGCATTTAATGAAATTGACTTGGCCGTCTGTTATTTCGGTTCTGTCCGAATATTTTTGGGATTCACTATGTGTACGGGTAGAAGTAGAAAATGTAATTTTTATGGTACTGTTTCAGATGTATAAGGCCATGAAACGCCTCGCGTACCGGCGCGATACGGAAACCGGCAGAGGCAGTGGAGGTGCCAGGCGCGGAGGCGGATGGGGCCAAGGCGGATGGGGCCAAGGAGAAAGCGGCCGGGATGGATGGGGACAAGGAGGAAGAGGCCGGGGTGGATGGGAACAAGGAAGAAGAGGCCGGGGAGGATGGGGTGAAGGGAGAAGAGGCCGGGGTGGATGGCGACAAGGTGGAAGAGGCCGGGGTGGATGGGGACAAGGTGGAAGAGGCCGGGGGGGTGCAAGGAGGAAGCGGCCGAGGGGGGAATTTTTATCTGTATCAGAATTTCATGACAAAGTAAAAAAATAAAAAAAGTGGTGTTTATAAATGTATATCATGAGTTTTATTTATTGCAGTTGCTCGAAAAGTACCTTTACAAACAATTTTTGTCTTCGCAATTATGAAATATACAAACTTCCTTTTTCATCTTGTTAAACTTGCGCCGGTGTCGATCGACTCACGTGATTCTACGTTCCGCGAGTACAAGTGTCAATGCAGGCACATGTGACCACTGACAGAATCAGTGGTACCGCACTTTACAATGCGGAGCGACACATGACCGATAAAATCTATCATAGCCCCTCTCTTCAAATTTAGTCATGCTTATGTCGCAAGGGCATAACGTAATTCTGGGTTTCGTTTCTTTTTATAGTCCACATTTTACATTTTATTTGTGAAACCGGCCAATAATATAATCGCGTCCCTTCGGAAACAATAAAAACTTTTAAAACTGAAGATGGGCAGGGTTTCTCAAACAGATTATCGGCAGCTACTTTCCGTTTGTAACCTATTACATTGTACACCTCTTCCCTCCGTATGTGCACTATATTTACAATGCGAATGATCGTTCCATCCTTCAGCATGAAACAATTATTTCTATTGTCATCGCAATGTATATAATATCCATCACTTTCCAATTTTTTGTACTGTGTCACAGTTTTGGTTGAGAAAATGGGCAATAGTGGTCCATTGTGATGGGAACCTTTACAAATATATTTTCCCAGTATTGGTGATGATTTTAGAACCGATCCCCGCTGCAGTTCTCCATAACGTCTTGCGAATTGCTGCAATGGTTTATCCGATTTTCTTATTAATTTCTTCAAACTACCTAAAAACTTTTCAAATGGAAATGCGCTAAAATTGTCCAACACTCCAAATTTTCGAACGTCATTACACAAATGGAGTAAGTTGTGGACATTGTGAGAAATATATTGTTTCCCATACAATACCTCGAAATGTTCAACAAAGTATTCTAATAATTCCTCAGCATATTTAATATTCTCTTCAGTATTAATTAACATAGGGCTAACTAACACACTGATAGCCACGTGCAGTGTTAAAAAATGTTCGTAAATATTTTTCGCTAGTACACGCTTGAGTACAATAGGACCTGTGTACAGTAGAAATTGCCGAAATTCCGTAGCTTTTCAGTAATTGAGGTCCGTCAAACTTCTCGGTTTTCGCGAAAACTCACGCGGTATAGAAATTCCAACTAATATTAGATGTTCCGATATCAAGTTCTTAGCTTGTCCACCAATCCTTACGTTTAACGGTCCCTTAATCCACAATAGCAAGAGCTTCTTCATAACTCCCAGACAAATTAAATGCATATAGTCTAGGGGCACATTTGATACTAACCCAATATTTGGCACTTTTAACAAACCACTTGTACCTTTATGGTAATCTTCGTCGGTTTGCCGTAGAAAATCTTCGTCTGTTTTCAGTGTATCAGGCACTTCGCTGTAAGGGAAACACGTAGTTCTGTTAACTGATTTTCCAACAATTGTACATTTCGAGCAGCTCGAAAACGATTTCGCTGGAGCATCACAGATAATTTTTGTTAACCTAATAGATAGTTTATTATTATCATACATAAACCCATTGTTTATGAAATATGTTATTTCATCAATGAATTTTTCCAACAGCTCGTTGGATGACTCTGGTTTCTTACACCCATAATAGATTCCAACAATCTGTATTCGTTTCAAAATTGTATCCGATACTAATATGGGCCAGAAACTGTTGGAGGAGGCCCTTGACAACGGCAAGCCATCAATATTTAAAGACAGATCTATATATTGTACGCTAATATTTGCCTCAACGTACATTTCAGCATAAGATTTTAGCATCTGTTCTACACCAAGATGTAAATAATCTCCCCCTTGTATTTTGGTACAATTACTTGCACGGGGAGTGTGTAACAATGTCCTGGCATCTTTCGGTAGTAAGCATTTGGGCATATACGATAAAAAAATGCTCAACAGTTCGTTGATGGCTTTATGAGTAATATTATTTCGTAGTGCCCAGTTGGACAAATCCTGTCTTAATGTCGCAGGGCTCTCCGGTTCATTGCAATCAACAATAACATTCGCTGACTCATCATCGGATGAGTCATAATCCAGTATGCAGTGGTAGTATTCATTATCATCATCAAATAATGAATGAGTTTCTTCTTGTTCATCATTTTCACAAATATCGTTGTTGTGCATATTCATGAAATTGGCATTGTCAGTGCAAGGTACTTCATCGCAAGACTCGTACACTTCCTGCGAACTATTTAGTTCAGAATTTTTACATTCTAAGTAATGTGAACAGGTAGGAACCTCATCAATTGCCAATTCCTCATCAGATTGATTTCTTTGGCTTTCAATATCCTTCAAATATTGCTGGACTCTCCTCCTTTGATGTCTATTAGAACATAGACTATAATCTTTTCTGATACGTTTTTTGTCCGCCATAATAACCTGAACATATTTCGTACACAAATGAGAAATTAATTTTAACAATTTGTTAAAAACTATATACTTGAGATGATCTACCAGCAGTGGTACTTACCAGATGTTGAAACGCAAATTAGTTATATTTTCTGCGAGACAATGTAATTAGCAATTGTGGACAATGCACGTCCAGAATTGAAACGTGGTTCGCGCAGTGATACCACGATTTTCAAATATATATAACAAAATACTAATACGAAGTATAAAAAGGATAAAGAAAGTAAGTATAATATAATGTAAAAAAGAAACTAACTCGAATTACAAGGAACTATATAACAAAACACTAATACGAAGTATAAAATGGATAAAAAAACAGTAAGTATAATATAATGTAAAAAGAAACTAACTCGAACTACAAGCGCTGTTAAAAATCAGAGATGCTTGTTTCTTCAGAGTTTACTTCGATTTAACGAGCGATCGCACGCAGGGTTGGCCGGAGGCAGGGACGACAGGGTTGACACGATCTCTTCGCGATGAGATAACATGATGTCACATAGACCTAAGTATGTACATATACACTCTATACACTCGAAAGCGTATCTCCACTCACTTAGAGACACTCCTAGTGAAAATTTGGCAACGCAGCGGAATTTCTTCCACGCTTGAAGCGTTTGACGAGGGTGGTCGCAGGCCGCCAGGCATCCCAGCGTGGGCAGGTCTGTGAAGTTAGCACCCCCAAACGCGATTTTTTAAAAAAATTCGATGGCATGCGTTTGTTCATCGTTTGCCCATGTTTGCCCACTCAAAATTTTCGTAGGCAAACCAACCAAAAAAAAGTTATGAACAAATTAAAAATTTCGTCATCCGCACCATCCATGAACATTTTTCAATTTTTTACAAGTAGGATACGATTGTGCGCGATCTGGCCACGTTTGCCCACCGAATAATTTCGTTTGCCCACCCTCCAGAATCGAATTATTAATAAAAATCGCGAAGAGAAGGGTACTGGTGAAGCGATCGCGTTAAAGTTCGATTTTTTTCGAAAATATTATCAAAATCGTTCTTTCAACGATGCAGTCCGTTAGATTAGACGTAGAAGAGATTTGCCCACCCAATAATTTCGTATGCCCACCCTTCAGAATCGAATTAAAAAATAAAAACCGCGAAAAGAAGTGTCCTTGTGAAGCGACCGCGTTAAAGTTCGATTTTTTTCGAAAATATTATAAAAATCGTTCTTTCACCGATGCAGTCCGTTAGTATAGATGCAGGAGAGGATTGCCCACTCAATAATTTCGTATGCCCACATTTCAGAATCGAATTAAAAAATAAAAACCAGGAAAAGAAGGGTCCTTGTGAAGCGATCGCGGTAAAGTTCGATTTTTACCCAATATTTTATAAAAATCGTTCTTTCAACGATGCAGTCCGTTAGTTTAGATGTAGAAGAGATTTGCCCACCCAATAATTTCATATGCCCACCCTTCAGAATCGAATTAAAAAATAAAAACCGCGAAAAGAAGTGCCCTTGTGAAGCGATCGCGTTAAAGTTCAATTTTTTTCGAAAATATTATCAAAATCGTTCTTTCAATGATGCAGTCCGTTAGTTTAGATGCAAGACAGGTTTGCCCACCCAATAATTTCGTATGCCCATCCTTCAGAATCGAATTAAAAGATAAAAACCAGGAAAAGAAGGGTCCTTGTGAAGCGATCGCGTTAAAGTCCGATATTTTTCGAAAATATTATCAAATTCGTTCTTTCAACGATGCAGTCCGTTAGTTTAGATGTAGGAGAGATTTGCCCACCCAATAATTTCGTATGCCCACCCTTCAGAATCGAATTGAAAAATAAAAACCGCGAAAAGAAGGGTCTTTGGGAAGCGATCGCGTTAAAGTCCGATATTTTTCGAAAATATTATCAAAATCGTTCTTTCAACGATGCAGTCCTTTAGTTTAGATGTAGGAGAGATTTGCCTACCCAAAAATTTTGTATGCCTACCCTTCAGAATTGAATTAAAGAATAAAAACCGCAAAAAGTAGTGTCCTTGTGAAGCGATCGCGTTAAAGTTCAATTTTTTTCGAAAATATTATCAAAATCGTTCTTTCAACGATGCAGTCCGTTAGTATAGATGTCAAAGAGATTTGCCCATCCAATAATTTCGTTTGCCCACCCTCCAGATTCGAATTAAAAAATAAAAACCGCGAAAAGATGTGTCCTTTTGAAGCGATCGCGTTAAAGTTCGATTTTTTTCGAAAATATTATCAAAATCGTTCTTTCAACGATGCAGTCCTTTAGTTTAGATGTAGGAGAGATTTGCCCACCCAAAAATTTTGTATGCCCACCCTTCAGAATTGAATTAAAAAATAAAAACCGCAAAAGGTAGTGTCCTTGTGAAG
The DNA here is from genome assembly GCA_944738655.2 of Andrena hattorfiana. NCBI lineage: Eukaryota > Metazoa > Arthropoda > Insecta > Hymenoptera > Andrenidae > Andrena > Andrena hattorfiana. Next base: position 16,009,500 of record OX122895.1, read on the forward strand.
CGATCGCGTTAAAGTTCAATTTTTTTCGAAAATATTATCAAAATCGTTCTTTCAACGATGCAGTCCGTTAGTATAGATGTCAAAGAGATTTGCCCATCCAATAATTTCGTTTGCCCACCCTCCAGATTCGGAATAAAAAATAAAATCCGCGAAAAGGAGGGTGCTGAAGAGGCGATAGTGTTTTTTTTCGAATATAATATCAAAATCCGTTGTTCTTACCGTAAAGGTTTAAGATGTTTTGTGGTATATTATCCCAAAAATTTGCACCCACTTCTTCCCGTAACTTTATTCGAACAACACTTCAATTGCTAGCTCTCGTCGAATACTTCACGCTTTTCACACATCTACAGCATGTGCAGAATAACGCCAGTTTCTCTTAACCCTTTTCTAGTTCATTTTTCACTAATCACCACATTGAATTCGCAAAACGGAAAAGGATATAATATTCTCACAGTTACTTTACAAGCCTTAAATGCACGCACGATCTTGCAAGAGCTGTGTCCGAACTCTGAAGACTGACTGACTTTCGGGCGGCGTTGGAAGGAATTGTAGCGTATCGCAGACATCTGTTTACGTTGCGCGCCGTCAGCGAAAGAAAATAACTACGCTTTTATAGACATTTCTGATAATTTGTCACCAAATACACTGAACTGTTACGTTACAAACAATCGGTGAAATTTCCTAACAAATTTGAAAATATTTCAAAATTTCAGTGGAAGATGAAGAAAAACTAATAGTGGATAGCATTAAGGGGTCATGCTCAGTCAGGAGGCCGAAAAAAGGGTGGTCTTTGGAAATTTTGTTACTCAAAAGCTATAACACATTTCTCAAAAAATCTTTTTTTCTTTTAAGGATTGCATCTAGTACCGTGTATCGTAATTTTTTTATTTAAAAATATTTATCAATAACTAAGTTATTGTCCGTCACTCGAAGGATCTCTCAAATAAAAGGCTTCTGCGGTGACCAAAATATTTAAAAAACCATTCAACCGTTTTACTTCAAATTTTACAAACTTACTATAGGAACAATAAACTAGTATTTGAACGAAGGATTCTTCGAAACATTGATTTGGGAAAAAATGGCTGATGTTTAAAGTCAAAGTTTCTATTTTTACACATAAACCGTGCTTGGTTTTCGTCAATTAAAAGAAAACTAAGCATCGGATAAAAAAATCCTTCGTTCAAAGACTAGTTTATTGTTCCTATAGTAAGCTTGTATAATTTGAAGTAAATCAGTTGAATGGTTTTTTAAATATTTTGGTCACCGCAGAAGCCTTTCATTTGAAAGAACCTTCGCGTGATGGACAATCACTTAGTTATTGATAAATATTTTTAAATAAAAAAATTACAATGCACGGTACTAGATGCAATCCTTAAAAGGAAAAAAGATTTTTTGAGAAATGTGTTATAGCTTTTGAGTACCAAAATTTCCAAAGACAACCCTTTTTTCGGCCTCCTGACTGAGCATGACCCCTTAAGGTTTCTAACGAATGTAATTCTATAATTTGAGAATTCTGCCCTTACAATAATCAAAATAATTTAAATAATATAGTGCCGTAATTATATTTTGATATTACATTATGTGAGGAGCGATGGGTAAATATTAATCCGAGACAATGACCACCTTTAAGTGGAATTTTGATCAAAATCTTTGTCCACCTTTAAAAAAATCTTAGAAAATGAATGTTTTACATTAATTACTCATTACATTTTGAACGAATTGTGACGTTTCACAATTCCACGTGTATCGACGAAAAGTTTTTTTATTGTCTATCCTGTTCGTACCGGCAGGAAAAGCCCAACTAGCTGGTTCGAAAAACTAGCCGGAATAATCGGACAGAGTGTCTTGACAGGGTCGTCGTTTATGGCGGTATTGTCCCACGAGTCGGCCGTGGACAACGGTACACATGCGTAGGGATGGTTACCAAATGTACCACCCGCCGACAGAGCAATATACGGCTTAACTCAAAGCGAGGAAAGTCGAAGTCCCAGAAAAAATGGCACGATGTCGATTGCCCCCTATTCGACATCTGGCAGGCAAATGTTCCCCCACGAATGCTTCGGAAATAAGTTTTGCCCGATTGTAAACGAATAAATGCATCTGCATGGTGTGAGCTGACTCCTATCGAAGAACCACGGGAAGGGCGGAAAACAGTAAGGAAGTTGAAGACCACGCTTGACTCGATGAGATCACCGTACGAAATTTTGCTATAGAGTAGGCCGTGAGGTCACGAATTATACAGACAGAAGACAGCTACAAGAAAAGATACAGATGCGGATCTACGTTGCAAATTATTTGCATACCATATTTCAGCTAATATTTGACATCTTATGAATCTCTGGTAAAATTTTGTACGCTTATGATACAACTATTAACCATTTCCATTACAAAATGTGTTACAGATCCAGAAATATTAAGAATGCAGTCTTAGATTCCACAAGCAACCTCAGTTGATGATTGATGAAAATATGTGATATAAATAATTAATACAATTACTTAATTAGAACAATAAGGTTTAAATAAACTGCTAAACTGTATACAGCAACAAAAGATATTTGTAAAGAAGTATTAGATGTCCCAATTACTGCCAGTGTCCATATTATTGCCATTTAATTTATTGTAGTTAATAAAAACGTTCTGCAACGTCGAATATACACTATATACGAATAAAGTATGTGCGGTCGTCGCATGAATTACCGTCGAATAAATTGATACATCTTTCCTTCCTTCACTCCCTGATATCGCTATCTTTCTTTGTTGAAAATATTACATTATTCTACATATAAATAAAAAGATATTGATACGCATATTAGTATTGTTTCATCGACATCTTTCCTAACTCCACTTTCGAAGCGAGGCAAAGTATCATGCTTTGTCTTTTTCGTAGCACTGTTTCTTGCAATTTGTTCAGCCGCGTCTCTGATACTATTTATAAATAAAACTAAATTATCTTTTAAATTGCGGCAGTATATTATTTATTTTACTTGGATTATTGTAAGGCTCGAATTCTTGGCTAGTATTACTTTCGTCAGAAACATTAATGCTATCCACTATTTCTTTTTCTTCTTCTTCCACCGGAATTTTGAAATGTTTTTCAAGTTCGTTAACAAGTTCTACGGATTGTTTTTAACTTAAAAGTTTAGTGGATTTGATGACAACTTTCCAGAAATGTTTATAAATGCGTAGTTACTTTCTTTCGCTGACGTCACTCAGCGCTGACACCCCAAAGCGCTGCGGCACCAAGGGCCAATGCTGAAACGTAAACAGATGTCTGCGATACCCTCGAAATCTTTCCAACGACGCACGAAAGTCAGTCAGTTTTCAGACGCAGCTCTTGCAAGATCGCGCGTTCATTTACGGCTTGTAAAGTAATTATGAGAAGATTATATTATTTTCCGTTTTGCGCTTTCATTGTAGTGATTAGTGAAAAATGCCTAGAAAAGCATTAATCCACTCTGGTGTTATTCCGGGCATAGTGCAGAAGTGTGAAAAGTGTGAAGTATTCAAGCAGTGATATAAATTGAAGTGTCGTTTGGATAAAGTGTGGGATAAAGAATCTGCAAAAATTTATGTAAGTTGTCACCAAAGACCTTAAACTTTTACGTTAGAAATGATTAATAATTCGATTCTTGGGCCAACGAAATCATTGGGTGGGCAAATCTCTTCTACATCTAAACTAACGGACTGCATCGTTGAAAGAACGATTTTGATAAAATATTGGGAAAAAATCGAACTTTAACGCGATCGCTTCACCAAGACCCTTCTTTTCACGGTTTTTATTTTTTAATTCGATTCTGAAGGGTGGGCATACGAAATTATTGGATGGGCAAATCTCTCCTACATCTAAATTAACGGATTGCATCGTTGAAAGAACGATTTTGATAAAATATTGGGAAAAAATCGAACTTTAACGCGATCGCTTCACCAGGCCCCTTCTTTTCGCGGTTTTTATTTTTTAATTCGATTCTGAAGGGTGGGAATACGAAATTATTGGGTGGGCAAACCTCTCCTACATCTAAACTAACGGACGGCATCGTTGAAAGTACGATTTTGATAATATTTTCGAAAAATATCGGACTTTAACGCGATCGCTTCACAAGGACACTACTTTTCGCGGTTTTTATTTTTTAATTCGATTCTGAAGGGTGGGCATACGAAATTATTGGGTGGGCAAATCTCTTCTACGTCTAAACTAACGGACTGCATCGTTGAAAGAAAGATTTTGATAATATTTTCGAAAAAAATCGAACTTTAACGCGATCGCTTCACAAGGACACTACTTTTCGCGGTTTTTATTTTTTAATTCGATTCTGAAGGGTGGGCATACGAAATTATTGGGTGGGAAAATCTCTTCTACGTCTAAACTAACGGACTGCATCATTGAAAGAACGATTTTGATAATATTTTCGGAAAAAATCGAACTTTAACGCGATCGCTTCACAAGGACACTACTTTTCGCGGTTTTTATTTTTTAATTCGATTCTGAAGGGTGGGCATACGAAATTATTGGGTGGGCAAATCTCTTCTACGTCTAACCTAACGGACTGCATCATTTAAAAGAACGATTTTGATAATATTTTCGAAAAAAATCGAACTTTAACGCGATCGCTTCACCAGTACCCTTCTCTTTGCGATTTTTATTAATAATTCGATTCTGGAGGGTGGGCAAACGAAATCATTCGGTGGGAAAACGTGGCCAGATCGCGCACAATCGTATCCTACTTGTATAAAATTGAAAAATGTTCATGGATGGTGCGGATGACGAAATTTTTAATTTGTTCATAACTTTTTTTTTAATGGTTTGCCTACGAAAATTTTGGGTGGGCAAACGTGGGCAAACGATGGACAATCATTTCCCACTGTCAAATCATTAAAAAGTTTTCATGGGGGTGCTGGTGAAAATTTTTTTTTGTCCATAACTTTTTTTTGTAGGGTGGGCAAACGAAATTTTTTTATGGGCAAACATGGGCAAACGATGGACAAACGCATGCCATCGAGTTTTTTTTTAAAAAATCACGTTTGAGGGTGCTAACTTCACAGACCTAGCGGGGGCCCTTCGGAAACTCAGTTTTTATGATACCCGCAATTGCCAGTGAGGCCGTAAACGAAAGTTTCGAAGGGTAAAAACATGCTTTGTTCAAAATTCAAGTAGGAAGCGACCGGAAAGCGCCTTTCTCAAAAATAGCTTCTCTGGCGCGCGTGTCATAAATTGTGCTGACCATTTGCACGCCAAATGTTCGTATTTGGTCGTGCCGTTGGCCGCTACAGTTTAAAGAATATTCATGTTTTATGAAGATGAAGCGCAGGAAACCAAATTTCCACGCGCAGTCAGCGGACTTCCCGTTTCGATCCTGTGTACCTTCGCGAGGTATCTTGAATGCATCTTGCTACCAGCGAGACCGTAAAATATTTAGCCTGTTAAAAGAAACGCATTTCGAGTATTGGGAGAAGGGAATTGACAGAAATATTACGACGAAAGTACGCGTCTCGTTGGTTGAAATTCTTTTTCCAACGAAAGGCCGTGTTTAATAGCTTCGGCGAAAAAAATACAAGACACATACAATTCAGCGGAGGACCTTAAGAAATAATCCTGGCAAGTCATTTAACTTTGCTACGATCGGTTCGAAACGTTTTATTACTTTATTGGTAATAGCACAGGTATATCCGCATAGGCCCTACGCCACAGGGGCGAAAGACGATTAAAGGGTCCCACAGACCAACGCGATGTATCCGCAACCGCAGCGGAAACGTTCCGCGTTGGTCTGGGGGAGCCTTTAACCTGCCGTTAAATCCGCATGGACAAGATGAGGACAACCCAATTATAAAAGGGAAAATGCGAGATTGGCGTGAGTCATGTACTAATGGAAATACCAAGCCCGTGCGTACGATCAAACTAGGCACAAAATGTTGAAATTTTGTTTCCTGCGCTTCATCTTGATAAAACAGTCATTTGAAAATGACGAAATTTTTCGAGAAATTATAGTGTTCCCTTAATTTTTACCAGCAGTGTATTTTTTTCCATTTACAGTTTATTTTGTGGGATTTAGTTGATTCTTGCATTATCTTAATCAAGCAGGATCGGCCTTCCGGAAAAATTTTGTTTCCGGTTGAAAAATGGTTTCTACAATAATGAAAATTATAAACAAAATTTTATTTTGCAAATTTAGGCTGAAGGTCGCCAAGAGTGGGTTAGTAAAATTCTTCTGCAGGTATAACTAACACTCTTGTGATGGGTACGTGAGCTGTCGTTATTGTTTCTAACGTTGTTAGACCTCATTGATGTAATAGAGGGTGCGAGTGGTACGGTAAACCGACCGTAATAGTGGAGCGCACGGTACGCTTACCTGTAACGGGGCGCGCCGCTGTCTCAGCTTCCTACGACGTTGAATATGCAAATTACCAACAAGAGATAGGCTTATTTTATACAAGATATTATTTTATACTTATTTTATTCTTCAGCGAATGTGGTACTATTCTTTCGGATTTTTAAAATCGCGACCTTCAGCCTAAATTTGTAAAATAAATCTTTCTTTATAATTGTCATTATTGTAAAAACGAATTTTTAACCGGAAACAAACTTATTCTTTATTTCGCCACTCTTCATTTTTGTCTTATTTTCGCCTGTAAAATCACCCCCCAGAATATCCTTGATTATCAGTAAAGTAATACCCTGTATAGGTATGTATTAATACGTATGCCCAAAGTTTCATAACTTCTTTAATTTTCGATATCTTGCCTTGTGTAAGACAATTTGATGCTGTGTGGAGAAGGCTGGTCGTTGCATCGTGGGTCTGTTTACTGTTTATTTACGGTGGAACGGCTACGGCGATGAGTGCAAGCGGCCGTTCCAATGTGCGGCCGGCGACGGTCCCACCAGTGCAAGGGAGAAACAGATGCATACTTCTCGCTTGCACTAGTGGGACCGTCGCCAGCCGTTGTCGCCGGCCGCGCATTGGAACGGCAACTTTGCGATGACCCCGATGCAAGGACGCCTTTGCCGATCATAAAGTGTTTCAAGGGTCGAGGGGTGTGGAAAACCCAACTGGGCCCGTGACTTCGGCACGCGGTCGGTCTCTGCAGAGTTTTCCAAACGAACGGACGTCAGGAGTAGAGATGCAAATTTCACGTAATTTCAAAATGTAATTGTGTAATAATTGATTACACAATATTTTTTGTAATCGTAAATTTAGTTAGTTGACAAAATTGTCGTCAACTACCTAAATTTACGATTACAGAAAGTAACGTGTAATCAATTACACAATTACACTTTAAACGTAATTTGTAAATAAATTACATTTTGCCCAACTCTGGGCCGTACGTGCGAGAGAGTCCGACCGTCAGCGTTCTTTTAATTCGATTCAATCTCAAAAACCATACGATCGCCTGTTGCTTTGTATGATACTCGTCCGTGTGCGATATTATGTTTTTCTGATCGAATTGAAAGAACGCCGACGGTCCGACTCTCCCGCTCGCATGGCCTACTCAGTGGCCGCTAGGAGTGAGAGCGAATTTTAACGTCGCTTGCCCTCGATTGGATTAAAAGACGGTGCGCGTTGGGGAATAATTTGTCATGACGATGTCGGCGATAATCAGTCGAAAGACGATACATTGTTGCGTCTGGAGATGCAACGAAAACGATGGGTCCACGGCGCGGCGTGACTTCCCGGGGCGAGGAGGAATCAAAAAGGATATTCGGTCGACGATCGTCTAACGAGTCGGATGATTTAGTCTGCGAGAGAGCCTTTCAATATATATATAGCGTTACAGTCCTGTTATAAGTCAGCAAATATATATCGCTACAGTTTCGTAATAAATCTGTACACGGGTATTGAAATACACGGGTACACGTGGTACACTAATACAAATAGTAATCAATTTCATTTCAATATCAGACACTCGGCTCGGTTCGGTTCGGCTCGGTTCGGCTCGGTTCGTTTCGGCTCGGTTCGGTTCGGCTCGGCTCGGTTCGGTTCGGCTCGGCTCGGCTCGGTTCGGCTCGGCTCGAGCGCCAACAATGAACTTCTTTGTCGCCTGGCTGAACCGCGCTCGCCAACACTGATACAAGACCTGGCCAGTTCGAAGTTAACTCTCGAAAGAACAAGCAGCTCTCGTTTTCACAACATTTTATATTTCGCGTTATTTTCTTTTAATATATATTCCCGTTTTTCTTCTTTTTGTAGTTACCGTGTGTTTTTTAAAATTATATTTTCAATTTTTCTTATTCTTTTTATATTATATTATACTTATATATTGTGTTAGTGTGTTTTTCAAAATATATATTCAATTTATCTTATTCCTTTTTCCTTTTATATACGTATATAGTGTTTTAAGTGTGTTTTTTAATATTTTATTATATATAATTACATTTTTCTTATTCTTTTTATACTTATAGTGTGTTTAGTTTGTTTTTTAAAATATATTTCAGTTAGTTTATTCGTTTTATAGTTCGCGTGCGTGTTAGTTTTTTTTCATTTTTTGGTTTAGTTATTTTTTTTAAATATATTTCAGTTTATTCGTTTTATAGTCCGCGTGCGTGTTTTTTTGTAATTTTTTCGTTGTTTTTTTTCGAAGTTAAGCTTCAAATAACTTTTGGAAAGGCTTAAGTCATCATCGGTAAGTACAAATAAAATCACGATTAACACAAAGCTATAATACGGTAATATTTCATAAGTATTCTAATATAATGCAGTGTCAATTTTGTAATAAATTCTCATAATTATTTTTTAGTACAACCCTCAACAATGTTGAAGAAGTATAGCATTGTTGAATTTTCCGATGGCGTTCAAATAATTCCATCGTGCTGGATGAATGCGGAGAAAAGTGACAGTGTATGGCCGAGCCACATTAGAAATGATTATACGCTCAACAGAGTAATTATGAAGGGAGAGCCTCCACGGGAAGATGATAATTGGGATAGCTGCAGTATTATTAAGTGGTATTGCTCAACTGGTATGTTTTTTCAATGAAATCCGTATTTATATAAATTCTTCTTGAATACGCATATAACTTAATGTGTTACGTATTAATGAATTATCTGTATCAGATAATTATAATCGAGCCTTTGAGTTGAGGGGCGATGCCATGGACACTTCGAACGTAGAAGAGTCAGATGGGATGTACGAGGGAAAATATAATAGAAGATCATCACAAGAGCGCAAAAGAAGCAAGCCCCTTTTTGCACTGTCGAGCGAAGAAGAGGGCAGTCACTATGAACCTCCCAAAAGGAACCCTAATAAAAAAACGAAAACTGGATTACCTGTCCCACCTCTGCGGAAATTATTGCAGCAAGGTATTTTTATATTAATTATTCATTACTTATTATGAAAATAAATGTAAAGTAATATACAGTGCGTCTCAAAATTGCGTGACTTCGCGGAACATGTAATATCCCGATGTAAAAACACACCGAAAAGTCCTTTACCGTACGCTGCTGCGCGTTCATCCGAGAAGTCTCGCCATTTTGTGACTCCCGCATGAACATTGATCGGAGGATGTTGACAATTATCACTGTACAACACGATTTTTGGTCCGCAATATCCGCTAGGTGATTCTTGTAGAGTTTTTCGCCTTGAACACGAATCCGTAAGCAGAATTGCTGTATCACCCTCATTTTTTGAAAAACACGAGTTTTTGTAAAAACACACGATTTTGGGCAAAAGTGAGGTATTACGTGACAACCAAGAACGCTAGAAACTTCGACTTACTCTGAAAAGATAGAGGAGAGTTTCCCGAATATATCAGTGTACATAGTTATTAAATTTGAATGTTCTGAATGGTTGTAAATGACCATCAAAGTTTGAAAAAGTGTCGATGCGCATGGTTTCTACGCAATATTTTTGCCTTTTTACCAAAAATTTTTTACCTATCCCGAAAACGCTACCCAGCATCGGATTCTGTAGACATTTCTGAAGAAGAAACCATCCAGGAAAAGTGTCGAAACGATTTCTAACTCGAACTGATAGAGAAAATATCCATCAGCAACGTGTTCACGGTGTTTTACCGGCTGGCGGCCATTGCTCGCCTGACGCGACTCGTCAGGGCTGTCGCCACGCGTAATCGACGCCGATGGTACCGTTCAGTGGGCACCGACATTCTATATGGATCATCCTTAGTTTTTTTCATGTATTCGTAGATACTAATCTCGGATTTAAACAAACTTTTCCCGATCAGTCTCTGTTTTCAACAATTTCGATCTTCAATGCATGAATACTTACGTATGACTTGTTAATATGGAACCGTATAGAAACAAACACAATTCTTTATGAATTTACAACATTTTTATTATTATGGTTTGATCAGATTTAGAACACTTTTCCAAATATGGTAATAGTTGAAACTCATTAAACAGTATTTGAAGTCAACGCGAAGCCTATTTAAGTGTCATTTAGGCATCTTTTTTTAATAAATTCATTATTCAATAGTTCTGAAACACAGTATGCGATTTCTGAGGTTTAGTGAAGACGGAGAAGTAAGAGTTCGTAGGTATCGCAGGAACTTTTTCGATATACATATAAACATTGCTTGGCATCTCTCCCTAACGCGCGATACAATCAGAGAAATAATCAATATCTTGAAATGCTCTGCTTTCCTATACATCGTCTTAGTCAGAACTCAGTTTTGTCTTCAAAATCATTCGAGCCAGTCGTGCTAAGTAGTCCAGAAAGTCTTTCTTTGCATCGAATAAAACTTGTGCTGCGACAAGCTGAGAATTACAGTGTATCCATGAATACATGAAAAAAAAATAAGGATGATACATATAGAAAGTCGATGTCCACTGAACGGTACCATCGGCGTCGATTACGCGTAGCGACGGCCCTGACGAGTCGCGCCAGGCGAGCAATGGCCGCCAGGCGGCAAAACACCGTGAACGTGTTGCCGATGGATATTTTCTCTATCAGTTCGAGTTAAAAGCCGTTCCGATATTTTTCCTGGATGGTTTCCTCTTCAGAAGTATCTACAGAATCAGATTCTGGGTAGCGTTTTCGGGCTAGGTAAAAAATTTTTCGTAAAAAGGCAAAAATATTGCGTGGAAACCATGCGAACGGCACTTTTTTAAACTTTGATGGTCATTTACAACCATTCAAAACATTCAAATTTAATAACTGTATACACCGATATATTCGGACAACCCTCCTCTATCTTCTGAGAGCAAGTCGAACTTTCTAGCGTTCTTAGTTTTCACGTAATACCTCACTTTTGCTCAAAATCGTGTGTTTTTACAAAAACTCATGTTTTTCAAAAACTGAGGGTGATACAGTAATTTTGCTTCCGGATTCGTGTTCAGGGCGAAAAACTCTACAAGAATTACCCGGAGGATATTGCGGAACAGAAAAAAAGTTTAATTTTCTTGGACCGTGTTACATGATGAATTGCGGGTTTTAATGCAGATTTTACAAACACGCCAACAACGGACGACTATTTTGAAGAAATGCCCAGTACGGTGGATATGACACACACACTACCCGCGTCTCCCGATGCAATTCAAATACCAACACTAACAGCGGCATCACCAGGACCAGCACCAACAGCAGCAGCACCAGGACCATCACCAATAGCAGCATCACCAGGACCATCATCAATAGTAGCGTTAACACGACCACTACCACGAGCAAAATCATCATCATCATCATCATCATCATTATCATTATCATCACGTACGTTTCCGCAGCTACAAACTCATATCAAATCCAATGGGTTTCCACCCATTGATTATAATCCTAAATGTGATTTTTGTTAAAAAAAATTACATATGTTAAATTAACTTCTCTTATCTTTATTCAGAGTTCGAAACATTTATGAGGAAGAGCGTTGCAGCTATTAACCTGAGGTTAGATGATATGCAAAAACAATTAAACAGAATTGAAAGAAGAGGGATAATGAATTCTGACAACAGAAATGCAGTAAACAATATTGACGCAGAATTTTCGACAACGCACAATCTGCCCATCAACAATGAAGAGGAGTTGCGTAATTTAAATAATAAATTACGGGACACAGCTGTATTCAATAATATGGTAAGTGGCGTAAGAGTAATAAAGAGTAAAAAATATAAATTAACTTTATATTATAATTACTTTTATATTCAACAGCTACTTTATCTTGCTGCATTGCAATCATACAAAGGATAATTACTTGAGTATTGTTATTTATTATAATTTATAAATAGTAGCAACATACATGCAATTTGTAAAATGCACTGCACTTCTTATACTATTGCACAACGATGGGATTTTCTTGCATGTACAGGGTGTCCCATAAAATTGCGGAACATGAATATTGTGGACTTTTTGGAACATGTGCCGTCCCGATGCAGAAAGACAGGATATTGGATGTTTCCGAGAAGTCCCGCAATTTTATGGGACACCTTGTATTTCGTTGCTGGCTGCGCGACAAGCTTTTACTTTTCATACAGTTTCCTTGTAAACATCCATTAACTTTTTTATAACTATTATTTAAACTAATGGTGATTGTTATTTTTCATTGCTTCAATGCACCCTGTGATTGGCGTTACACGAATGCTGTTTTTATTGAAGCCATGTTTCATGACAGAAATAATTTGTTGATGACTTTTTATAGGTTGATGTATTGAAGAGAATAGGTGGGACCAACCTGGCGATAACGACGGCGATGGTGTTGGAAAAAATAATAAATGATTCTGTAACTGAGAAATATAGTTGGTGTGGGAGAAACAAAAAGAAAGCATTCAAAACGTATAAAAATTTAGTAAAATTAATATTGGGTAAGTAAATTTATTATTTATCTCATTTCAGCAATTAAAATTGTAAAATAAATGCATGTATTATTCCAGCTTCAGTACACGCTGCATGCAGCGAGAGGGGATTGTTAACAACAGATGTAGAAATAATGAACGCGTCCGGAAAATGGTTGGCCCAAACGAAAAGGCGGATCACGCGGGCAGAAATTAGGATTAATAAGGACCAGGACAGAACCGCTGTGGACGAGGCGGATTAAGAGTGTTTCAAGCACGTGTGTGGCGGGAGAGTGATCACCGAACTGACAAGGGGAAGCAGCAATATTTGTGCTACGGATCCCTCCACAATCCCTTCGGTTGTTCAATGCCAAAATATCCTTCTTTTATCAATATTTCGGAAACTTTTGAATTGGCTGCAACATATATAGGAATATATATATATATATATATATATATATATATATATATATATATATATTCTTTCCGGTTGTTCAATGCCAAGACATCTTTTTTATTGGTATTTCGGAAACTGTTGAATGTTGGATGCAACATATATACATATATACATACATATATATAATCCAACATTCAACAGTTTCCGGAATACCAACAAAAAAAGATATCTTGGCATTAAACAAACGAAAAGACCGCGGAAAAATGCGTAGCACAATAGTACATTGTGTGACAAGGGAGAGAAGTAAGCGATTCCGACGATGGTGAAGTTTGTTGCCCGAGCGCAGCGAGGGCAGCATTTCACGCGAGGCGAAATCGCGTCTCTCCCTTGTCACGCACTATATTTTTTTCAACACCTGCATGAAAGGTGTTTTTGAAAAGCCTGCTGAGCAATTCGCAAAAAAATATGCATTTTCGATTGTTCATTTATTCTGTCGAAATTGATAAATACGTGTATTCTCGTCATTACTCATTTTATCTTTCAATTGTATCTTTAATAAGAAAGGGTGCTGTGACAGTTGTAATATACGATAAAACACATGATCGATAACGATTAGTGGAACAACTGCATCTTCATACCGCAGGGTAACGCCAAACTCCAGTTTTCTTGGGAGCAAAGTAAAAAATTGCGAATATGCATGCGCGTAGTCTTTTTCCCTTGGGAGAAAAGTATAACCGTGGATACGTCTGAAATTGGTCATTTTGCTCCCGCTCAGCAGGTGTAAAAAAACACACATTTTCATGCAGGTGTTGAAAAAATACCGCTGCTTCCCCTTGTGATGTGACTAGGGATTGGACACACCTTTAATCCAATCGTCGCTTTTCGAGATTTCGAAATAGTTTTCTCCGCATCCCACGCATTCGGTTTCGTCCCAATCTTTTAACGACATATCACTATATTGTAGAATGGAATTTTCGCTCCCTGAATCTGAAGATGGGTTTACAATAAAAAAAAAAACATGTACGTAGGTTTTAGAAAACATTTCGATGTCATTTACAAGAATAAGAAATGAAAAATACGAGCATGCTATGTCTCCCTCGACATCCTACAACTTTCGTCTGAAACAATTTTTCGTACCATTCATATTTTTCGAGATAGAGCACTTTTTCAGATATAACGAACACACTGTATTTTAACAAATGTGGTCGGATTGTCCCGCATTTATTATTATTGTTGCTGTTGCTGTTGTCGACTTGTACAAAAAAATATATGAATATTGCCAATATTTATTGTAATTTAATCAATGTCCCTTACATTTTCTATCCTTTCTGTAATGTCACACAAATTTTACCGAAACAACATCGCTGTAAAATCTGCGAACAGCTCCGTGACCATTGCCAGAGAATGTCCGGAACGTTCCGTGAGCATTGCCAGAGAATGTCCTGAACGCTCCGTGACCATTGCCAGAGAATGTCCTAAACGCTCCGTGACCATTGCCAGAGAATGTCCTGAACGCTCCGTGACCATTACCAGCGAATGTCCTGAACGCTCCGTGAGCATTACCAGAGAATGTCCGGAACGCTCCGTGACCATTGCCAGAGAATGTCCTGAGCGCTCCGTGACCATTGCCAGAGAATGTCCGGAACGTTCCGTGGAATGTTCCCAAAGGACGGACATAGGATTCTTCATGGAATATTCCATCAATGGAGTGTGCTGTATGGGAATATATTCTTTCTTAAACACCTTCACGATGTAGGGGAAACATTGTGATGTCCCACTAATTTTCGCGTGTCCTAATTAGATTCTTCCCCACAAACCACTCCACGATTCCACCACTATCCTTAAAAGACAACTGTTACCCCTCACCAACCACTGGCCCATCCAGAAAATGTACCTTAGCGGTCCCCATCTCGCGATGGTCAAGTACGAAATCTCCTTGCCCTCTTCGGCCTACGAGGCACGATCTAAAATAAGCCCCTCGTCCCCAAAAAACCCTCTTAAATAAAGAGCATGACTCATTCCCCCAAGAACCCCCCTTAAGGGGGTATTATATCAAAAAATTCGATTTCTCCTTTTTTTATTTTCTAATAGCTTAGGGCTAGGTTGACTAACTGGTGGACCGGGAGCCATCGAGGGCCCCTCCACCTTGCTGCCACGCTGAACGCCCCCCCTCACCCCTCCCCCGCCCATACCTACCAGACTCTGACGATAGCAGTCAAAAAGAGAAGAAAAGAAGCAGGAATCGACTGCGATCGTCAGAGTCTGGTCGGTATGGAGGAGGGCCGTTCAACGTGGCAACAAGGCGGAGGGGCCCCCGGTGGCTCGCGAGCCACCAGTTAATCAACCCTGGCTTAGGGTTTCGAAAATATGTCCCTAAAATATTAAGGTGAAATTCGTAAAACTCTAAGAGTTATAGACGCTTAAGTGTGGCACGTATGTAATCGTTCCCTCGAACCTTGTATCTAAAGACTGCCAGCAGAGAAGAGAGAGCTCCCCAACATGAGTTCTTTGAAGCTGAGGAAGGTTTCCTCTACGGTCCTGGCATAGCAGATTAGGGATAAATTATAGAAAGTAGGCGTTATCTACGTTTAAACGCGTGTTTCTCGAAACAAATTTTTTAGATCGGGCGCACATTTTTCTCAAAACTTACTGGACCAATTGAACTAAAATTTTACACACATTCAAAGTGAATGTGTACCTATAGCCCGTAACAGAATTATATCAATAGTTTCAATACGACCCCCCCCCCCACTCCTCGTTTTAGTTTAAGAAAAATCGAAAAAATCAAATATCAATTTTTGAAGAGCTACGATTTCGGTAACAATGTCCGGACTTGATTACTTCTGCTAGAGGCGAGAACTACACTCATAGAGATTAAAAAAATCTTTGGTACTTTCGTTTCTGATAGGACTGTCATCCGTAAAATCACTAATCTAGGACAGAGAGCATTAAAGCTTCGGACATTTCTACTTGAAACCCGGACACCTTTAAATATTCCTTATACACTCCTCACATTAATTAAAGGATCACCTCTGGGAACCCGAAAAATAGGGGCAAGTTCAATTGGCCTTAACTCCGGTAAAAATAGTCGTATCAATATTTTGGAAATATGGTTTGAAAGCGTGGAATCTCTACTTTCAGCTGCTTTTTGTAAATTTCAGATGTATTGCTTTTCGGCAAAGTTATAACGATATAAAGAGCACATGGTCAATTTTAAAAAAATTTCTTCAACTTGCGAGTGTTCCACGGGGAGTATGAAATTGTTACGTGCCGGTTACTTTTTCAAATTCATTTCTAAATTTTTGCGAAAATTCTCATTGAATAGTCAATTCACAGATGTCGACGACTGATTCAACCATCGCGTGTTATGGGAACTTCCCTCAATCAATAGTCGATTGTCTGTGAAAATTCTTAATAGTTATAATTTAATTCTGCTTGAAGCCTGTCACGCCACGGCATATTCTCATGGAAGATTATTGTCAACGATCTCCAACGCCGTCGACGTTCTTAGAATGCGCGTTGTGATAAGCATTCCGAAACCTAAACATTGTAGTAGGCCACCTTATATTTTTCTTCCCTGTTAAATTTTGTTACACCATGATTGACATCTGATCCTACCATTGAGTGTTGTGGGAGTTTCCCTCGATCAATTGTCAATGATTTACAAACCGAATTATAATAGTAATTTTATATGAGCCGCTGCGCCACTGCATTCTTCCATGCAAAAATCTTCCAACACCGTCGACGTTCTTAGAACGCCGGACGCGATAACAACCTAGGCACTGAGATGCTGGGAACGTTCGAGCGACGACGGTTGGGCCCGTGTGCATGAGGTGCAGAGTCAGCAATTTTGGCGCTCTTTGTTCAAAGTCCCAAGTGCTCGGGCCTACCCTGCCTTCGTTCGGCGCAGTCGGCTAGCAAGTCGCGTAGTGCGCAGACGTTCTGTCCGAGGGACATTGCTATTTGTGTAAAATAGTCCTTGAGCTAGAGTTCCATCGTGAATAGTTAATACTTAACGTGGAAAGACTCAGTCCCCGTAGAGACTCGATTATAACGTTATTCATTATCTTAAATCAATATAATTTTCTCGTTCTAATAAATAAAAGTTAAACCGTTACTTCAACTCCGACATAATTAAAAACTGTTAACCCTATAACATCAGTGTACTGTTCGACGTATCCTGCGCTTCAACATCTTGTACTGGCGCCCAGCACTCCAGGTCGCGCAGAGACAGAGAGAGAGAGAGAGAGAGAGAGAGAGAGAGAGAGAGAGAGAGAGAGAGAGAGTGAGCGCTCAAGCGAAAGAAAGAAGGAGAGTAATAGGTATTATAGCCTAACCGTCTACGTGTACGACGTCGGTGAGTGCTATAGAGTACGTTACTATATATGTGAATTGTGGGCACCATTTAAATCTGTCAACCTTATAAAAATCGTTTTGTTTCTTTCGTTATCCATGTACGGAAGGGGGCAGTTGATCCAACCATTGTGTGTTACGGGAATTCTCCCTCGATACACTGTCTTACCTTCCTTCCGCGGGTACCGCATTTTTTAAATCATTTTCAATTAGAGAATGTACAAAACCAAGCACTCGCGTGATAATTGATCCATTGCGTGTTACGGGGTTTTCCCGCGGTCAATTATTGTCGATTAATTATTGTCCGTCAATTGTTGTCTATCGACTGACGTTCGAGGCCGTATACGTCGTACGCTGGCTCTAGAATCCAGTTTAGAACAACTGTAATCTCCGAAACCGCACCGAATATTGCAAAATTCTACATACCGGGATTTAACCTTGTATTGTTATTCATAACGCAAATCCATGTAAATTCCCCATTTTTGTACCACCTTTCGATTTTCCTTTTGTTATTTATTGTAATACATGGTAATATTTACTTAAATCTGTCTCATTCTGTTCGAACCTGTCTCTATCAAAGTACCACATCCCGACTGGTCAACCTGTATTGGTTGTAGCAAGTACGTATCCCAAAACAAATATCTAAATTCGTTAAGCGTTACGTGGAAGAAATTAGACACATCCGCTCGGTCATTTAAAAATTAACGCCTCACGTAACAAAATATTCTGCACAAATTCCATTTACACCAGTCGAAAGCGGCTACTTTCCTGTGTAAAAAGAGAGTAATCAATTTCTTGTGCGATTTTTTTTGGTCGAGTTATTCAACTTTGAAGCAAATACCGTTTTTTTACTTGATATTCATGTATTATGATTCATAATACTATTTTCTCTCTTTTGCCTCAAAACGACATGACTTTCCGAGCGATCTTTAAAATATTTTACAATGCACTCATTTATTTTGATTGCATTCAAATTTATATGATTGCATTACTTATTTCATTCAAATTTATATGATTGCATTACTTCCAAGCGCATGGGTCGCAAATAAAAAGTCCAAAGTTCAAATACCGTTGCGGGTAATTTACTCTTTTTCGTTAATTGTTCTCTAATTTCTCTTTCTATATGCTCAGAAGACTAAAAACTTGAAATCTGTTAATTTACAAAGCATTTTCGAAGCTTGATTTTGCAGCTAAAGATGCGACCCCCTTTTGGCTTGCACCACTACAAGCATATCCTACCTTTTGTCCGTGGGCCGTACGCGCTACCTGGCCGGCGCTCTCCACCGAGAATTCATTTCACTGAGATCCAATAACTTGGGTCACAAACAGAACATCCGTGGTTCAATTCCCGGTGCGAAGATTCTACTTTTAAAACGATTTTATTCAGCTTCGGTCCTCTGTTTGTTTGTATGTTTGTATGTTTGCATGTTTGTCTGCATGTATGATTGTATGTTTATATGTATGTTTGTTTGTTTGGTTCAAATCTAATTAGAAACTCAATTTTAACCCACTTTCAACAATCCAATAAACTTGAAACTTTGCAGACGTACATAGTTTGGATGACAATACAAAATTATGGAAAAACTCAAGGGGTTTAGAAAATTACCCAGCCATCGATAAATATAACCCACAACCACAAATCCAAACTACAGTAATCTGAGGTGCGAGTGGTAAGTCGACCGTAATAGCGGAGCGGCTGGCTCGCTTATTTGAAACGGAAATCACCGATTCTGTAACTGTACATTGTGACGTGAATTTTATAGAGTCCATTCTAGAAAGGAGTTTATTTTGTAAGTAGAATTTCAAGCAATTACTTCTGTTTATGTATAAAAAAAAGGCAGAAGAGCCAGCAGAGGAAGGGGTATGCTTGTGTGGTGCGGTACAAGCGCTAGGAGGGGGTGCGTTTGGTCGTGGAGCGGAGGTAGAGCCCGTGGATTTTTGCCCACGATTCTGGCATCACTGGTTTCAACTGGTTCTCATTCACTCTTACTCAATGAAAATAAGATTGCGCTTAAGCGATCACAACCAATCACAAATGCGGCACCATAATACCACGTGATCATATTTCGCTGCTCCCCGGAAGCTGCTTCACACCCATCAACTATTGCTCCGTCCTTATTCCTATGTCCAAAGTATCCTGTGCCTTCTACTAGTATGAAAAAGACTCTACACTTTCAACATCAGTTCGTAAATAGTGGAAGTATCGATGTATGGTTACCAAAACGTTAGTACAACTAATGAGACATTTATGTAATGAAATAAAATATAAAATATATGTCGGAAAAGGCAACCACCTAATCAGTTACGCTACGATCTTAATAGGTCTATCTCACGTCACTTCTTTCCCACGCGTAGGGAATTGCCTGGAAACTCTGGTCAAAACTGAACTGATCTTACGCAATACTGCCCACAGACGATGCAGTCTATTGCACAATAAATATCAAAACCGTTTTGATTCACACATGTGATTCTACACGTGAATATAAGTCGAAAATCATGAGTGACGAAATTGCGGCAAAGGCTTCGCTTTCGAGAAAATTGACTTTGTATTTTACCTAAATACGCAAGCATTGAAGACGCTTCAGAGGCACGCGGAAGTGAACGGAACGCGTCAGCTGCCCGTAGGATCCCCCCCCCCCCCCCATTCCAAGTATTGACACTAGGTAGAGGAACACCCTGTATTGTACAATTTTCCAATATGATCCACAGATGCCCAATGTTATTGTGCTATATTGAATATTGTACAATATTATTGATCGTCTAAGGGCCGCGTAATAAGGCATATCTTTAAATGCTTATAACTAGATAACAAACGAAGCCTCAACCGCAACATCGTTATTCTTGATTTGCGTCTTATTCTGGTGTCTAGAATCACCCATTAAATTTTCGCTCACCTGTAGTCGAACACTCTTTATAAGTCAATAAGCAGCATTTCTAGACAGTCTCTGTACAACCAACGATACTTACATTAAACATAATATATTTCGCAGTGCTGTATATGTCTCGCTTTTGGTATATAATCCATCAACTAAACAGTACACTTGTGCAAGTGTGTGAAAAAATATCGCGAATTTCGTAAAGTGCTCGATTTACGGATTCCAACTCACCTGAGTCCTCGCGTCTAGATCGTGACACTACCTAAGTACTTGGAAAGAACATATTTCGCTGTCAGTAGTCAGTAAAATAGCGAAGAAGTAAGACGATTATATATGTATATAGGTATTTATAATTTTAGTTAATTAATTTTATTTTCAATTCTTTCGTGAAATCCGTGTACAACAGAAATTTTGCTATGGGTCAAAACCATTTGCCTTCCAATGTTTAAACAGCGCGCTCCAGATAGGGCATTCGTTAAAATAACTTTTTTAAGTTTAAAAATTTGGTCCGAGACTTCCCATGACTTATTTCCCTTTGGTGTGGTAAATATGTGTGCAAAATTTCGGTTCGATCAAACAACTCTAAACCCTGCTTCAGGAGGCTTAAAGTTTCGAACGAAACTGCGCTCTTGCAAACAACTGTTTTTTTTAACATTCAACCCTGTATGTATACAAATGTGTGATTGAACTAGAGTTGGGACTATCGATTATCGATATTTTATCGATATCTTATTAATACTTAACGCTATATCAATAATATTGTTAATATATCGTTAAGTGGTGGAAGAATGAAGGTGTTACAAGTTTTCCATTTCTCCAGTCTTCGGACTACGGCGGTAAAATATTTATGCATTCCAGCAATCTCTGTTCCAAGTGAACGATTGTTTCCTAAAGGTGGACGAAAAAAAAAGTTCACAGTATCGTAACTTTAAGCTTCTTGCGACAGGGTTCAGAATGATCCGATTGTTCCGACATTTTGCATACTTCCTTAGCACACCAAAAGGAATAAAAATTAAAATCACACCTTCAATTCTAAGGGACACCCTAGCCCCAGAGTCAGACTCGTGAATTTCAACTGCCCATATCTTGAAAACGAAACTCCATGTTGCAAAATGGTAAAAGAGGTTTCGATTTCTTTTTGCATAAAGAATTTACATGTTTCGGTTGGTCTCATAATTTTTGAACACCCTGTATAGGATACTTCACCTAATGCAGGCGATCCAATACCAAAATATTTTAATGAATAAACAAAAGCCGAGCGGCGGTAACATGTATAGGAAAAAATTTTTCAGAATGATGACCTTTCCAACATATTTCAAGGTCGGTGTGGTGTGCCCTCTTATATATAATTACCCAAGGAAAGTTTTTCTTGACGCCTTTATTTACCCAAAAATTTATAAGTCACCTATATTTATCTACACATGCAAATACGTATTCTTCTCTACAGGGTCATCTATTAAGACTGCAAACTACGCGCGCGCGAACAGGTAAAATGGCAACACCGCCTCACGAATGCATTCCACTACAACCATGCGCCGATACTTCCGCCATCTATGAGCCAATGAGGAAAGTGTACGGTCTTTTAGGTGCCAGTAGAGAGCGCAGGGTGCTTTTGGCTTTCGCCAGAGAATATTAAATTTGACGTAGCAGACGGGTAAGAAAACGGTAGCCATTTTAAGAGTGCGACCGCGCCGATCCCGTTATCTACGTATGCAATGGTCCAGCAGCGGTATTAGACCCTTCTGATGGTGAAAAATTTACCAAATTTTATGTTTACTTAATTTTTCTTTTTTCAATTTTTTAACCATAATTGCTGCGGAAAGCTTTTGCAAACTGTTTACTTAAATACTTTATATAATGCTCTTTTTAAAATTCATGGCGCCGATAAACAATAGGCTAGTTGTCCCTTAACCATTACTTTCACAAATTGAAGAATTAAATTTTTATTCAATTATACATTAGTTCTGCATCCTCAGAATCTAATGCTCTGGTTTCCTTTTTTGTGATTTTATCCTTAATGTCGTGCATGCACAGATCGGAAGTAAGGGGCAACTAATGAGATGTTTCGCTGATTCTAGCAGTCTTTGAATACGCCTGTATACTGAATCCATCCTAAGAAGAACCGAACGCCCATACCGTTTTGCGACCGATCTGCACAGCCCCCACTACGGGCCCGACGCAGGCGATTGCTCGTAACGTTTTACCTTCCCGTCTAAGGGCGGAACGTGACCAATGTCAATTGACATACAGCACACTTCATGGCGGCAACGTTGCAGGATCGTTGCAGTAACCTTATAGTGTTGCATGGTTGCAGCGCAATGTCGATGTAACGTTGCTGCGAAGTTGCCGTGCAACATTGCACGGAGCGGACATAGAATTATTGCTGCATAGTTGCATCAACGTTGCGTTGCAATATTGCACGGCAACATTCCTGCAATATTTCTGCAATGTTACGGTAACGTTTGGCAACGTTTCCACAATGTTGATGCAAAGTTGCGCCAGTATTACGGCAACATTCCTGCAATGTTGCTGCTACTTTCCTGTAATGTTGCTGCAATGATCCTGCAATGTTGCGGAAACGTTTCTGCAATGTTGCGGCAATGTTGCACGTTGCTTAACCTAAAATATTTCCGTTATTATTAATGATACGAGAAAATGTCTAAGGAAAAAAATATTTGCTTCAAGGAGGCAACTATTTTGACGGAAATCATTTTTTTTTCAAGCTAATATTTCCCGAACTGGCAAGATCATCAATAGTTTTTTTAATGGGGTGACGTATTTTCATTACTGTATCGTTATAGCCAATAAAAATACAAATTCAACCATGTATAATATGTTGTCCTTTTTGCCTAGCAATCATTTTTTTCCTGTGGCATTTTCTCGTATCATTAAAAACAACGGAGATATTTTAAGGTTAAATGTTACATGACTCACCCTGCGTATTTTAATGTGTAGAATGACACAGGGTGGAAGTTGTAGCACATACCTACAGTAGCGGACAAAAAAGTTACCACTTTTTCGAACCTCTCTACGTCAATTACTTTTTAATATCAACTTAAAACTGCAGTATGTGCCTAATATACATATTCTGAAAGAAAATTAAAAGCTGTATAAAACCCAGTTACAGTTGAATTTATTTAATTAACAAACAAAAGCCTACATAACATTAAACACCACAAGACATTTTTGTAGTCAACAAAAAGTTACCACCTTTGAACATTAATAAAAAAAATCTAATATTTTGTAGGGGCACTTTTTGCTTTTAGAACAACCTAAAAAGTGGTAACTATTTTGTCGGTTCCAAAAATGTGTTACCCCGTTCGATGTCATGTCACGTCCCGGGTGGAGGTCTTTAGGACAATGACAATGTGGGGTTAATGGAAGTCAGGCGCGAATGCGAGATTTTTAGCACTGAGGGTAAGTGGGAGTCAGGCGCGAATGCGAGATTCGTAGCACTGATCGTTGGAGGAATGCAGGTGCGAATGCGAGATTCGTAGCACTGATCAACCAGGGAAGATTTAAAAGGTAATCGCGCACCTGGGTGACACCCGTTAGAGCACTGATGTTTTTCGTTCTGGCTTGGTAATTGGATTTACCGCTGCATTAATATAAAAAAAGCCACGCGTAATATTTCCGCGAAATATGTCTAGTCATATGGTCGTACACGGCCTATGCGAAAGTACGTCTTGTAAACACTGTAAGAACTCTCACGTTCGCGAACCGAGATCAGCTGTTGCAGTAGCCTGTTTTGTTGTGGAGTCTTCGTAACCGAAGGGTAGACACAATAATTCGAAGCGTGATTTAAAGTAAAACTGTTTATTCAATTTGCAGCACGAAAATATGCCATGCACTGTTAATGCGATAGCGGTTAGGTTTTATAATAATGCGTTGGACGTTAAGCATTAGCACATAAACATTTACATAAATGGTAATTAATAGCAATATATGTGCATGAACATGAAATACATGTATATAAGCCAAAGATAATAGTATGAAAAGTAATAGGAATTTGCTACGCTAACAATATAAGTCAATGAGCGTTAGCGAAATAATAATATGAATCAATAAGCGTTAGCTAAGATAACGATATGAATCCTTTAGCAAAATAATAATATGAATCAATTAACGTTAATAATATAAAATGATATAAAACAATAATCGTTAGCAAAAATAATAATATGAAAAGCAATAAGTGTTAACAATACAAAAGATATATATATGGAGATGATATGCCGTATAACAATAATTAGTCGTAATTGCTTACGGTAGTTGTCGTAGATAGATTATTCGTCTTTCACTGAATTTAGTTTAAAGGTATATATATGTTTGAACTTCGCGGGAGTATTTCCATAGAAGAGTTTCCGTAGAAGAGTTCTCCGATCTCTCGGGCCCTTGTATTTATATGATTTAAAGCGGGGATTTGGGACGAGGGATTTGTTTAAATTTAAATATGAAATAAGAGATCATGTCTCGTAGGGCGAAGAGGGGAAGGGAATTTCGTAGTTGACCATCCCGAGATGGGGACCGCTAAGGTATATCGTCTAGATGGCCCGATGGTTGGGGAAAGGGGGTAAGAGTTGAAGTTTGGGGTATTTCGATGGAGTTGTGGAGTGATTTATGAGGGAGACTTGAAATAATACCGCGCAAGAAATAGTGGGACGTCACAGTCATATAACACTTTTGTTTGTCAGTTAAATAAATTCAAGTTTAACTGAGTTTTTTCAGCTTTATATTCTCCATCAGACTATGCATATTAAACATATCACAATCCCAAATGTATGCTAAAAAATAATAAAAATAGAACAAATCGAAAAAGTGGTCATTTTTTTATCCGCTAGTGTAGTGTTACAAAACCCTAATGGAGTTTGTCAAAATGAGCCGTCGTTTTTAAATAATTTAAGTTTAAAGCTTTACACGGTAGGAGTATAAGTTCAAATACGTTAGCAGTCTTATCAATCAGTGGTTGTAGCTGCGGCAGTAAAGTGTTCGCCTACGACGCTATAGGTCGCCGGTTCGAATGCCCTTGGTAGAAAAAAATTTTCTGTGAGAAAAAGAATTACGGGCTTTGTACATTTATGATTCTGCACACATTCAATATCGTCGCGTGCGTCACGGACGTTATTTCCATTTTTGGCCACACTGCCCTTAACGTTGAAGGAGGCGGACATAGTAATATTGCTGCAACGTTGTGACAATGTTGCAGTGCAACATTTCAATCTGGCACTGCAACGATCCTGCAACATTGTTGCAACGAGAGTGTGTTGTATGGGAATTTAAACACCGCAAGGGTGCAGTGTATCTATGATGGTTGACAGAGTGGTAACAGGCAGTAAGACGGAGAAAAACGTAGGCAGTTAAGTGGGGAGTCGGACCAATCAGCGCCTCCTCAAAATCATCCCTGCGCGGACAAAGTTTTTCTAAGGATAGATTCAGTATGGCTTCCGTTTATGCCATCTTTTGGAATAGTACATGAAAATGCGCAGGCTGGATGCGCGTGATTATTATGTGGTCCCCTCCTCGAAGTGACAAAAAATATAACCTATATGCTATACCAAATTTCATAAAGATATATTTGCGGCGTAGAATAATATTTTGGAAGGATGTTAAGTCATACAAAGTTGACAAATGTAGCGTAAAAGAACGAAGTAGCCAATAAACATTCATTGTCCTGTAGCATATAGGTTATATTTTCTGTCACTTCGAAGAGGGGACCACATAATAATCACGCGCATCCAGCCTGCGCATTTTCACTACACCGGGCAGCCGCATGGAAGGGGTACTTCCCCACCCTGCATTAGTGGTAGTTGGAATCAGAGATGGGCGAGAAATTATTTTAAATAAAAAATTGGTTTCGAATAAAAGGCAGAAATTTTATCCGAAACTCATCAAATATAAATAACCCGGAGTTATTTATTATTCGAAGCGCCGTAAATAATATTTTCATTCGACGGGAATTCATACGAAGCTTCGAATAATGTTCTCCCTTTCATTTATATTTATATCCGAAAGGTATTTAAAGCTGAGCGAGCCTCGAGCGCCTTTGATCGAAGCCATCGGTCCTCGAGCCGAGCGACATTATGTCGTTCACCCGTCTAATCTGCAGCGCGAGGTTACTCGGCTTTATTTTTCATCGTATCAATATGAAAGTGACAGCAATGGATTGCTTGCATTCTCTCGACTAAATTGGCAAAAAAATTTAAATCGGATTACTTTTAACGAAACGGGCTTTCAATCCAGCAAACTAATTTGTATGCGTAATACCGTTAATTGAGGCAGTGTGAACAGAATAACCCATATTCTATTCGAAATTGAGGTAGTAGCAATAACGTATTCCAACTTGGAACCATATTCTTGAGCCCGTTGTGCGCCACTATGGGGTGAGTTACGATAATATCATCTTCTGAAACGATACGCCACTATTATGGCTTTCCCAAGCAGGTGGCGAAAAATCAAGCCAACCTGTGGTAGACAAAATTTTTTTAATTTAAACGGGTACGAGACCAGTCGACACATTGTTTTCAAACCTCGTTACAGTAATCTGGAGTGTGAGCAATAAACCAATCATAAAAGCGTTCCGCGCGGCTCGATTACCTGAGCCGGGGAATTCTAAATAGCTCTTTGCGACGTTAATTTGAAAGAGACCATTCTAAAATTCTCGTAGCTCGGGCATTGCTGCTATCCAGCTGTTGCTGGCAGCTTTGAATGCCGGACCGGTGCGAGAAGTGACTTCGAAAAGTGTGCCTCCGCTTGAAAGTCGAACGTCGGTCATACTCATGCCTCTTAACGGGCAGACATCCGTTGCCTGGTTGCCACGTCGTAGCAGAAGACAGAAAAGGATCAAGCCCCTTCAAGAGGACGTACGGGACAACGAGGAGAAGATTGTCTTGTATCGAACGCCGTAGCGTTCGGACGTGCGGGTTGTATTGTTATTGCTCAGTACATCCAAATATAATTGAGTTGTGTATACACCCGCGTATTATTCTACTCCTTTGCGTACTGCGATGCAAACTTTGGGTGGCCTGCGATGGAAACACCCCGGCGCAACACTGGTGTCAGAAGTGGGATCCGTGGCCACGGATCCCGAAGAAACGCAAGGAACTGTTGCGTGCGATATGCAAGGATCCGTTGTGTGCGATTCAGCCTGCAGCTGAACAACGAGGGAAAGCCGCAGAAGCAGCAGCAGCAACGAGGGATAGCCGCAGGAGCAGCGGCAGCAACGAGGGATGAACGCAGGGGCGGCGGCGGCGGTAGAGGCCTGCCGACATCGGAGCAGTTCCCCGGGAGAACGGGACTTCAACGTGGGAATGCTGCCGGAGCGGAGAGGAACTAGGAGGCCATTGCTAGGTCGGCTCTGGAAGCTCGGGATGCCGGCTTACGAAAAGGAATCTAAATTCTGGTTGTATCGTTCTCATTGTACTACATAGAAAATGGCAAGGAACGGTTGCCGTTAAAAGTAATGCGAGCGTACGTCAAATGGATATGAGTACGCACTGAAGTTGGCTCTTTCGCGAGTAACGAGCAAGGTTGACGTTTTGACTTCTCCTGAGACGGGGAGAACAGTTTTCCGTGAGGGCGGTGTAAGTGGTCGAGCGCCATCCAGATACAACGTTCAGCAATGTCGATTCGACTTGGAGCTGCAAGAAGAATCGAGGAGCTCGTCGGATTCGGGGAATTGTCATTAGAATAGGCCGAGATAGGACGCTATAGATGGAGCGTCGGAGTGTTGGTGGTGGGGGTGCGACTCCGATAGGGACGCAGGGACATACAGGAGGGCACGGACCACACCAAGGATTGGTGGGTGTACGGCTCTGAGTGGCAGTCAGGGGTCCATGCAGTTGAGTTGCTGGCGAGCGGCGTCTCCAGGAACGCGGGCATCATCGAGGTAACGTGGATGCGCCTGGAGTGCGCGGAGTTACCGAGCTGCGACGAAGGGAGTTCGAGGGCGAATACCGTCGCAGGACCGCCAAACCCCCGAGAGAGAGAGAGAGAGAGAGAGAGAGAGAGAGAGTCCCTAAGAGTGGAGTCGTTTAGCTGAAATGGTCCGTTCGTCAACCGAAATTCAAGGAAGTCTCTGGCTCAAGGAGTGTTTGAAGCCCTGAACGGAGTGTTTGAAGATTAGTTTTAAGCTAGTCCAATGCACTGGCCTGCGGAGGCTACCTTCGTAGAGGGACGACGAGGGACAAGGTGTCGGGGGACTGCCACCGCGGCTCGGATACGACCCCGAATTCCCCGAATGTGCCACAATGGCGTGGTGGTCCGCAGCGAGGCGTGGCCGCCTCGCTAGCCCCCTGGAAGAGATCCAGTGTGCCCCTGGGGCACGGCCCCGGTATGGTGGATACCATGGGATCCCCTGGACGCAGAATGCTGGGGGTGGAAAACAGAAGGGAAATGGTGTCCCCATTCATTAGACGGACGTGCGACGCATTTACACGGATCGGTCGGAGGGGGCATCGCGGAGACGGGGGCGTTGACGAGCTGCAAAGGACGGTCTCCTGGAGCAGTACCAGAAGCCAAGAAGAGGAATGAGGCCATCTCGAGGTCAAGGTTTAAGATGGAGGAGGACCGGAAGAAAGGAGCTGGAGACGAGCTGAGAGTTCTGGGCGGATTGATCGGGGAACGGGCCGATAGCATGCTCATGAGTCGTGACCCCCTGCTTTCGTACCCGTCTCGCCTTTCCGTCTTCCCGGTTCCGTTCGGCTCCACCGGATTCTTGTGGATGAAAGAGAATGTTAATGTTCCTCTGTCCCTTTTGCAAAGGAACTCCGGAACAGTGAATGGATTGAAATTTCGAGCAGGACCACCGGCAGGACATCGAGGGGCCAACCACTGGTGGAAAGAACCGAGCCCGAAAAGAGGATGCAGCGTCGGAGCCGAACCAGAAAGTAGGAACTCGTAGCGCAGTGGAGTCGTCATTGGACGAATCACGGACCCTGGAGTGGAAGAGACCGGACACGAGGACATCTGGAAGCGGAGGAACGCGCCTGGGAGCTGCAGGTTTCGTCGCTAGACATCATTTCGAAGAGGAACGGAAGCAGCTGGGAGGAAGCGTCTCGCCGTGGTAGAGGAGCGGAATGAGGATCCCTAGATGTCTATCCCGGAGAAGAATGAAGAGGACCCACACATCGCACGAGTCCCGCTGTACTCACGCCTTGCCCCGGTTTTTTTTTGGTGGTATTCCCTTGGGGCTTGAAGACGATTGTCGAAGCGGCGGTCTGAAGAGGCCACGCAGCTAACACGACCACTTCTTCAGACCAGTGTACGAATATTCCGAAGAGGAATCAACGCGGTCGGGACGCCCGCTTTTCCAGAGGGGGCAGCTGTGTTGCGAGCACCAGGTAGAGGCCCGTGCATAGCCTGCTGGTGCTCGTAGCAGAAGACAGAAGAGGATCAACCCCCTTCAAGACAACGTACGGGACAACGACGAGAAGACTGTCTTGTACCGAACGCCGTAGCGTTCACACGTGCGGGTTTTATTGTTATTGCCCTGTACATCCAAATATAATTAAGTACACCCGCGTATTATTCTACTCTTTTGCGTCGGGGTGGCCTGCGATGGAAACACCCCAGCGCAACAATATTTACAGATAATCGAAGTAGAAGATGATGCAGTGTGGTCTACGTCAGGGAAAAAATTTATTCTGACATAGTATTATATTAATTAAACGATTTTATTCAGCTTCGATCCTCTGTTTGCTTCTTATATGTTTGGTTCATATCTGAAAACTCAAGTTTAAACTAATTCCTCTAATCCAATTGTCTTGATGCTTTGCAAGCATGCGTAGGTTGGATGACGATACAACATATTTTTTAAAAATAATAACCCCAAAGGGTTGAAAAAATTATCCAGTCATCAATAAACGCTACAAAAATTTGTGAAATCCCCACAAATTACCTTTTTTACAAAAAAATGCAAAAAAGTGCGCCAAGCATACGCGCGAGCGTAGACGAACAAAAAACTGTCGTAAATTTATTAATGTGCTATATTTAACTTTACAAAACTAATGATATACCAAAATTACGCCAATTACCACAATGGGTATTTATACAAAGAACAAAATGTATTAACTAATATTAAGCAGATATATTTTTATACAAATAAATATTTTATTTAAAATACTTGGCGCTGCGAAACCGAAAAAAATGTTAATTATCTTGATTAATAAATAAAACAAAACAAGACACCATTGAGACAAGAAAGAAAGAAAAAGATTTTAATGCAATTTATACATATTTATTCAGTTTAGAAATACCAATTCGGAGAGTAGCGCCAAGTATTTTGACTAAAATATTTATTCGATTTAAAAAATTTATTTGTATAAAAATATATCTGCTTAATATTATTTAATACATTTTTTCTCTGTATAAATAGACATTGTGACAACTGGCGTAATTTTTGTATATCATTAGTTTTGTAAAGCTATTAATTTACGACAATGTTTTTAAATGGGATTCTTTTTAATGGGTTAATAAATTTACGACATCGTCTTCACGCGTGTATACTTGGCGCGCATTTTTGTACCTTTTTTTAAAAAAGGTAATTTTGTGGAGATAATAATAACATGAATAGAGGAATGAAGTGGGAACTGATTCTTGCATAATTGTTTCTGGGGAAAAATTTTAACATGTGAGCCACACGATTTGCCACATCATAGCCACCGTTTTTGTTCAAATAATTTGTTCATGTTCTTGTTATTTTTTTAATGATTTTATCCTTAATGTAGATATGCGTAGATCAGACATAAGGTGTAACTGAATGAGAGAATGTGCCTTTGTTTATAGCGGTCTTTGAATTTTTTTCTACAATTTTTGTGTCTGAATGTGGATACGCCATGGTGCTTTTTCTGAGAAGCAGGCCTTCGTAGACTCTTCTGATATTTTCTCGATTTTGTGTGTACCGAGGGTGTTATACTAGATTGGAGTGGAACTAACCGTTCTCTCAATCGTCTAGCTCGATCTGTGGGTGGAAGGTGTTTCCTTCGGATTGTGCATTGCCTAACTTTTGATCATCGGTGGCTTGTGAGTTCTTGTTTGAGGTTATACTGCGGATTGTTATTAGTGCCAAGGAGATAATTATTAATTAGTGCATTTATGCTGAGTGACTGATGTGCTATTGCTGAGATTGTGTTACTGTCAATCGACTCTTACATCTGTGCTGTGTTGATTGATCTGGGTGGCCTGCTGGATCTTGGCGATTTGATTTCATGTAGCGGCCTGCATTTCTTTTCTTTCCTCTCCGCCGGACCTCTCGTCGGTCGTGTCTATTTACATTTCATCATATTCGCGCCTAAATTGGATTACGTCACTCTGGATCGTTGGTCTGCCAACTAGCTACTGCTTACGACATCTACCGTCATCTGAAGATAATATACCTGGTACTTTCTGTGATATCAACATGACATCGACTACCTGTACAAATTGTGGGAGATTTCTTCCCAAATTTGGATACTGTTCGCGGTGTGGCAAGGACAATAGATCGCGTGATGGAATGTCATCACAGTCGACAACGCGGCGGGCTTCTTCTTCTACACAGAGCTTGGACTTGGACATGGGGGCATTGCTAATGGATATTCGTAACAAAATCACGTGTATTGATGACAAAATGAATAGCCTTGCCAATTCGCTAGACAATTGTGTGCAAGAGATCACGCATCTTAGGACCACTGTGACCCAACTAAACAACAGGGTTGACACTATTGATGGTAAGCAGGTTGGTATCGCTGCAAGGTGCGATGCACTTGACAAACGGCTGTCCGCTGTTGAGTCTTCTTCCATGCATCCTGTGGTAGCTAATACTGATGTGGCTTCGTCAATTTCGGAAGTTACACGTCGTCTCTATCGGATTTGTTACGTATGTGAAATTTTACCATACGTCGCTCTCAACCATTTTTCGAGCTCGCGTCTGTGAAGGGAAAACGCCCTAAAATCCTTTCGTTTATCAAACGCCACTAATGGGGGTCATGATCTCGACCATCTGGATCACGACCATGGGAACGGGAGTGACACGACGACGACCCCGAAGGATTTCCTTATATGGAGATTCCTAACGAATCCCCACTCATTTTTGGGACTATATAAAGCCTTTGGTTTCAACCCTCGCGGGTTAAAAGCTATAGAGTCACGCGTAGAGTCACGTCGTGTCACGCTCGTACAGAGTTGGTTAAATTCAGTAAGGTCGGGCTAAAGTCTCCGTCAGAATCATAGTTAACCTCATAGAATCCGCGAGTCCGGTTTATATTCTATTTGGCACTTTGAAACAGCCACTCGTACGCCCCGCATCGCCAGTGCGTCAACACCGTGCAACTATTGGTAATTTATACACATTATTTAATTAACTAATCGCGACACTTACATTTGTACAATAACTGATTATTGAATATATGAATGGTGTTCACGTGTAAATCGAGTAGATTCGTTAAATCCATCTTTTACCCAGCGATCCTTATAATATTAGTAGCACTCACCCACCGATACAACTTTACCGCTCGAGTTGTATCAACTTTAATTAAGAGTCACGAGGCATTACTAACATTTCCCGCGACCCCCTGATTTCGTATCAGGTTCGTTCGCAAACCCTTTACCAAAACAAGCCATCTTCTCCAACCCAGTGGCTCCCCGATTTCGCATCGGGTTCGTCCACGAAACCTCACCCCTCCTACGGCTCCCTGATTTCGCATCAGGTTCGTCCGTATCCTACAGCTCCCTGATTTCGTATCAGGTTCGTCTGTAAATCTACCAACTTCCGAACAGCTCCCTGGTTTCGCACCAGGTTCGTCTGTGAATAATCCAACCTCCTAGCAGCTCCCTGGTTTCGCACCAGGTTCGTCTGTGAACTTCATCCTAGTGACTCCCCGATTTCGCATCGGGTTCGTTCACGACGTTTCACCCTCCTGCGGCTCCCTGATTTCGCATCAGGTTAGTCCGCGTGTGACTCCATTCCTAGAGGCTCCCTGATTTCGCATCAGGTTAGTCCGCGTGTGACTCCATTCCTAGAGGCTCCCTGATTTCGCATCAGGTTCGTCCTCGCCGTCAATAATCCTAGCGGCTCCCTGATTTCGCATCAGGTTCGTCCGCGCCCCTAACTAACAAACTCATAAACCGTATTCCTTGGGAAATATCCTTCTCGCCGGCCTCTCGCGTTGCCGCAGCCCCGTCTCGTAACAGATTGAACGGAGCAATCGTGACTTGGAGCTGGCTGTAACGGGGCTACCTAATGGTCAGAATGAGGACTTGCAGGATACAATTAGCAAGGTTGCAACGGCACTGAATATCACGTTCTTGCAGAACGAAGTTGTTTACCCTGAGCGGATTAAGCATTCGAAGTCGACATATAAACCTCTAATTATCAGGTTTACATCTGAATTTACACGTAATTCTTGGATTGCGCATAAGAGGGCTAAGAGGGATCTGTATGCCTCAGAAATCTCATCGGAGTGGCCACATAGCCGGTATATATAAACGAACGTTCCACCTTCAAAGAACGTCAGTTATTTGCCGAAGCGAAAAAACAGGCTAAAGCGCTCAACTTCCAGTTTGTTTGGATGAAGGGCGGCGTCACGTATATAAAAAAGGATGCGAACTTGAAATCTCGACGTTATACCTCATCGGCTGACTTCACATCTCCAGAATCATTGAACGAGCACACGCCTCAGCCGTCAACTAGCAGTTTGCAGTCGATCCCAATGATATCTGTCTCACCGCAGTGACGGTCACAACGATCCTTGGATATTACCTTCTCGCCGGTCAACGATACATCGATTACGATTATGGTGCTCGATCCGGATAATGGAATGATGAATACATCATACAACAGCTCCTCCTCCTACTTTACGGCTGTAGCGTCCGAAAATACATCACTTTCTAGCGCACTAAATAGCAATCTTAGAAATATTTCTATAGCACATCTCAATGTTCGCTCCCTAGTTGCACATTTCGCTGACATAGTTGAGCTACTGCTACGTTACAGTTTTGATATATTTATTCTTAGCGAAACATGGCTTAATTCAAGTATATCGAATACTTCTCTCAATATACAGGGCTATAACTTCCTGCGTGCTGATCGTAATCCGCTAATGGGCTCACGGGGTGGTGGGGTGGGTTTATACATTAAATCTGGCATCCACTATGACATCATTAGCTGCGAAATACCGACATCGTATAATGTTAATCTTCTAATTGATGCTCTGTGTTTATCAATTAATTTTAACCGTACGCTTTAATTACATCGCTTTTTGGTCGATTTGCGCCTTTGGAGAGAGTTCGTGTGTCTAAGCCACGGGCTGTTTGGTTATCCTCCAATACCCAATATTTAATGAAGTTGAGGAACCGTGCGTTAGCCAGATTTCGAGCGTCTGGTAATCCAACACACTGGTCTAGATATCAACACCTACGTAACCACTATACTGCCGTTGTAAGGAGTGAAAAACGTGCCTACTTTCGTAACCTGTCATCCAATAAACATACAGTTAGGCAATTTTGGAGGAGCCTTTCGCTGGCTGGTTTTCATCGCTCTAAGCGGGCTAGACTTGACTCCTTTCCTGTATCAGATCCTACATCAATTAACAACCATTTTCTTGACTCTATACCAGTAACTGACATTTCTCCTGAACTCCTAACTAAATACTTATCCGACTCATTGTCTCACACTTTCTCTTTTGCTCCTTTTACAGTCGGTGAGCTATACACTGCACTTAAGAATATTAAACTTACGTCTAGTGGTCCTTTCGATATTTCCGGTACAATGTTCTTCCTCTGCATCCCATCTCGTCTTGACCCCATCCTACATATATACAATGCTTCCTTATCTTCGGGTGCATACCCAACGCTATGGAAGCACAGTATAGTTACACTTATTCCCAAAACCTCCAATCCTACTACTCTTGAATCCCTGCGCCCAATTTCCCTCTCTCCTTTCCTTGCTAAGCTTTTTGAAAAGATTTGATATTCACAAATACACCACTACGTTAATAGCATGGGCATCCTACCGGCTTTCCAGTCTGGCTATCGTCATGGCTTCAGTCTTACCACTGCCTTACTTCACTTGTCCGACTCTGTGCTTAGAACTATGGATAATCGTCAGCTCCCGTTTATAGCCTCACTAGATTTATCCAAGACGTTTGATACGGTGAGTCATGAGCTGCTGCTGGCGAAACTACACTACATTGGCTTCTCCACTATCTCTCTTGAATGGTTCCGCTCTTATTTGCTTGGTCGCAGGCAGCGTGTCATGACTTATACTGATTCTAACATGCCGCAATTTTCTACGATACGCTCTGTGACGCGTGGTGTACCTCAGGGTTCTGTACTCGGGCCCTTCTTATTTAACATTTATGTTACGGACTTACTTCAAATGTGTGAGTTTAGTCAACCCTATATGTACGCTGATGATCTCCAGTTAGTTTTATCATCTGGTGTGCTTAGTACGAACATTAATGAGACTATTCGCAAGCTAGAATCTAATCTGCACAAGGTCCGTGAATGGTCTTCATCTTATGGACTCAAATTAAATCCATCCAAAACTTCAGTTTTAATCGTGGGATCCTCGACATCCCTCAGCAAACTACCACAGAATGTATCCATCACGTTTGGCTCATCTGCTGTTATCTCATCTGATCATATTGTAAACCTGGGGATGACTCTTGATTCGAAATGAAGTTTTGAGCAGCATGTTATGAAACTTTGTAGATCGGCATATGCTCGGCTTCGTATCCTTTTTCCATCAAGAAATATTCTTTCCACTTCCCAGAAACTTTCCCTATCACAGTCTCTAGTAATCTCCTTGTTTGACTTTTGTGATGTGGTTTATGGTCCCTGTCTTTCATCTCGCCTGGCTCAATGTATCCAGCGTGTGCAGAATTATTGTCTTCGTTTTTCATATTGTCGTAGGAAGTTTGATCATGTATCCCCGCTATATGTGGATTCCGGCTGACTCAATATGCGTCAGAGGTGGATCCTCCATTTGTGTTGTCTTGTTCACAAAACACTTTCCAGCCGTACTCCTCCTTATCTCTATTTTCTTCTTCCTTCCAATTTATCATTTCACTGTGACTCTGCACTGTCCACCCGTTTTCAATCAGCACTGTCTATCCCTTCTCATCACACCGCCAAATTTCGGGCCTCTTTCTCATACACTTCTGCATCATTTTATAACTCTCTTCGCTCTATTCAATCTGCTTCCTCCTTTAAATGTGCTGCCACAACTTTCATTCTTCATAAATATTCTTAGCTTTAGTTTCAGTCTTTACTCCAGTCTTATGTTAATGGTTAGGTATACAGCAGCGTTCACGCTCAACCTCGCCTTTTGCACTGTAGTAGCTATATCGGTACTGTGGAAATAGTACCTGCCTGTAAATATAGGCTGTATGTATGTATATATGTAGACGCAATAAAGATATAATAATAATAATGTTTTAATATTTTAGCTACCTAACGCCACGCCTATATCGACTTCCGGTTATGTCATTTTTTGGAACAATACGTCATTATTGTGGCTTTTATACGCAGGCGGCGAAAAATCTCTCCGTACAGGGGTATAGCGCCGCGGTCAACCCTGTCGTAGCTAAAAGTTTGAAATTAAGGCCGGTACGGGACCAGATGATATTGTTTTAAACCTCATTATAGTAATCTGGGGTGCAAATGGTAAACCGACCATACAAGTGGAGTGCCCAGCTCGCATACATGAGGCGGGGGCCTCCGCTTCACCACCTAATAACTGTTTGCGACTTCAACTTGAAAGGGACCATCCTAGAAATGTGCTGATTTTGTAGGTAGCATATCAAGGAAGTGTTTTTGATTATGTATGAAAACGGCAGATATTAACATCGTACATCAATCAACTGCAGCGGTTTTCGGTAACGAACGTTTCGAATCGCTTCGTGTGTTATCCGAACGAGGAAGTTCTGGGTTATTATTTCAAAACCACCGTCTATTTTACACAGAGACATAGAAAATAATTTTACTCGGCAATTAATATTTTTGTTTTAAAAGTACTTGTAAGTTTTACAACATTCAAACGATGTCTAAGACTTCCCAAAACATCTTAATTCGAATAAAGGTCGAAGCGAATTCGAAACTTTTGTCCGGAATTTGAAAAGAATTTCGAGGTATCTCCGGGAGGAAGCTCCGGTTTCCAAGTCCCCGAGTGTTACGAACCGCCCGATAGCCAAACGCCCAGTCACGCCGTCGGTACTACGTTCCTAGAGTTCTTAACTCAACTGTAATTGAAAGTTTCTGGGACCAAAATTATTCCATTGCAATATCCTTCCAAACCAGATCATTAGATTCTGAGGATGAAGAACTAATATACAGGGTGTCCCACGGTAGACTGGACAGCGGGATATCTCCTAACGTATTGGAGGAAAAAAAATATGGAATTGCATGGTTCGAGGGAGCTAATTTATTAGCTCCAACGAATTTTTTTCGATTATTATTTTAAAAGATACGATGGTCAAGTTCGGTTTTTTGAATTGAACTATTTTTTTTAAAGAGGTGGCTTGATAGTGCGTTCCAAGACAAATTCAATAAGCTTTAATGTATACACTTGATTTCCACTGGTTTTTGAGATATTGCGCTTGCAAATTTACTGATTTTCCCTGGAAGAAAACTCGCTGGAATAGCAAGGACCGGGGACGGTCTTGCTGGCGCCACGATTGGCCTTGCCTGTTGAAACAGATACCTACCTGCCAAAGGTCTACGCCAGGAATGGCAGGCCCAAAGGCTGGACAATTCTTTTCCGTCAGAAATGCTACTTAGGTAGGTACATCTGCGGTATCGAGAAGCGCACCGTTACATTTATTTCGCACTTGCTTCTACGCTCGGATGGCCGGTTCTTTTGGGAGGGATGCAAGTTCGATTGGTTAGATTAGGAGGTGTGAAAGTTGCTAGACTAAATTTCAACCATAGGGAGCAGATTATATTAGAACCAATCGAATTTGCATCCCTCACAAACGGCTGCTCTCTTGAAGAGGCCCTCTTCACAGCAATACCTCCTCCCCAGTGCCCACCTTCTCTGGCACAGAATACGATGACGCATGCTTTTGTTTTGATATTAAAGCTCGTGTTTATATTCGAGAGGACCACGTGTCTCTCTACGAGGCGTATTGATGGTGGATTGTAGAAGCGTAGATGTCTGGATGCCAGTTATTGAATTCAGGAGACGATAGAAACACTTTATTACAAAACACACATGTACTATAATTAAAGTAAATTGTATTCCTCTCGGGAAGGAGTACTGATAATCATCGAACATGCGCCCTACTTCGCGCAGACCGATTACACGGAGGGTAGTCAAGTCACACACTGCACAAATGATAAGCCGCGTCTAGACGTTGTGAGGCTGCAGCGCGAGGCGTGCCTCGCGGAGTGAAAAGTCTGGAGAGTCCTTAGCTCGCCTTGGTCACTTTACAAAGCAACTTCGTGCTGCTGCCGTGGCGAGGACAACACCCCGCAGTGCCTCGCCGAATTTTATGGCTTTCGACCCTCCAAGGGTTTGGAATATCATTAAGAAGTGAGAACTGTTCAGGATTTCAAATGTTTGTATCTTTTCTTCATCGTATCGAAGGGGAAGTGGTGGCAATGGATTCCTGGCGTTCCGTCGATTAAAATCATACGAAATATCATGCAAATCGCACTACCTTAACACAAGCTATTTGTATTCCTTATGTAAAAGTTGTCCGATTTACACGACATTTGTAATGATTTTCATCGGAAAACCACAAGGAATCCATCGGCGACACTTCCATATCCATACGATAAAGAATAAAGAATTATTTTATTTCTGAAACAGGCAGGTACAGGATGATTCTGGAGCTACGCCCGTCAAAAAGTTGCGGCCTGGTACCCCGTGGCGGGGACAGGCCTTCGCATTGCCTCACCCGATTTTTATGGCTTGATTCGGAAAAAGGTATGTTTCTGGGTCGAACGTAGCGAACTGAGGTCGAGCCCCCGCAGTCGGGGGTGAAATATCCCTTACAGCGTATTAAGAAATTATTTTCTTCATCATATCGAAATGAAAGTGACGCCAATGGATTCCTTATGTTTTTCTGATGAAAATCATACAAAATATCATGCAAATCGGACTACCTTGACACTAGCTATTTTTATTCCCTATGTAAAAGTTGTCCGATTTACACGACATTTGAAATGATTTTCATCGGAAAACCACAAAGAATCCATCGGCGACACTTCCATATCCATACGATAAAGAATAAAGAATTATTTTATTTCTTAAACAGATACAGGGTAATTATGGTGGTACGCCCGTCACCCCGTGGCGAGGACAACATCCCGCAGTGCCCCTCGAATTTTATGGCTTTCCGCTCTTACCGAACACTGGCCTCCTCTGACGGCACTTGAAGCGGGTTCCTGGAGTTGGGAATCACCGATAACCCGTAAATGTCCGAGTAGATTTCTTTCTTTATTAACATGTTATACTATTTTTCTCTTGTTTAGAAAATGTAGTCGTTGAATGAGAGGGCATCGTCTCGTCTTTGTCAAATATATTTCTGATGTTCGATACGATAATGAGAGGAAATACATATTCGTGATCCCGAATTTGATTGAAATTAGAGTAATAATTAGGCGAGATCTGCGATCGGCGACTCGTCTACGCAAACGAGTGCCCCCTGCAGATGCTCTGAAGATAACTTATCTATTCTGTCAGGTTGTAAAGGTCGTGAGGGGGAATTTGGGACATGAATGGACACAATTTTACGGGAAAAGTGCATCAACAGTAGCACTTGAATTGACTCTACTAGGCTAGTATACGATGTTGTCATTATATTCCTTTAATTTAATTCGCCATCCCATTTATTTGGAGGTTATGCAACCAGGCCAGTTATCGATGGTCAGTTACCAGGGTGCATTGTTAACCATGGAAATAAGGCTGAAAAAATGATCTACAGCGAACAGAACAGTGGACACAGGTAGCTCCTCCATTGATATATTTTGGCTGTTTGCCTACAGTAATACAAGAAACAAGAGTTTCCTGAAGCCAAGTACGTGAAACGTTCTACATTTTAGTAGATGTACTGCCGAGGCAACTACGTGAAGGATTTGTACCCAATCGACATCAAAAGATCGGGCAAAAATTGACTTTAACAACCTAATTAGATTATCCAACGTACCTGGTTCGCAGCGATTTGATATTAACTGATCCGCGGATGTCTTAATTTTATTAAGAATTAGAGCCAATCAATTAATTCTATCACCAGGTGTTATCCGAGAATCAGCGAGCTTACACTGAGTTACAAATTTAATCAATGAACACGGCTCGTTAAAACGCGGAATTAAATCAGTGGCTAATTATAATGGCATAAATGTACTTCAGAAAGAAATCCTATACTATTCGGGTTATTTACTCTATTGGAAGGAGTGAATTCATCGCTAAGGATAGGCAGTCTAAATTTCTGGATAGGAGTTTGCATCGGCACCGATCTTACTTAAATTATTCCGGGCCTTTTAAGAAAAGATTCGGTCCCGGGTGATTCTATTACAAAATATTCAAATTCGAAGAAATTACCACAACTCAAGCTTGGTTTGCGATTTCTCTTAAACCTTTCAACGTACTACGATATGGTGATATTTTACAAAATTTTATCGATTGTCTGCCGTGTATAACTTAATTTTTTGAATTTTAAACTTATCTAATTAGCGCGTCACCTTCTCCCGTTGGTCTGTTGCTGCTCCTGCGCCCAGGGGACGATCTCTGCAGTCCGTTGCTGCTCCTGGTAAGCCCCTTTCGTCGGTGTGCTCGGATGCTCCGAATTGTAGAATTTGATGGATCCTTACGCCGATGTGTGCCTTGTGATTCCAGGGAAGCGTGCGCGGCCACTAAAACCACCCGTTTTCGGTATTTACCCTGGCCCTTGGGGAAACCGTGCGAAAGCCCAAGAGGAAGAGGTTGCACCAATGTTCTGCGCAAATGCCGAGCCGGCAAATTACAGAAATTCTTCTTATTACGTTCCACCACTGTCACCAATTTTGTTGCGTAGATCTCCGGCTTGGCGAAGGTCCTAGGGGCTGGGTTGGTGCCCGAGGAGTGCTGAACCGCTCTGCTCGTTAATGAGCCGTCGCATAGTGTTACGAGTATATGGGCGTTTGGGACAAAACTCGTAACTTCTGAACTAATCAGTTTTCATCCTAAGTATCCTAATATTTTTTTAAAGAGAATATAAAAATCCATCGATTGGTGTATAAAACAATATACAGTTCCATTAAAAAAAATTAAGGCGATCTTGATTTTTCAGCGAATAAAAAGTTTTTTTTATTAATATTTACTTTTGCAATTTGTTGTCAATTGAATACTGACTAACTTTTGTTCGAAACATTTTTTATCAAATTATTTTTATCACGTGTATCGCGTTTGACTGCTATTTTAAAACTGAAGACAGCACTTAGGATGGAAAAGTCATGGTAGATATCGTATAAGCAATTGGAAAAAGCATATCAGATGTGTAGATTATCATAAGTGTCTTATGCACGAGGAGACCTAGAGACTACGCTAAAGGCCAGAGCGGTGAACGTCTTAATAATGATTTTGGCTACTTTTTCTGTTTTGGGCAGATTCGGTCAGTTAAAATTGACATTAATATAAAGTTTAATTTTCCCTAAATTAATATACAGGAAATCAGGGATGTACTTTTTGGTATTTGGTTTAAAAGTCCCATCGAAGTTGGTAAACATTTAACATAAAAAATTAGTACCAATTTCTAGCATTGTAAAACCAATTACTCCATTATTAAAAGATGTACATTATTGTTCTCTTAAAATATAAAAAGAATGCATATTTTTTATACTAATTCTGCATCAGATTTGGAACAGGTATCTGTATTTGTGTCAGATGAATCATTTGTTAAGATGTATTGTTTTATGTTTGGACTGCGGTTTTTTTTAATTATGTTGCATTTCTTTCTGTTCTTTGACACTGCTGGATCGAAGTTTATAATAAGTTAAGTCAACAAATCTTTATTACAGTTCTGCCTAGAATTTTTGCGGGTATGATGTTCTCGCATGTATCTAACTTCTTTATGTCTTGCCTCTATGGCTTCTTCAGACAGTTTTCCAATCGGTATTATTGATTGTGAAATAATATCTATTCCATGCTCTAGTAGTTTGTGCATGCTTACTGATATATAATACCATTTATAATTACATAAGTATAACGTTTTTGTTTCTTCTATTATCTTTCTAACTTCAACTTCATTAATTTTTTGAACACTCGCAATAACTGTTAAAATGATGCCGAAGTTTAATATTAAATTATAATTAACCCATTTTATGCTTGTACTTGTTGCGGGATCATTAAAAAATCTACGGGCGGTGTTCCCGTCATTTGTTTTTCCATATCCGGGTTTAGGTATATCTATTAATAGCTCCATTCGTTGCTTAAATTGGTCTTGGATCCTTTTTTTTAATTTCGGTGAAAATTTTTTTCTTGTTCTCTTTCCTTACCTGCCACGTTTTAAAAGGCAATCTGTATGCAATATGGAACAAATTTTCGAAACATCTAATCCATAAATGAAGAGATGATAGTCCATACTGGCACACACTTTTTGGGGAGTTTTATTGTAGGCAGCTTCTGTGTTCATTTGTTTTGATGTACAATCACAAATATAATACACCTGAGATAACATTGTTTCCGATATTACATTACAGACGCTCCCGTCTAACATGGTAAATCGTACATCATGAGAGACAATCACTGTCGTGTCGTTTCGACAAATATTAGTAGGAGTCAATTTTTTTATTGAATTTCTTATGTTACTGTACTCCTCTTTAACTAATTCTGGCGATTATTTTGCGAAAATAATTTTAAGTGGTCGACACAATGATGTTGAGGACGGAGTTTGATTTTTCCAAACAATATTTTGGCTGTCATTATCGATCATATGAATGGATACGATAGCTGATATATATGTAACGTCCCACAGGGACTCGAACTCAGCGTTACCAACCGTCGATAAAACAGAATTGTACTACATTACCACGAAACCGTCCACTTTACCGCGCAGAATTATTGTACATAATTTACGATTTAAGCAAATATTGAAGAAACAAAAGTTATAGAAATATTAGAAATAATTAACTAGAAATACTGAAAAAAGCGCAAAACAAAGTAATATGTATTAGTCGAGTAAAAAGCAAAACAATAAATAACGACGCACTGCGCATGCGCCAGGTCGCCAATTCTCGGGTATAAAAGGAGGCGCAAGCAGTACAGCGGAACATTCAAGCTACATTAAAAAAACACGCTCTTTAGTTGATGAATGCTCAGCCCTAGAGGAAGCTTAAGTTTCAACCAGTGAGATTCAGCTCGCTCCGGAGACGGTAGCGGCGGATCTCCAGTGTGTAAAAGATACTGGTGCACCTCTTTGGACTATCCATTCTAAAACTATAGGAACCTTACTTTCGCAAAGGCATCGAGCTCGCTCCGGAGACGGTAGCGGCCAAGATACTTGGTAAAATCGAGGTCTTGTGGGGCATAGGACAAAAACTCTGTCAAAAGTAACGAGCTCGCTCCAGAAACGGTAGCGGCCATTCTTACTACAGACGTTGCCAAGAGTACACGAGCTCGCTCCGGAAACGGCAGCGGCCGTGCTCTGCAACACACACATATATACTTTAGTACATAACCACGTAGCATTTAGCATCAATTAACATAAGAATAAAAAACTCATAAAAACCACAAAAACATAAGAATATATCATCGTAATTGTAAAAATTATTATCGTTATTAGCTTAAGTGTTGTTAATAAAGTCATTGTTTAGTTTAAAGTTTGGATTTAAAACCTTAACTCTTTCCCAACGAACCCCCACCTATCCTATACTCGAGGGGACGCCGTTCTCCTCTCGGGAACCTGTTAGCGTTCAGTCGTCCCCGGGCAACCGGACGTTACATATACATGAACTCATCTATTGTAGAGGAGTCAG
The DNA here is from genome assembly GCA_944738655.2 of Andrena hattorfiana. NCBI lineage: Eukaryota > Metazoa > Arthropoda > Insecta > Hymenoptera > Andrenidae > Andrena > Andrena hattorfiana. Next base: position 16,053,760 of record OX122895.1, read on the forward strand.
TAAATCTCTGTTTATACTTGCTGTGATCGGAGCTTTCATCGAAGCCGCATTTTGTGAGAAGTGTTGCAGATTTTAAGCTTATATCCAATAGTGATTCTACAATTCAGGAAACAGTTTTATCCAATAATTCTTGCACGTCAATTTCCGCACCCTTTTCATCGGCGTGGCAAGATGTCGATGCCGATTAAAACAATTGGTTTCATAGGCGTGAGATTATAAACACAACAGGTATTAAAACAAAAAAATTAACTTAGAGAAAAATTAATTGGTTATATTCGGTTATGTATTGCTCGTGGTTCCTCTCCTGAGACGGAAGACAGTATTTACGATGGAGGACTGTGGATGCATTGTATGAACAATGAGAAAAAGGCGAATGTTTAGACTAACATAAGTATCTTATGCCTTCGCGGCACGCACGAGTGGAGTCGCAGCGACTACCTACGCTAAAGGCCGGAGCGGTGAACGTCTTAATAATGATTTTGGCTATTTTTTCTGTTTCGTGCAAATTAGAGTAGTTGAAATTTAACGATCCCTAAATTAATATACAAAAAATCACGGAGGTATTTTTTGGTATTATTTTTTTAAAAGTCCCATCGAAGTTGATAAACATTTAACATAAAGAATTAGTACAAACTGTTAGTATTGTAAAAACTGACTCGGCAGTTTTGAAGGTATGACAGTATTAAATACAACTTATAAAAACCAAATGAAAAGCATAAACATTCTGCCAATGGCACTGGTTTGAAAAAATGCACCGAAATTTGTAATGAATTTCTAGTATCACTTTTGACAACAAATTAGTAAATTCAGCAGAAGTTAGGGGTAACATTGAAACCTATGTTCCTTTATTAACATTTTAAGATACAAGAATTTGTGGACCAAACATTTCGGATTCTTGACTTTTGTCCATTACGCGTAACACTGTGCGTCGTATTAATGCAGATTCACCTTCAATTGTACAGAGAGGCTGCGTTCTTTGTAGTTCTAACTGTTTTTTTATTTACATCAACTTATAGGTGGAAATATGAATTGTAACTGACAATGGAAAATCCCAAATCTGAAAATTAAAGAATTTCTGCAACTTTGTGGATATGTAGGGGATTTCCTCCTGATTACAACGCAATCTTTGTTTGCTGCCCAAATTCAGTCTAAGGGGGTGAAATTAATCCCTGAAGATTCAGCTATTTTTCGATTTTATTTTGTAACACGCAATAGAAAAAAGTTTCAAGACAAAAGTTACTTCTTTTAATTAGATCTATCAAATCGTTAATGTTTTATCAATTGTTTAAACAATTGGAAAAAATGTCATAAACAAAAATATGTAGGATCACGGAAAAAAGGGAAGCCTCGACACGGGACACGAATCCGCGATCTCCAGATTCGTTGCGCGCTGGCCAGGGCGCCTTATTAACCACCTCGGCAACCGCCGACTCCCCCGGTCTTAATGTGCGTCCCCTCTCTTATGATATGGGGGTTCCTGATACCACACTCGACCCTCCTGCGTCGACATTCGCCCTCGAATGTCATTATTCGTTGCACTTGTGTCTCTTTATTTTTCGCGTCGCAGACAACGACCGTGGGTGTCTTATTTTTCGATGCTCCCCCATCCCAGACGAGCCCCCAAATGTAGGACCATGGAAAAAAAGGAAGCCTCTGGCACAGGACTCGAACCCGTGATGATTTTCTTCGGATTCGTTACGCGCTGGCCAGCCGCCTTAACCACATCGGCTACCGCAGACTTCCCCGATTTTGGTTATTCCGAGCCCCCTCTTATTGTATGGGGGTTCCTGATCCCACAAATATTAATAATGTTTTCTAGAATTCGTTTTTTTACGTGAAACCTGAACTGGATGTTTAAATCATTATAAAACAACAAAAACCATATTTTTTTCCATACAATTTCAAGTTTTGTTGTATTGCGGAACTGTGCTCCTCGACAATCGAAGAACTTTTAATCTGCACGACGAGCAATGTTCTTCTAACATTTCTTAGGAAATAATACGTCACTTGGAACAAACCTCATTTTTTTATTTTTCTTGCAAACCAATGTTGTTACACCATTTCTTCGAATGGTATAATCACAGACCAGGTATAGAATAGACCTTTCACTCTATTGTATTTTGTGTCACTCGATTTTGGGGCTCTAGAGCCCCATTACCATTTCCGTGTCGCATCCAACGTTAACGGCTAAGCATGAAATAAGAGTGCAGCGCTATAAGCGGTAGGAATGAAACTTATAATAGCGGTAAGAATTTAGATACAGGGTGTCCCGATGTCAAATTAATACAGCATTTTTACGAGGCAAATAAAAATTTCTTCTTTTTTCTATCAATCAGCAACTCTACAGACCCATACAACGGAGAAGCACTGTACAACTTCGCTTACGACGTAACGAATCTCTGCTATCTTATAATTCCCTAATAAATTATTTGTGGACATGGGTTTATATTAACTTTTTAAACATTTTCAATTTTTTCCAACTGTAAACCCAGGATACTCTGTGTACAGAGATACACTTTCATTTATCATTTTGAACACTTCCTATAATAACTAATTAAAAAATGATTAATAAATTATGGTAATCTTATGATGTGTCTCGTATCAGGCAGCAGAGTAGTAGTGGGTCCATGCCTACATGTACGTGTAACTCTACACAATCAAGCCAGTCCGAAATCTTTAACAATTATTCCTGACTAAAGGGTTCCTTTGCGTCAAATGGCTTCTTGCAAACATTTTCCCTTTCTAACGCGCAGAATACGTTGATGTAAAAAAATTGGTAAATTTGTCGAAAAGCTACTTCCTCGCCGATTTTAATGACCTTCACATATGTTGTCAATGTCGCCATTCTGAACAACATTTCCCTTTAAACTTTTTGACGGTCGGCCTCAGTTTCGGACATATTAATAAAAAACTTTCGGCATAATGTATTGAAAGCTACCTCCACACCGATTTCAATGACCTTGACATATGTTATCAAAAACATATGAAAAACTTTCGGCATAATATATTGAAATCTGTTTCATAACTGACGGTATTAGTATTGGTTGGGGTTAGATTATGACCGGGGCGCGTAAAGGATGGTACCGCAGAGGAGAACATGTGTTAAACTCGGTAATAATTCTTGTGTTAAGTAAAGTTTTTTGCGAATATTTCGTAAACCAAAGCCAACCGCCAAAAAGGTTAAAGGGAAATGTTCAGAATGATGACTTCGACAACATATGTGAGGGCCATTGAAATCGGTCAGGAGGTAGCTTTTCGGTGGTTTTAGTGGGTTCGAGTCCCACGTAATCCTCGGCCCGCCCCCGCGGGCTGAGGGTATCCGTGGGGATTTCCACCGAGTTAACAAAAAAAAGACCTATCACGGAATGTAATTTTGTGTCACACGCTCGGGGGGCTCGCGAGCCCCCTTACCATTTTCGTGTCACACCCAACGTTATCGATTCAGTCTAAAATAAGATTACAATGCTACGAGTGGTAGGAATTGAAATTAAATCTTATCGGAAACGTTTAAAATCTAAAACGGCATGAACGTTAAGACTAATTTCAAGAAACATGTTGCATAATTCCGTTTACTAATACATTTTGATAGAAGCATAATTTGCACTTATTTCCATAAATTTCGATTAGAAATATTATATAAATACAACCACGTAATAAACATTTGTACAGTCTCTTAGTTAGGTTATATTTTCGGTCACTTCGAAGAGTGGATTTTCTGTCCTCGAAGTGACAGAAAATATACTTAACCTATATGCTACAGGATAATAAATGTTTATTGGATATTTCGTTCTTTTGGGCTACATTTGTGAACTTTTTATGACTTAACATCCTTCCAAAATATTATTATTACGCCTCAACGATATATTTATGAAGTCGATGAGTGTAATTATTCGTGGTTAAGAAATCAAAATTTCCTATTCATAACGTCATTTTTTTAATACATTTCATCGAAATAATAAGTTTTAGCTTAATTTGTTTATGTTTGCCAAATTCATGCCTTTTATTAGACTCTACTTGATTTTAGCATCAATTTTCATGTTTACAGATTTGTATGCTTGATTAGAGGTGTGACTATCGATTATTGATAGATTATCGATATCTTATTGATATTTAACAATATATCGACAATATCGTTAAGATATCGTTAAGACGAATAGATCTATTCGCCTCTTCTAGAAGAGGCTGAGGTAGAATATAACACACTTTGTTGCAGCAACGATGCAAATAACAATTTTAAAGACATTGTAAAGCAACGATACATATTCATACTTTTAAAGATATCGCTTTCGATACTCAGCGGCTCAGCACCGATGTTATCGCCCATTCACAACGGTGTTCTTCGGTTCTAGATAGCGCCGTGAATGGGCCCAGCACCGGTTTTTACGGTGCTCAGTTTTCGAGCACCGTTGCCAACGGTACAGACCTTTTTCCGCTTAGAATGCAACGCATTAATAATTAGAATCTATTTGTTTGTATTTGAATTCACGGCGCTGTCCAGCACCGAAAAACACTGAATGGGCTCAGCACCGATATTTTCGTCCGTTCACAACGGTGTTTTTCGGTGCTGGATAGCGTCGTGTATGGACCCAGCAACGCTTTCTACGCTGCTGACCTTTTTTCGTGTATACCTCAGCTGATTTCCCAGGTAGCACACGTCGTCTATAAGTCGTGTGCTATCTGGGTCTATTCACGTCAACGATATCTTAACCATATTATCGATATATCGAAATATCGATAACATTTCGATAGTCACACCTCTACCTCAAAATGACAGAAATTATAACCTATATGCTATACCCAATTTCATAAATATACCGTTGCGGCGTAACAACGATATTTTGGAAGGATGTTAAGTTATAAAAAGTTCACAAATGTAGCGTAAAGGAACGAAATAGCCAATAAACATTTATTGTCATATAGCATATAGGTTATATTTTCTGTCACTTCGTGGAGGAGACTACATAATAATCACACGCACCCTACATTAGTGGTAGTTGGAACGATATTTCTGAGGTTGGGTACGCGGAAAATTTGACTTGCGGTCCCAAGCGGGAATAAAGTTCATTAAATTTCATTAAATTCTTTATATTTAGTGGGATTATTACTAGGGACTGTAGCCGTAATTATTTCTTTTATATTTCGAAGAACTGTCTTTAAATGTTTAAATAATTACTTTAAGCCACCCTGACATTCAATTGACTAACCTGCTAAGAAAACTATTAAAAATGTTATATTACGCGGCTAAATACATGCTTTTCTGACTTCCTTTCTTCCATAAAATATGGTAAGATCGGATTTTTCGAGTCGGTCTTATAAACGTTTTACAACATTTACGCTTGAGACAACGCAATACAGCATTTCCTCTAGTTCCTATCACTTTTCTAAATATGGAAACATAGATATCAGGTTTACATAGATTTCTAAAATTGTTCAGAAGCTACCGACTCTTTATAACAACATGTTGGTCGGCGCTTGGAAGGAATACAGGGCCATTAATATGCAGTATCCTCTAATGGAAAAATAATTTTTCAATATTTTTATCATTATGCAAACATCTGTATTGTATGTCAGATTTGTCTACTAACATGAAACCAATTACGACGCAGTTTGGTATGAGGATGGTACGGCAAAAAGTTGGTACAGAAAGAGGAAAAATAATAACATATTTTTTTAAAATCCAGAAAATAATACGATAGCGAACGTTCAGTAGATGTGTGGCCTTTTTCTCATCGATTGTTGAGGTCAAGGCCATCGAAAAGTTCGTCTTTTTTTTTAAACAGACGCCGTTCCCAGAAACGCGATACACCTGAAGGCAAACATCAATGCGACTTAAAATGTCTTGCAAGCAGAGCTCGCTAAATCAGGCGTTTGCTCTTAACGAATCTTTACCAGTTCGTAACACTTGTCAAGCCAAATATGCCAATAACAGTTTTTGCAAGCAAATGGCTAAAACTTAACAGTATATTAACAATTAAAATTGCACCGTCTCTAACATTCTTAAGTATGTACATCTGTATGTATGTATGTATTTCCTAAGTAATGAATAGTTTGGTGCATCGGTTGAGTTCTGACAGAGGTAAAACAGCTGATGCGTTGATACTTTGTCTCGCTCCGTCTTTCGGACTTCTAATACTGCATCCTTCACGTGCGCGACGGGCCTAATCGCTTATTTATACGAAAAAAATTATTCGTGCCACAGCGCGTTCGCGCGGCCAGGTACCTAGCGATCAGTAGCCAAATGCGGGAATGCGTGTAGGACGAAACCATCTATACTATTGAAAAATTAAATTTTTATATTTTCTGTTTTATTTTCATCGCGGTATTTGTAACATATTGTATGACATTTTCCGGATGAAAGGAAAGCCAAACACGACACCCAATCCGTTGCTTATACATTATTCTCCTCTTTGTCCTATAAAGTGATAATGTAAAAATTTATTTAATAACTTACAATTAGAATTTAAAGTATATTTGGAGACTAGTAAGAACGGTATCTCAAGAATACATTTCTGCTTTGATTGTATGCTTGTTGTTGATATAGGTACATTGAAAAAAACAATTAAACCGTAAAAAATTAGTTTAAAGAGTAAAACCAATGAAAAAATTAAACAGTGCAACATGGACTTGAACTCACACCCAAGAAAAACGAAGTCAGAATTTTTTTTAGAACTTACACTCATATCGAAGCCCAAGTATATTTTTGCGGATCACTATATGGATTACCGTTTGGCCTTTGTTTTTGTAAAGGCGAGAAGAAAACGATATACGCAATTTAGTTTTTGCGTAAACTTTAACAATATTTTCCGTCGCAACGGTGCGGCACATGTGTTTTTTTAAAACTTTTTTCTGTTATTGAGTGGAACACGTTGATGTAAAAAGAATTTAACTTTAATTGTCAATGTCGTAACCAATTCTGCGGCAATTTTTTTACAAATGTCCACCGAACCAGAAGTGTAGATTAATTCCCGAAAGCAGTGTTCATTAGATATTCTACAAAATGAACGAATAGAAACATTCGTATCTCACATATATCTTGTAAATATTACAATACACTGATATGCCCGTGACAGGGTATTTGCTAATACAGTCGAACCTCGATAACCCGAACCACGACAACTCGAAAAACTCTATAAGACGAAAGTTTTCTTCATTCCCTTCCGCTCCGCTGTAAACACCTCTACAACTCGAAATAAAATTTTCTTAACTGGGATTACATTTTGCATGTTAAATTATGTATTTCACCTTTACAATTCGAATTTGGAAGAACTCCGACCTCTACGAGTCGAAATTTACTTCTACATATGTATTACGAAATTGCGTACAAAGATCTCAAACTATTGAGGGCAATGTTTTCTATGCATTATTCACGATTAAAAATGCTATTGATTTACAATACACTAAAAGACTGGCAAAAAGCAAAATCACAATTATTTTTAATATGTAATGAAGAGTAATATTTCTAGCATAAAATGTGTCTTATAATTATTTTTATATATGTAGGTATATATGCAGTGCTGGATTTACCCTTAGGCTAAGAAAGCTGAAGCCTAGGACCCTGTTTAGCTGGGGGCCCCTCATTCTAAATATTTTCTTCGAAAAATTAGCATTTTTTTATATTATCTTTATTAACTTGTATCTTTAATGTTTATTTATGTTAATGTTACGTTTAGTTTTGATATTCAATGTTAATTTTGAAATTAAATTCTTATTTAGATTATACGAGTATTATGATAAAAAAGTCAAATCAGCGTCATTGTATTTTTTAGATTTAACCGAGAGCCCACCAAATATTTAGCCTAGAGCCCCTGAATGGTAAATCAGGCTCTGATTAAATATTAGGCCACTGTGATATTATTGCATAATAAATATGTGTGAAACAATGATAGTAAAAGAATTGTGTGGTTTCACTGTGTGAAGAATGATTTAAAGCAGTGTAAGAATATGTTGAATTCTACGGCGGTGCTTCTCGCGTACGTGCGGCCACGCGCTCAGCTGCCCTAGCTGACTGGGATTTAATGTTTAAACACCGCGCCCCAGAAGTCGGATCTTCCTGAATTTCGACGGCCGATATCTCGAAAATGAATCTCCAGAAAAGAGCGTTTGTTTGTTTCTTTTCTTGCAACGCGTTTCTTTTGTTCGGTGGTCGGCTATGGGCGACACCGTTCAACGATCATCAGTCGAAACAAAGTCAGTTTCCTACAAGCCGTCTAGAAGATTGGTATTCGCAGCAGTCTTGTTTGTGTATCCAAGTCAGTATTAGGTAAAACTTCTCTACGCTTTATCATTTGCATCATTTGATTCTTTTCTTCATTCATTAATTTGTATATTTATCAGTAATGGAGAATCAGGCTCGTAAAACCCATTATAAAAAATGTGTATATCCTAATTGCAATTTAGTAAACCGTAATGTAACTGACGGTACCAAATTCAATTCATTCCCGGTAAATGACAATGATAGATGCATAACGTGGCTGGTTAACTGTGGCTTAGATGATTGGGTGGAAATGACTAACGCGGAATTGAGAAAAAAGTGTATATGTAGCCGGCATTTTTTGAAAAGTAGTTTTTACGTATCCGGGCAATTACGGAAAGATGCCGTGCCTAAAATGTGTTTCAACGATACCGATAGCGACGTAAGTATGGAAATTGAAGCCAGTTCATCAACAGAAGAACGGAATAATTTGGAGGAACGGTTGATGGAAATGGAAAAACAGTTAAAGCAAGAGAAGAATAAATTTAATATTCTTCGCTTACAAGTACGGGCGAAGTGCAGAGTAATCAATCGTTTAAAAGATAAACTTTCTTCAGGTAGTATAAATGATACATGCTTGAAGAAAGCGATCGCGAAAAAACCTTCTGGGTTTATTTGAACTTTTATATGTTTACTATTATTTAAGTCGAGGAAACAAATTTATACACGTAGCGAACAGCAGATTTGCATGATAATGCACTACACTTCGCCAGCTTTGTATAATAAGATGCGCGAAGTTTTCGGTTTTCATCTTCCGAGTCCAGTTACAATCATTCGGTGGTTCGGGAAAATAGATATCTGGCCTGGCATATGCCAACCTTTGTTTACCGCGCTCAAAATTAAAGCTGCATATATGGGACCCGCAGATCGTAATTGCGTACTCCTGTTTGATGAAATGGCAATCAAAAAATATCTAGACTTCCATCCAACTAAACAAATCATTGAAGGTTTCGAAGACTTGGGATCTTTGGGTAGAAATTTAGCGATGGGTACACAGGTTCTTGTTTTTATGCTACGCGGGCTATTCACGAATTGGAAACAACCACTGGCTTTCTTTGTTTCAAAATCAGGAGTCAAGAGAGACGCTTTGTCTACAATTTTAGATGAGATTTTAGATGCTTTGCATGCAACTGGTTTAAAAGCCAGAGCGGTTGTTTCCGATCAGGGAAGCAGTAATCAGAGCATAGCAAAATCCATATTTTGAACGAAATGGCCAAAAAATTTATTTTTTGTTTGATTTTTTACATTTATTTAAAAGCATTAGAAACAATTCATTGAAGCATGATTTTTCAATTAATGGATCTATTGTTTCGTGGTCCAATGTAATATGTTTGTGGAATTTAGAAAAGGACAAAAATACTCGAGCAGCTTACAAATTGTCCGAGAAGCATGTAAGGCCAAATTCTTTCGATAAAATGAAATATAAGCTAGCTCTCCAAGTTTTCAGCAAAAGGGTATCGTCTGCTCTGTTCACCGCTTCATTAACAGGTAACATAAAAACAACAACCGTTCAACACACGGCTAGTTTCTTTGAAACCTTAAATGATTTGTTTGATAATTTGAATAGTAGATCAGCCCATGATCTCAACCCAAACAAGTGTGCTCTTTCGCGACTTTATTACAATGTTCAAAATAATTTAATTTCACAATTAAATGAAATGAACAATTGGTATACGATGACTCCTAATGGTTTGAAAGCACCTCCATGTTTCTTGGGGTTACGACAATCTATAAATGCCACTCTGCAACTGTGGAATGATTTAAGAGAAGAAGGTATTACATTTTTACTAACGTCGCGACTTAACACGGATCCAATAGAAAACTTCTTCTCTGTTCTGCGGATGCATGGTGGCACTCACAACCATAATCCCTCAGTAAAAGCGGTGCGTCTTGCGATCAGAAAAAATATTTTATTAAGTTTGGATCATAGTTTAGATACTGGAAATTGCATGCGAGATTACGACGCACCGTTATTACCGGGAGATTCTATATCACAATATGAACCAGCCACGTTGTTACCTGATGCTGCATTACATGATATTGAAGAGTACACCGATGATGATAGTATTAGTACAGATGTAGACATTGAGATTAATATTGATAACCTATCAACATCGGTGTGCTCCTTAGAATCATGTGCGCTTGAATATTTTGCTGGGTACATTGCTAAAAAAAGTGTCAAAAAGTCGCGGTGTGATATATGTTATACCACATTCATTGATAGTAACAGTAGCTTTTGTCGCAACGAGCAAATACTAATATCTTTTCGTGCATATATTGTTGCAGATAATGTTGATTTTGGACACCGTTGCGTTCCAACGCAACAGTTTTCGTTTATTTTTCGTATTATATCTAAAGTTTTCGATGTTCATTATCCCGCGTTACGCAGCGAAGCATTCATATTGGACAAACTATTTTCGATTATCTCCTGTGTAGTGGAGGAAAAATATCCAAAGTGGTTTACTCAAGATGAATGCGCTGCTCATCGTAAAGAAATGGTGTATATAGCTTTAACGGTAAAAATACACAAAGATACAGTATGGCTCGGCGAGCAATTAAGATGTGTGGGAGCATCATTACGTAAAAACTATTCAAAATTATCGACATTAAAGCATGTTTGAAAACTTTGTCTTTTTTTAACAAGTCCCTGCCCTACCTTTTTGCTTCTATCTTCATTCATGCTCATTCTATATCTTTCACCTTATGCTTTTGCTGTATATTTTGGCTTATGCTGTATATTTTGGCTTGTGCATGATTTCGAGTATTTTCAGTGTTATTATATTATTCGGTGGAAGGTTTTATTTTTCTAAAAAATAAGTTACTTTTTTCTTGTCTTTTCCTTGTTTTCGGTGAATGGTTTGGATTTGTATTAACATTGAACATACTCTGGGATGGCGAAGACCTTCTTTCACGCCTTTGCGTGGCCCACCCCGTTAACTCTATTGCTTTATTTTTTTAAATCTATATTAACCTGACAAACTATAAAGCGATAGAGGAACTAAGATGAAAGAAAGACAGAGCATTTGTGGATATTTGATAGAACTTTAATAATGATCTCAAGCTCCGTAAATATGATATATAGGGTACTTTGGTACTTGAATCCGTAGGCGATATCAATCGATTCCAACTTTAAACCAATAATTATGTACTTAGCAGCCTACGGTTCAAAGATCTTTGCTCCACACGTTACACCAGGTCTGTCTACAGTCCGGAATATATTGGATTGGTGCAGAATTATCAGGCGTTTGTATTGGCGGGTTATTTGTTAATAAAAATTCGCCGGTCTTTCAAGCAAATGGGAAGCAGTTATTGAAGTAGATGGTGACTACGCTCTGGAATAATCATTTCAAAATGTTATTGTTTAATTTTTCTGTTTCTTTTTTTCATAATAAATATTGTTTAAGAAACGCCTGATAATTATGCACCAACCCAATACATACATACAGTGGCTCACAGCCATAATCGTACACTCTTTAAAATCGCATAACATTTTTAAAATTGGTCCAAACGACTTCAGTTTTTTTTTGAGAAGCTAGAACGATTAGTTTGCTAAGTGGCGTGTTTCGTCGTTTTGAAAAAATTGCAATTGGTCGGAATAGCAAAAAAAATAGTAAAGGTCGTTTTTTCCCAACTTTTTCCTGAGCCTGTAATGAACATTAAAAAAAGACCTTTTACAGATTTAAGTAAGTTGTATACATGTCTAAAACTTCATCAAAATCGGTTAACGTTGCTCCGAGCTATAAACGCATAAAGATCGCAGAATAAGATCGAAAATCGCGAAATTCCCAAAATTAGCGAAAAAAAATGACCGAAAAAGAAACGACCTTTACTATTCTTTTTTACTATTCCGACCAATGGCAATTTTTTTCAAAACGACGAAACACCTCACTTAGCAAACTAATCCTTCTAGCTTCTCAAAACAACTCAGGTCGTTTGGATCAATTTTAAAAATGTTATGCAATTTTAAAGAGTGTACGGTTATGGTTGTGAGCCACTGTACATACACTAGCTTTGCTACATACTCGACTTCGCCCGAAATTTAAATTCTGATTTTCTAAAAAAAAATTTTTAATTTTTTTTTAAAATAGTTACATTCATTTGGATTAGCCAGGCATACTGAGGCACCTTTTAAGGTGTTGCAAGAGTTTACCGCTCAAATGTTTTTAGACGACAGACAAATACACAAGCATAATCTTTCTGCTTTATATATTTAAATACATTATATCGAAAAGTATAATAGTCCAAATGGATAATTTTAACTAACACTATTAATATTGTTATTTAAAAGATCTCTTCCCTAATACTTTATACATTTTATTCTTTTTACAGCCTAAGATGCTATATAAGGAAGAAATTATGACCGTGAGAAGAATTATTTTTGTCTTTTGTATGCTATCTTTTAATAAATAAATAAAAAGGGAATATTTCATATAAAAAAGAGTTCGTTTCTCTCACCACCTTCTCATATGTATAGGGTTACCATAATTGCCAAGCATTGATACGGGACGTTTAAATGCTAAACAAGTAAAATATGAAAAAAGTGGGTAGGTAGTGATTTATTTTTAGGGTTGCCATAATTGTCAAGCTTTGATACGGAACATTTAAATGTTAATTAAATAAAACATGAAAAAAGTGGGTAGGTAATGATTTATTTTACTCTGTAAAATATTTCACGGGAGCAGTGAAATACGGGACAGTCCTGTATATACAGGACGTATAGCAACTCTACATATGTACATACCTACTTGCCCGAATCACGTCGTATTTGATTTTCCTTTTATTAAAAAAATCTCACTAATATGCCGTAAATGGTCGAATCGAGCCGGAACAGAGAATGTAAAAATTTCACCTTATGATTAGCTTAGCATGTGTACATACATGTTTTCCGCTTTTAGCTACTGATTACGGCTTTTGCAGAATTTATAGAAGAAAGTAAAATCTAGAAGCCTAGCTTGTCCGTGGACCGACATCGACATGCGAAAATCAGACGCACGGAGAATGCAAGAAGACAATGTAATATTATACTTTGTTGCCGCTGCCAGAATGATCGTTTGTCGCGTAAAGGACCTCCGTGCTGTTTCCCTCCCATTTTATCTCACACGCGAGTCGCGACGTCCGTAAAACAGAACCTTTTTTTTACTTGTGCTTTAAAAAATACCATAACTGTTTTCTCATATGTTCATATCTAGGAATAATAAAAACAGACCTTAACGCAAGCGATACGCTCGGGTACTTACATCGGAGATGTTCTTCACAATTTTTAAATCCATACAATAGTTAATAAGGAAAGGGCCAATCAATTTGTAACGAAACGTAGAGTTTTAACTACTAATCTATCGTTCCCAAGTAATAAATAAACTATTGCAAAATGTCCTCGGGTGCCAAAAACTACGAATATAAATTTAAAAAAAACGTTTGGATTCCTTGTTTTCAATGATTTATACGTGTCGTAGGATGGGCACCGTCTATATAGACATGCGCGGAGTGCAGAGATTTGTGGGAATGTCAGTAACAGCGTCAATTTTTAATATTTTTCGACATACGACTCGCGAAAATGTTAGTTAAGTGTTCCACTACACGTAAAGTACTAACAATCAATGTCATCTTGCAATTTATAGCTTGTATAAGCTTTCAAGAAGAGCCATATTTCGGCGTCATATAGTCTCCAGATCACCGAAATAGATTTTCGGAGAAAAATCCACGTGAATCCTCGTGAGTCACTGACAAACCGAGCCAATGCGTAGCATAACAAAAGCCTGGCCTCTGTCAAACTCTCACTCTAAACAAGTCACACGTATACAAGCACGCACACCTTTCAGCATTTCAACACATTTCAGAGTAGTTCCTAAGTTGGACGCTGTTCATGAGCAGAGGCCGCTAAATTCAGTCATCGAGTTATGGGTCGGTAATACAGTTTGGGTGGTGACACGAAGTCCCATAAGGTGATAGGTCTATTCTATACTTCGTCGATGCTTCTATACTTTTCTTGGTGATACCGGCAGCTTTACCTGTTGTAACGAGTTATATCGGTGGGACGCGAATCTTCCCCCCACCACGCGCGCCTGGCGCAGACCTGGCCGGTCCCCGTTGTCATCTAGTCAGAATAAAACCCCTTTGCCAAGCTCACCTTGTTTTGGTCCACCCGAACCTCCGCACGATAGGTAACCCCCGCGGAATAAAGGTTACATTTGGCGCCCGAACAGGGACCTGTGTCGTCTACCGAGCGGATGACCAAGGTGAGCTGGGTATACGGGCTACCGAAAGCCGAACTCGCGGCGTGGGCCGAAGAACGCGGAATCGACCATACCGGGGATCTCAACACATTGAGAGCCCGTGTAGTGGCACGTATAAGAAAGACCGCCATGGACCAAGGCAACCACGGTCTACCCGAGGTCGCAATTAACATCGACTCTCCACGCCATGACGAGGAGGTGCCAGACAACCCACCGATTCAGGGGAGGGCCACTGCCCAAGAGGCACCCCCGAGGAACTTTTTTCCGGAACCCGACCACAAACCAACAACCGAGACAGCCGCCCCGGCAACATCCTCCGATACCTACCACGTGATGGAACGGGTAAAGGTCGATTTACACTATACAGCACGGACCGGCACGTACCGGCAACGGCGCGGTCCGTCACCGACACGTAATATTATGCATGCATCTACACTGCTCCGGCAACAGTCCGGCAGTTCACGTTTAGAAGTCGAAATGAGCAGATCAGATAGTGACGAGGAATTGGTTCTCCTAGCCTTACTTTTAGACGAAGAGGATGCCGCAGCAAAAAGGGGAAAAAAGCGAAATAGAATTTGGGTACACCCAATATTGAAAAAGAGAAAAGTCGATGGGGAGTATTGGACTTTATTCAATGAATTATTAAAATACGATGATAAGTTTTATCAGTACTTCAGAATGTCGCAATGCAAATTTTTTGAATTGCTGAAATGCATTGAACCTGGGTTACAAAAACAAGATACGTCGTTCCGTGAAGCAACCTGTGCTGCATGCGGTCTCTGCCGTTTACTGGTTTACACTGTCAGACACGCGACGAAACGTTCCGACGCGGACCGTTACGAACCGGCAAAACATTCTTCGCGACAATGTCGGCTGGCGTCGGTTCGTGCCGTAGACGGAACGTTGCCGGTCGGTGCCGGATAGTGTAAACAGTCCCATTTAAAACGCATGTTACAATGATTTGTCGTGCCGGTGACGGACCGCGCCGTGCCGGTACGTGCCGGTCCGTGCCGTATAGTGTAAATCGACCTTAAGACGGTGGGGCGGCCATTACGACGGCGGTAAGGGAGCGGAGGACTTCCTCGACCAGCTACAAGATCTACGGGACAGCTACGAGGTCACTCCGGACCAGATGCTGCGTTGCCTTCCCGGAATACTAAAAGGATCGGCGCTCCAGTGGTTCCGAAACGAGAAGGCCGACCTCCCCACGTGGGACGCTTTCGTAGAGGCATTTCGGCAGACGTATCTGCCGAGGCGACGACAACACGAGCTGGAAATGTCCATCCACCAACGACGTCAACACCCAGGCGAGAAAGCCCGTGAGTTCGCCACCGCCCTCCGGACGCTTATGCGCCGTCACGGGCAAATGTCCGCCGCCACACAGCTGGACTGGTTATACTCCAACCTTCTGGTGGAGTACCGCCACTACATAAAGCGAACGGACTTCAGCTCGCTCTCCGGACTCCTCGGCCTGGCCGCCAATTACGAGGCGCTGCGAGAAGAAGCGTCCAGCAGCACCCCGGCCCAGCCACACGTGCCAAAACCCAGCCTCGCAGAAGTTGGAAGCCGGTACAACCGGGACGAGTGCTGCTGGAACTGCGGCCAGCGCGGCCATTTTCGCCGGGAGTGTCGCCGGCCGGGGCGGCGATTCTGCAGCAGCTGCGGGACGGAAGGCCGGCTCAGTCGAGAATGCGACTGCTCCCCGGCGGCGGGAAACGACAATGGGTCCGGCGGACAAGGCCCCGACCGGACCACCCAAACTCAACGGCCCCAACAACCCCAGCAACCGATAGCCGCCCGTATTTGCCCGTAAATCTCTACGGCCGGGAGTTCCAGGCTCTGCTAGACACGGGAGCCTCCCTCTCATATATTAATCGAGAGGTAGCGACTTGGTGCAGGCAAAACGGCGTCCAAACATCCGGCACGGATCGGTGGGTTCAAGTCGCTAACGGCGCCACCGCAGCACTGAACGGAGAAATGATAGTGGGGACAGTCGTCGGAGATTATGAACTTTCCCTTACGTGTGGGGTACTCCCCAATCTCACGCAAGACGTGATCCTGGGGATCGACGCGCTCCACGCCCTCGGACTCACGGTACAGGTCCGGGGCATGCTATGGAGCCCAACGGACGAAGCCACCGCCTTCGAATTGACCTCCGGTCTCCAGGGATGCACCGTGGAACAAACACAGCAACTTGAGACGTTCCTCGTTAGCGAGTTACAGCACTTCGATAGGCTACCAGGGCTCACCCACATGGCAGAACATCGCCTTCGGCTAAACGCCGGGGCCGAGCCAGTAAAACACCGTGTCACACCGCGCAACCCCGCCATGCAGGCGATAATCAACGAGGAAGTAACTCGAATGCTCGCAGCGGGTATAATCGAACCATCTTCCAGCCCGTGGAGTTCACCGGTCGTCATCGTTACGAAGAAGAGTGGAAAAAAGGTTCTGCATCGACTTCCGACGAGTGAACAACGCCACCGAAAAGGACGCGTACCCACTGCCCCAGGTCCAGGCTACGCTAGAGAAATTGCGAGGGGCCAGATTTATTTCCACCCTGGATCTGGCTGACGGGTACTGACAAGTTCCCCTCGACCCAGATAGCCGGCCCATCACTGCATTCACCGTACCGGGGTGAGGACTTTTCCAATTTAAGGTTATGCCTTTCGGACTACACTCCGCCCCGGCAACCTTCCAGCGCCTGTTGGACCAGGTCATCGGACCCCAGCTGGAGCCCCGAGCGTTCGCTTATTTGGATGATATTATAGTGCTCGGGGAAAGCTTCGAAGAACACCTCGAGAACCTGAGGGAGGTTCTCCACCAGTTGCGGGCGGCAGGACTAAAACTCAATAAGGATAAATGGCAGTTCTGCCGCACCGAGCTACAATACCTTGGGCACACCATCACCAGCGAAGGCGTGGCCACAGACCCCGAGAAGGTACGAGCCATTGCTCTGATACCCCCACCCACGAACGTAAAGGAGCTTCAAAGGTTCTTAGGGATGGTCTCGTGGTATAGGAGATACATCCCCCGTTTCTCGGACCTCGCCGCACCACTAACCCGCCTCCTCAAGAAGCAGCAAAAGTGGACCTGGGACCCGGAAGAAACCACGGCCTTTGCCGTGCTCCGTCAACGATTGTCCGTCGCCCCCGTCCTAACCGACCCCGACTTCGACCAGCCGTTCACCCTACAGACCGACGCCAGCAACGAGGGACTCGGCGCTGTTCTCACGCAGGAGGTAAACGGAGAGGAAAGGGTCATCGCTTTCGCGAGGAGAACCCTCAACTCCGCCGAGCGTAATTATAGCGTGACGGAGAAAGAGTGCCTCGCGGTCGTATGGGGCATACGCAAGATGCGACCGTACCTCGAGGGGTACCGCTTTACAGTCCTGACCGACCACCAGTCCCTAAAATGGCTGAAGACGATGGACAATCCCTCCGGCCGTTTAGCCCGCTGGGGCCTGGAGCTCCAGCAGTATGATTTCGCCATCCAATACCACCGGGGAACCACCAACGTCGTCCCGCCAGCCCGAAGAAGGACCACCCCAGGAGGAAGCCGACAGCCTGGATGTGACCACCGGGTGCGCGTGGTACGACCGGATGAAGGCCGCCACCGAGAAGGAGCCATACCGCTACCCGGAGTATCGGGTGACGGGGGGTCACCTTTACCGGCACATTTCGGACACGCACGGGCACCGGTCCGAAACCGAATGGAAAATGTGCGTTCCCCAGCCACTGCGGAAAGCCGTGCTTCAAGAAACGCACAACGACCGCTGGACATCTGGGGATCAGCAAGACCGCGGCCCGTTTGACCAGGCAGTATTTTTGGCCAGGGATGATCCGTGACGCCAGCCGACACGTACGACGTTGTCAAAAGTGAATTAAAATATAAGGCGTTCCAACAGGCACCAGCGGGCGGCATGCAGACCACACCAGCTGCAAATCCCTGGGAGGTGGTGGCCGTCGATCTTGTTGGACCCCTGCCACGGTCAACGAAGGGGTTCACGATGTTGGCCGTGATGCAGGATAAGTTCAGCAAATGGGTTGAACTCCAGCCATTACGACAGGCCACCGCCCCAGCCGTGACCAAGGCCTTCAAGGAGAGGGTGGTGCTCCGCTTCGGGAGCCCCAGACGCGTCATCTCGGACAACGGGAAACAATTCGTGAGCCGAGACTTCACCGAAATGCTCCGGGGGTACGGGATCGAACACCGCCAGACCCCTCCGTACACACCCCAGTGTAACCCCGTGGAACGGGTCAACAGGGTGATCAAGACCATGATCGCCCAGTTGACCGATGAAAACCACCGAGAATGGGACAAGTGGCTGCCCGAGATAGGTTTCGCCTACAACTCCGCTCGACACGACTCTACGGGGTACTCCCCGGCTTACTTAAATTACGGAAGGGAGCCAGCCACCCCCGGGGCACTCCATCAGCCGACCGCGGACATCGCGGAGGAAGAGGACGAGGTCCAGTACGCCGCGCGATCCGAAGATCTGGACCGTCTACAAGAGGCCATACGCCTCGCCCGCCACACACAGTCCCAGGCCACGGAGACCCAGAAAAAGGCCTACAATTTAAGGAGGCGAAATTGGCGGCCCCGCATTGGGGAAAATGTTAAGCTTCGGGAGCACCCGCTGTCCTCCTCGGAGAAGAATTTCGCGGCGCAACTGGCCCCTAAATTCTCGGGCCCGCGCCAAGTACGCGAGTACGTCGGGCCAAATTTAGTGGTACTACGGTGCGGGCGGAAGACCAAGAGAGCACATCTCCAGGACCTCAAGCCGTGCGAGGGGGAGGAGGAGGATCCCCCCTCCGCGAGGCCTCGCTCGGAAACACCTCGTCCCACCGCGAATAGCACCGCAAACGCTGACGACGCGACAGTCGCGAAACCCAACAGCCACGGCAACAGCCACTAAACGAGACCACGAGAGGGCCACGGAGATAAAGACAACAAGACCAATTTCGCGCTGGCGAAACTGGCACAGTACGAATGATACGACCGCGGAAAGATCAAAATCGACAGAAGCAATTCGGAGCGCTACCAGGCAACAGGCTGAAGCCGAAAATGCCACGGCCGAGAATAGCGCACGAGGCAACCAGGAAGCGATACCGTTGAGGCGCGAGAACACAGTCCGTCCGCTGGAGTGCCGAGTGAAACCAGCGGAGGCCGGGGTCAGACCAACCGCCCCGGCCGCGAGGAGGAGGTTGGATTTTGGAGGCCCGCCACCACCGGCGCGGGGACCGCCGCAGAAGACGCGGGGACCGCCGCAGAAGACGCGGACGCCCCCACGATCAACAGCTGCGACAAAGCTCACGATACTGGAGGCCGTGGAGAGTAGTCGGCTCCCACAGCTGGAGGCGCCGGGGAGGGAACGGTCGCGATCGCAAATAATAAGCGACATCCGTCTCCCACCACCAGACCCGAGAGGTCCCGGAGCCTCCATCCTGGAGTCGCTGCTCCAGGCACCAGCTCCGCCGTGGCCAGTAATGGCCACCCCGCCGCCGCAGCAGCCGCCACGGACACCACCGCCCCGACTGTAGCCACCGCCGCAGCAGAGGGCGCCACTGCAACCTGCCGGACCACCGGCACCTCCGCCGCAGCTGTCGGGCTTGGAACGGCCACCGAGGGGGACTACACACCCTCAGCCGAGACCAAGCCAGCAGGCACCGCCACCCCAGGAGCACCGAGCCCCCCAGCCCCAGCAGCAGCAGACGGCACCGCCACACCAAGCCCCGCCACCCCCACCGAGGGAGCCCCAAGCCCCGCAACCCTTGCCACCGACCACCGGGCCAGCCCACCAGCCAGCACCAGTCCCCCCACCAGCCGTGCCCTTCACGAGCTCCAGCCGGCCCACCCCGACCACCACGGGAGCCCCATGGCGGTTCACCCCCGACCCCCCGGAGCTGCGGATAGACGTCCCGGCCCTCCGCGAAGGGCAGAAATTCCGGGTACCCACCCCAGGAGGGTACCTGGAATTCAAAATGCTGCGAAGGCAGCAGCTCCGGGTGCGGTTCGGACCACCACTCCGACCGTGAGGCAGACCCTCCGGCATCTAGGCCGGATAGTTTTAAGTTGGGTGATGGGTAGTACATAAGTTTGTACATAGTAGGTTTAAGAGTGGTGGTGGGTAGCAAGTAAGTTTGTAAATAGTAATTTGTTAAGACCATGTATATAAGAGGTGGGGGAAGATCGCGTCCTCCGAAGGGAGAGGGAGATGTAACGAGTTATATCGGTGGGACGCGAATCTTCCCCCCACCACGCGCGCCTGGCGCGGCCCGCCGCTGCCGAGTGCGGGCGCGAGAGGGCCGCGCCCCGAGCGGCGCTCTCGCTCGCGAAATTGTCACGGCGCCGCTTATTGGCAAGCGCGGCGGGCCCGTCAGGCAGAGTCTACCACGAGCGTTGCAGGCGAACGGTCAGAGCTCTCCCAGCGATCTCTTGTATGCACAAGCTGTATCGTTGCGTTCTTTTGAATTCCCCCACCTCCACGGCTCCTAGAGGAACGCGAGTCCGCCGACCTCCAGACGCAGGTCGATATTCACCGTCAATCTTAGGGTCAGACTTTGTCTGTCTCGGAGGACATCCCACAGTCTCCGTTTCTCCCGCGGGTTTTACCCACTGGGCGAGCGGACTCAAGACTTCCCGGTCAGGGCCATTGGTGGAGTCCACAGCCAAGGCACCAGAACGACTACCCCCCACTCCTACCTCTGCTGCCGAAACGCACCGAACCGCACCCCGCGATCGCGCCGCGCGCTCCGCCACCGATTTACGCGCCGAAACTGCAACCGATACACGGACCGCCGTTCCCGTCTACGCCGTAGCTATAAGTTTAGGTTAAGCCTCGAACCCACTGTTAGCCAGCACAGACCTGGCCGGTCCCCGTTGTCATCTAGTCAGAATAAAACCCCTTTGCCAAGCTCACCTTGTTTTGGTCCACCCGAACCTCCGTCCGATAGGTCACCCCCGCGGAATAAAGGTTACACTGTGTCAATGCTAGAAACACATTATGTTTCCCGCACCCACCGCTCGAAAACCAGTGCTTATTTCAGAATATCGGTACTTCAGACCGGTGACACTGAAGACAAAGGAATGTCAGGTCTATTTTATTCCTGGTCTGTGGTACAATGCTCGGTGCAACTACTACAATGCAGTACAATCGAGAAAAAATTATGTTTTTCAAAAAGGAGGTGCTATCTTTAAAACTGATTTTCTCAATTTTTCGAAAACGGTATCGAATTTTTGGAAACACTCAACGGTACAACGCGATACAAAACTAGTAAAAACTAGTACACACAGCTCAAACGATTGTGGCCGACCGAGATTCGATTGTGGGATAGCTTTTCATGGTTGGCCTATTTTCGTCGCTAACATTCTACTGTATTTCATGAGCATAGTTGAGGGCACTGAAAAGTCACTGATTCCCATCTAGAACACTTCTATTTCGTGAGGGAACATCTACGTGACGCAATCTAATAGGAGACACGTTCATGTGGTCCTGTCACAAAATTTAATTTACATTACTTCGGTTATGTTTACATTCTCGTTGTTGACATGAAATAACGGATAGTAGATTTGGAAATAAATACATATTTTTTGCCTTACAGATTTCCACTAACAATGAATGTCTTACATTTTAATCTATAAAGACTGCTACAAATAAATTACAAGAAGACCTTATTCATCCCAGTATTCAGGTTTCCTAACCCCTTATTAGCCCTACGAATACATAACATTCTTTCCATTCTTTTCATTATTACTCTATTTTCCCGCTTTATTTATTTGTGTCTTCCATTATAGATCCGTTGATTTATTTACTTTGCGCATTACAAATTTATCGTTTGCGATTCATCGATTTCATTTTCTTTTCAAACAAAGTCGCCAATATATGTATGAACAAGATATGGTGGTTCTACGGAAATTTAATGAGTGATACCTATTAACGAGATGCATAAAATTATTATCATTTTTGGCATCATTTACGCTACAGTATCGAACAGAGCAGACTGTAAAGATTTATAACATAATTATGATAATGCAGATGTCGTCACAGTGATGTTTCCCTCACGAAATAGAAGTGTTCTAGACGGGAATCGGTGACTTTTCAGTGCCCTAAACCATGCTCATGAAATACAGTAGAATGTTAGCGACGAAAAAAGGCCAACCATGGTAAGCTATCCCACAATCAAATCTCGATCGGCGGCAATAGTTTGAGCCATGTGTACAACAATGATTTTTTAATTTTTCACAAAATGGTTCTAACTTCACACACATGAATTCTTGTGAAAAAGCAAAATCTACTGGATTTTAAAAATTATTTAGTTTCTTAACAATATATCCATTTCTATACCATGCGTAAGCGAATACATGGCAATACGTTACTGGTAAGGTTATTCTCATTATCAATACTCCACATAACAATGGACATGAGATAATACTGATGGGAGTCAAAAGTATGTATACATATAAATTATCTTACTTTCTTACTACGTGCCACGTATTATTGCCTAATAAATATTAGAAGAACATTACTCGTCGTAGTACAGCTTAAAAGTTCTTCCGGTTGCAGCCGGCCGCGGCTAGGAAACTCGACCTTTAGAGTGAATTTGGACAGCAAAAAAATGCTTTGTAATTAGGAGGAAATCCCCTACATATTCGCAGTTTCAGAATTTTTTGAATTTT
This sequence comes from Andrena hattorfiana, assembly GCA_944738655.2. NCBI lineage: Eukaryota > Metazoa > Arthropoda > Insecta > Hymenoptera > Andrenidae > Andrena > Andrena hattorfiana. The sequence goes on from OX122895.1 coordinate 16,076,920, forward strand.
CGGGTTCGGGATCTTCCCTTGTGAGCTCAAAAATGAACGTGCTATCGCTACTACGTTCCGAAATAGAATGTGTCCCTCAGGCGTTATTATTTCGCGTTCCTACGGTAAAAGTAACAAACGCATGTACATCGAGCGGATTACATACATGGCGAGCAGCAATTCGAAGGTCAAATCATGTTATTTTGGCTGTTGCTGAACGGGTGTTTAACGCCTTGGCTATGATTAAATATACGGCGCATACAAGTATTATTAATAATAATATAATAACCTAACGCATTATAATAAACATAATTATAATGTTTACTTTCATATGTACTTATTTATATTCCTATTAATAAATAAGTCGAATTTAAACTCTTAGGCTATTTATCATGGCAGACAACTTTCTAACAATAGTACTAAATCCTATGTACAGTGGAAAACGCATTATTACCAATATGAAGTTGTACGGTACGAAACTGTTGCGGGGCCGGCTGGGAATTCTTATAGCTTGAGGGAATTTCTATGTGGTCCGGTGTCCGTGGAGACCTGAAGGGCTCTGCTCGCGAAACGTGTCAAGTTAATTGAACGAAACGTCTTGTAACGAATAACTCAGAACTCAATAAAACTTATTAAACTGGACTAAATTAAATTATGAAATGATTCGAAACTAATTAGAAGCAGAACAACGATATTTTAGGATTGATCAAAGTTGAATTTATTACAACACGTGTGGACTGTAACAACGTCGGTGATCAAAAGCGAGGCGAAGAAACAAGCTTCTTCGTACCCTTTTATTAATACAATGTTTTCGAGCGATAAGGAAGGAGGCGAAGACAAATTTCTAATGTAGTAAAATTCATTCTTAACTCTTTTCTGTTCAAACTTCGAGCTATATGAGCTTGTATTAAGTGCCGTTAGAGCGAGGATCGCAATTCGCAACACAACACTAGTGATCCTCTAGGTAGTGATCGGAAAATGTGCTCCGCGTTTTCTATTGGTCGACGCAATTTGTGTCAAAACCGAAAGTAGAGAGCGCAAGTAAATAAGTAGAAAAAGAAGGTTGTGATATTTTGACATATTTTTCAACCTTTTTGTAACAGTTGCAGTGGTTAGAAAACCCAAAGTTAGAAAATCCTACATGCTCCGTACAGATCTACAAACAGTCTAATGTATGTTGCCTAACTGCATTCCAGATGGTTAAAATATCCTACCTAAAACAATTAATTAATTGGTACGTTAATGATACATTACCTACTGGAACATATATTACAAAAACTTGTATTAGGCTGTTACGAAATAATGACAACATGTTTTAATTTGAATGAGGAACGGCAGAAGGAAATGGTAAAACTTCAGTTTTCACTGTTGTTTCAAAATGCTAGATAGGACATTCTAAGGAGGGCAGTATTCTTTTAAAATGTGCCCGACCGATATGTGACTTCCGCTTTAGACCAAAATGGTGGACACATGTTCCGATCACTACCTAGTAGAGGATCACTACACAACACATGACATATCACACACTGAAAGTATAAAAAAATTTATCTTTTTGATATATCTCGGTATATGCCCCCCGTTAAATGTTTGAAAAAAGCCCTCGAAAATAAAAATTACAATGTTTTTTCAAAATTTGAAAAATAAATTTTTTTTAGTGTTTCGGACTGTTTTCGAAAACCGTTGATCGCACGAGAAAAAGTACCTAATAGAACATAACAGATGCTCCTTGTCTGGATCTGCAACTTTTCTTTGGCACATTTTTTTACGTAATCAATAACTTGGAGGATATTATATAAAATCGACTTTGTGAGCTGCTAAATAATACTAGTTTACAGACATTTTACGCAGCAGATGCCACTATTTTTTCCTTATGTAAAAGGCCCGCTGATTCCGAAAATAAGGTCTAAAGAAATTTCTGTGGATACGTTCTCGAGATATCGACAGGTGAATTTTTTACATGTCTGTCAAAAAGGTGTTCCCACTTAATTGCGAATATCTCGTGTTGCGAATGACCGATATGGTCGAAAATTATCTCAAATTAAAAATAATTGAATCCCCAATAAATTTACTTCACATCATTTTCAAATCGGTTGAGTAGTTCGGGTGAAATCAATGGAAATATGTGAAAAAAGTAATTTTTTTCAACCGAAATTGATATCGACAAATCATTTAATCATCTAGGAAAAATCGAAATCGCAAAAATGGGCCCAAATTCTCATTTCTTACGTTGAGTCTGCACTTTTACGAAGAAAATAAGGTGCTACTGAAGAAAATCTGTGGATAAATATCGAAGCTAGAGACAATTATGTGAAAACACTAAAACTTCATTTTTGTTGCGGTTTTTGTGTTTTTTTATTTTATTTTATTCTGTTGTGTCAATTTTAATTCATCCTGCACATTTTTTTCAAGTATCTTGTTCATATATGTGTGTTTTAGAAATAGTTCTGGCTTTTCTTTTGTCTTTTATTCGTTTTGGTCAAGTTCGATGGTGTATTCTCATTTTAAATAACATCGTGGAGCAGGATGAAGTCGAAATGAATTTGTTATGAGATATCCTGTGCCACGATTTTATTCAAAATGAAAAAACACCATACAAATTGTAGTATAAAAAATAATTATTTTTTAGTTTTTATATAATTTTAATAAAATCGTTCAAGATAATTTATACATGTATATATATTTCTGCTCGTAGTTCATTTTCTATTGTATTGCTTTCATTTTTTTCCCAACAGGCGCAAATACGTCTCTGAAGATCCATTTCTTGTATTCTTATTTGATTTTGTCCCGGTAAATCTTGGTGACATAAATAATGAACACGGAGAGAGATTCCATCAGGATATGAAGAATATGATTTTGGGATGAGGCAATGATAGGAGATTATATTTGGTTCCTCATAAGAGAACTGAATCCCAAAACGAACAAAAGACAAAAAAAGCCAGCACTATTTCTAAAACACAAATATATTAACAAAATACTTGAGAAAATGTGCAGAATGAATTAAAATTGAAATAACTCAATATAAACTGAGAACAAAAACACAAAAACCGAGAAAAACTGAAATTTCCGTATTTTTACACAATTGTCTCTAGCTTTGGTATTTATCCATAGATTTTCTTCAGTAGCACCTTACTTTCTTCGTAAAAGTGCAGACTCAACGTAAGAACTGAGAATTTGGGCACATTTTTACGATTTCGATTTTTCCAAGATGATTAAATGATTTGTCGATATCAATTTCGGTTGAAAAAAATTACTTTTTTCTCATATTTCCATCGATTTCACCCGAACTACTGAACCGATTTGAAAATGTTGTGAGGTAAATTTATTGGGGATTCAATTATCTTTAATTTGAGATAATTTTCGACCATGTCGGTCATTCGCAACACGAGGTATTCGCAATTAAGTGGGAACACCTTTTTGACAGACATGTAAAAAATTCACCTGTCGATATCTCGAAAACGTATCCACAGAAATTTTTTTAGACCTTATTTTCGGAATCAGCGGGCCATTTTACATAAGGAAAAAATAGTGGCATCTGCTGCGCAATTTTTTTTCATTTTGTAAGCTAGTGTAATTATTTAAATGTTCAAGTGCCCCGCGGCATCTTTTCCCGTTATCCAATCGGGCTCAAACTTTACACAGTTTTTTTCTTATTTGGAACTGTTCTGAGGGGTGCGGCGAAGAAAATTTTGAAAAAAATTTTCACTAAGAGTAAATAAGAGTCACCCTAATATGTATATCTCATTCGACCGCGCAGTGCCGTTTCATCTTCGCTGGGTTTTCCCGGTCTCTCACGCGATGATTCACAGCGTATTCGAAAAATGAAATTCTTTATTTTCTTTATCGAATCAATATGGCAGTGATACCAATGAATTATTTATATTTTTTTCGATGAAAATTGTACCAAATATTACGTAAATCGGACAATTTTTAACGAAGCTAATTTTACATTATGCAAATCAATTTTTCACGTGATTTCTTTAATTATGGTCCGAATTGTGTCGTTCTTGGGACCAATTTCATCGGGAAAATATAAGGAATCGTTTGACGCCACTGTCGCAAATATTTGATTAGAAATGTAAAACTTCAGATTCGTCACTGCTTAGTGCGCAACATTGTATGAATGTGTGCCTCGCTGATTTCGAGAATCGAAGACCACGAAACTCAGCGAGACGCGTCTCTTGCTAGAGAATCACCCTGTCTTTTGTGTCGTGTTTTTTGGGCATTTTGCAAACAATTGTACTCATGAACTGTTATGAATACCTATAACACAACTTCTATTTACTTTAAACACAAGGCATAACATGTCCGATACCTCAGCTATCTCGCTACAAACTGCGATACTACGTAAGTTTATTGCTAACACAACCCGTGCAAACGTAATATGTACAGAGACCTCCAAGTTAAGGTCGATTTACACTATACAGCACGGACCGGCACGTATCGGCAACGGCGCGGTCCGTCACCGGCACGACAAAACATTGTAACATGCGTTTTAACCGTTTTAGTGCCACGCAGCGCGATCGCGCTGTTCGCGTACTGTGGTGAACCGTGTCGCTTTTTTTGGTCACGATCGTCAATTCGATTACGCTCGGTTCAGAATGTATCTTGTCGCGAGTCTGTCAGAGTTTCCTCTCGTAATTACAAATTTTCTTTCAAATAATCGTAAACAACCTGCATAATTAGCTGTCTTTCTTTAACACATTGAGTCCCAAGGTTTATTTTTAACAAAAGCGCTATCGTGCTTCATGGCACAATCCGACACGGATTTTTAAAAACCCCTGGCACTAAAACGGTTAAATGAGACTGTTTACACTATCCGGCAGCGACCTGCAACGTTCCGTCTACGGCACGAATCGACGCCGGTCGACATAGTCGCGAAGAATGTTTTGCCGGTTCGTGACGGTCCGTGTCGAGACGTGTCGTCGCTGGTTTGCCAGTGTAAATCAGTAAACAGCAGAGACCGCATGCAGCAGAGGATGGATTGCGAAAAATTGATAGAGCATGTGAGAAGGTGTGTGTGCCGTTGTATGCAACGGGCCATCCTAAATACTGCGATATTAGGTTCAATCCATTCTAGCAATTCAAAAAATTTGCATTGCGGCATTCTAAAGTATTGACAAAACTTATCGCCATATTTTACTAACTCTTTGAATAAAGTCCAATACTCCCCTTCGACTTTTCTCTTTTCTAATATTGGATGTACCCAAATTCTATCTCGCTTTTTTGCTCTTTTTGCTGCGGCATCCTCTTCGTCTAAAAGTAAGGCTACAAGAACCAATTCCTCGTCACTGTCTGATCCGCTCATTTCGACTGCTAAACGTGAACTGCCGGACTTTTGCCGGAGGAGTGTAGACGCATGCATAATATTATGTGCCGGTGACGGACCGCGCCGTTGGCGGTACGTGCCAGTCCGTGCTGTATAGTGTAAATCGACCTTTAAGCTCACGGAGGAAGGCAAAACTTCTGGGACTCCAAAAAGTCCAGTAAACACACCAGCGAAGCGAAAACGTGAGCAGTGTGCACGGGAGAAAGTGACACGGAAGCGCGTGAAATTAACTCACAAGGGAAGTTCGGTTACCCGAACATTCCGATTTTTTTGAAATTGTGTAGGATTGTATAGGACCTCAATAGAAGTATCAGGCAATTTTTCGCTTGTGCCCACTTTCGGATCTTCAGGGTGAAAACACCCTCTAAATGTTAATGTGTGATTTTCTACTTTCCTGTATATCTTGAAAACTATAGTAGATATAAAAAAAATTATGAAAATGAAAACTTAACGGCTTTTTATAACCACTTACAACTGTGTAATCAAATTGTTTAAAATTTGCAAATTCGATAGGAAAATGTTCTCCACCACTTTTAAACAATTTGATTACATAGTTTTTTATATATTGTTTCCAAGATATACTGAAAAACAGGAACATATTCGTTAACCTTTAGGTGGTATTTTCACCTTGAATACCCGAAAATGGGAACAAAGAATAAATTGCCTGGTACTTCTATCGAGGTCCTCTACAAATCTGTACAGTTTAAAAAAAAATCGGAATTTTCGGGTAACAGAACTTCCCCTGTCAGATGGCGCCAGAGCCACAACTGCAGTTCAATACGAATTATGCAGCATAATACATTTATGCTTGAGACATTTTTCTTAATGTCCTAACACAGACCTGATAAAGACGTCTTTAAGACGCTTTTACGACGTCTGCAAAACGTCTTTAAAACGTCTTTTGGACGTATCTAACTTTACTTGCCGACATTCGGAAAACGTTCTGAGAATGTTGGCAAAGCTCGTCCTCAGGACGTCCTACTTCGTAAATACGACCTTCCTATGACATTTAAAGAAGTTAACAAGGACGTACAGGGGACATGTGGACCTTCTCGGGACATGCTCCGAACGTACGATACGTCTGAAAAGGACATTCTACGGATGTACATAAGTTGTCTTTGTGTTATTTGGGATAATATATAAAAAGTTTTCCTTTCTGCGTATTCGCTCTTTCAGATCATTCTAAAATGCGTGTAAAATATTTTTCATGTCGTTACACCTAAAGGAAATAAGTAGCTGACTTAGATTATCTTGTTAACCTTATAGAATAGTTCATTGTAAATATTACCTAATAGTTAAGGTTATCTACAATTATCTGAAGTGTAGATAAACTGTTAATATATACAGTGTTATGAAAGTATGTAGGACAATTTTCTAGAAGAGTAATGGATAAGACTACTACAAAATGCAAAAATATAATCGAACATAATTTCTTGCGCAAAAATTAAATGGTACATTAAGTTTTTCTTACATACCCTCGAACCCTCAGGAACAATATTGGCCTCTTCTCTAGCTCTAGAAAAAATTCCTCCATCGACGTATTTGTCCGGAAATATTTCGGTTAACGGTGGTATTGGCAAATCCTTTGTATCAGGACGGTGCAGGATTGCAACTGAAAGGGCATAGATGAACATATTCGGATTCAAACGGTCACGACAGTAGACCGACACAGATAAGAAGTCCTCGTATGTCCTCATGCCTGTAATAAGGAACACAACCATAAGATTCACGTATGAGCACCTTAGGTAAACTGAATATAACCAAGGATTTGGTCCAATTTGGCACATGTGAAATGCATAAAATCTATGATGCTTAAGAATTGTTGGCAATTGTGCATAAAAGGAAGGTACATCTCACCGGTCTCGATGACCTTGAAATATGTTGTGGGGGGCATGATTCTGAATAACATTTTCCTATACCTGTTACTGCCGCTCGGATTTAGTTTTCGAGATATTCGTAAAAAGCTTTAGTAAAACTTAGGTTACGAGTATACTTTATTCTGCCGAAAAAAATTGCGTAAAGTAATAACTTTACTTGAAGTAATAACCACAGCTCTTGTCATGTAAACAGACTCCCGTGCTCCCGCTCACTAAGTTACCAATATATTCTAATAGAGTACTTCAGTTGGTATACATATGTCACGACGTGAATATGCACATACAAATTCGTAGTTGGTTCGCGGTAGATTGGTTGAGGCCCGCGACACCTCATCGGCGGGGGGAGGGGCGCTAAACCCATCTACCCCAACTTCACCAGAACTTCATCAGTTCCATCATTTGTGTTGTTTTCGATCGTCGCGATGTACATATTTATAAAAACGCATATGCTGCTGCGGACGCGTAGGTATACGCAGAATTCATTGCATAGTAGCAGCAGCTTTACACGCAAATCTTGGGAAATAAGGCCGAACAGCCGTAATATGTATAGGAAAAAGATGTTCCGGATGTTGTGTTTTACAACATATTTACATTTCATCAAAATCGGTGATGGAAACCTAAGGTAAATAATTAATTATCCTTATTTTTTATTAGACCGAACAAGTATAAGTAAAGTATAAGCTCTCTTGCAATAAATAAAACCATTTATTCCCATTCACTCCCACTCATATAATAGTACAGAAAGCAAAATATATGGTTCTATTTAGAAAACAACATCAATGACAATAAATTCACCATGACATCTTCGCAGGTAAAAAACAAATTATGCTAGAATGTGGGGCCTTTATAACATTACAATTTTATGTAATAACACCTTCCGAAATTATAAAAGGTTTTGAAAATGTTCAGTTGTCACGGTTTATTAGGGTTTGTACAAACCTACTGACTTTTGAAAAAACCTACTACAAACAATGCAAATCGGCATGCATGAAAGGAAACCGCGCAAAATAACAAATGAAAAAGACGTAACATACAAAATCGAAATTTCGTCAACTTTTGGTTGTCATTTAAAGTGAATATGAATAAAGGATAAATCGAGGAACAACATGTCAAACGTAAAAAGACGAATAGGTAGATAGTTTTTTTTAAAAGCAGAATCGAAAATAATAACACTAGTTTACAAAATAAAAAAAATGTTTGCGCAACAGATGCCACTATTTTTTTCTTATGGAAAATGGCCCGCTGATTCCGAAAATGAGGTCTAAAATTTTTTCTATGGATACGTTTTCGAGATATTAATAGAAGAACTTTTTACCTGCCTGTCAAAAAGGTGATCCCACATAATTGCGAATATCTCGTGTTGCGAATAACCGATATGGTCGGAAATTATCTGTAATTAAATATAATTGAATCACCAACAAATTTACCTCACAAAATTTTTAAATCGGTTCAGTAGTTCGGGTGAAATCGATGGAAATATGTGAAAAAAAGTCATTTCTTTCGACCGAAATTGACATCGACAATTCATTTAATCATCTGGGAAAATCAAAATCGCACAAATTAGCCCAGTTTCTCATTTCTTGCGTCGAGTCTGTACTTTTACGAAGAAAACAAGCTGCTGCTGAAGAAAATCTATGGATAAATAGCGACTCTAGAGACAATTGTGTGAAAATGCTAACATTTCAAATTTTCTCGATTTTTGTGTTATTTCAATTTTAATTCATTCTGTACACTTTTTTCAAGTATTTTATTAATATACAGTGTGTTTTAGAAGTAATTCTGGTTCTTTCTTTGTCTTTTATTCGTGTCAGAATTCGTTTCTCTTATGAGGAACCAAATATAATCTCCCATCATTGCCTCATCCCAATATCCTTGATAGGTACCGCCCCTCAATACTCTTCATATCCTGATGGAATCTCTCTCCGTGTTCGTCACTAACGTTACCTCATTTCATTTCATTCGACTCGTAGCTCATTTTTTATTGTATGCCTTTCACTTTTTGTATTCTTCCAACAGGTGTAAAAATGTCCCTAAAAATTCATTTCTTACATTCGCATTTGAAATTTTTCCCGAAAAATCTTAGTGACGTAAGTGACAAACACGGAGACAGATTCCATCACGATATGAAGAGTATTGAGAGGCGGTATCAAGGATGTTGGGATGAGGCAATGATGGGAGATTATATTTGATTCCGCATAAGAGAAACGAATCCTGGCAAGAATAAAGGACAAAGAAAGAGCCTGAATTACCTCTAAAACACCCTGTATATTAATAAAATACTTGAAAAAATGTACATAATGTATTAAAATTAAATAACACAAAAACAGAGAAAATTTGGAATGTTTGCGTTTTTACACAATTGTCTCTAGATTCGCTATTTATCCATAGATTTTCTTTAGCAGCAGCTTGTTTTCTTCGTAAAAGTGCAGACTCGGCGCAAGAAATGAGAATCTGGGCTTATTTTTGCGATTTCGATTTTTCCCAGATGATAGAATGAATTGTCGATGTCAATTTCGGTCGGAAGAAATGACTTTTTTCACATATTTCCATCGATTTCACCCGAACTACTGAACCGATTTGAAAATTTTGTGAGGTAAATTTGTTGGTGATTCAATTATATTTAATTACAGATAATTTCCGACCATATCGGTTATTCGCAACAGGAGATATTCGCAATTATGTGGGATCACCTTTTTGACAGGCAGGTAAAAAGTTCTTTTATCAATATCTCGAAAACGTATATATAGAAAATTGTTTAGACATCATTTTCGGAATCAGTGGGCAATTTTACATAAGAAAAAAATAGTGGCATCTGTTGCGCAAAATGGCTGTAAACTAGTGTAATTATTTGAAGTGAGAGTATAAGGAATACGCAAATTTCCTTCTGTTAATATCGTGCAGACGAAAATGTAATGTAACCAGAAATGAACGAAAAGTGATCGTAGTTCGTTATTGTGACAAAAATTCCTAATTCAATAACGGACAACACTGTTGCTGACAATGAATAAGACTGTTTAAAAATCCCGAAGACAAAATGATGTACGGAAATTTGAAGATATATCGCTGGAAATTAGCCATAGCCTGCGTTAAATTTAAAAAAGAATAATCACCAATGAAGTAACTAAAACTCACCCTTTCGGAAATTCACCTGCAGCTTGAAAACCTGTGTTATTAGGTCACTGAATCGATCCTGATCATCGACGGACGCGCTCAGTGCACAGCTGGTCCCAGGTATACGACACCACCCAAACTTAAGAGTCGCAACGTCAATTGCGTCCGGGTTAATGTATCGAATATTCACTTCACTGCACGCCTACTAACACTGATCACTTAATTTATTTTTCATGGAACACGTTGTTCCTACGATATAAAAATTGGTGGAAAAGAATTTTCACTTGGCGTTCGGAGCCGTGAATACAGCCGCGCAAATGCTCGTACAGCAGTAGTTGCGGCTCCGTTCCTCTGGACTTAAACAGGATTTTTGCTAAAGAGCATCCTCTATCCTCAAATAGTTTCTCTCGTTCCATTATGATTTAACTCCCACCAGGATAACAGGGCTTAGGTAAAAAGAAGCCAGCAGATTTTCGAAACACACGTGCTTTGCAGAAGCGCAACGAACGAGCCATTGAAGCAGCCAAAAATTCATCAGCCTGATGTGCAAAATGTGCTGGCTTCTTTTTACCTAAGGCCTGTTATCCTGGTGGACGTTAACACATAATGGAACAAGAGAAACTACTTGGGGATAGAGGAAGAATTCCTTAGAAAAAATCCTGTCAGTCAGTTAGCAATCGCGTCAGAGAAATGTTTTCTACACAAGAGTATTACTTGATGTTTTGGGTTTACGCCCTGAACAACGGAGCCGCAACTACTACTGTACGAGCATTTGCGCGGCTGTACCCACGGCTCCAAACGCCAAATGAAAATTCATTTCCAACACTTTTTAAAGCGTACAGACAACACGTTCCACGAAAAATAAATTATATGATCAGTCTTTGTAGCCGCGCAGTGAAGTGAATATTCGGTACATTAATCCGAACGCACTTGATGTTGCGACCCTTTACGTTGGGTGGTGTCGTATGTACCTGCGATCAGCTAAGCACTGGGCGCTGCCCTGCCATAAATATTTTCGTCCACCGATGACCAGGATCGGTACAGTGACCTAGTGGTACAGGTTTCCGAAAATAAAGGAAAGGGAGGAAAGGAATGTCCGAAGGAGTGTGTTTTATTTAATTTATTGGTGATTATTAGGTGTAGAAATAAATTATTTCCGATTTTAGGGTATACAATAACAGTTTGATTTAAAAAATACGAAAACAACTCAATCATCGAAATAATTTCCACTATTGTTAATTGCCTTGTGCCATTTTTCTGTCAGCTTACGAATATCACCGCGATAGAAATTCGGTAACTTTATTATGTAAATTCAGTCGGACAGAATTTATTCATACACCTAATATTATTTTTTAAATTTAGTTGTGTTGGACGTTATTAAACTACGGATATTTACCTCAATAACGAATTACGATCACTTGTCGTACATTTTCTGTTACATTACCTTTTCGTTTATGCGTTATTTGAAAACGAAATTTACGTATTTCTTGTCCTCTCACTTCAAATAATTATTATTTAAGATTCTGCTTAAAAAAAAAACTGTGTAACGTGGTTTCCTTCGTTGCATGTCAACTTGCTTATTCGTACGTTCGTAATAGAAGCGCAGCCGCCTACCGCGTAGCCGTTGATACCGCGGGAGCTCGGGCGGAAGGCGCGCGCTCTGATTGGTCGTGGTTTTTTCTTAGTATCTTGTTAACGGAGCTTCGAACAATGTTTCCGCTAAGGAAAAAGTTGTTTCAAAGCGCCTCCTGAGTCACTCCTTTCAAGGAACTCCACCATTTTGGGGTCACCCTGTATAGAGCGTATTTCACTACAGATGGTAAACTTTTTAGAGCAGGCATGCTCAGTTGGGAACCGTAGACGTCTTTATATTCTGGGACCCGGGTCGCAACCGACCGCAGAACTGATATGTTGGTTACCACAGCACAGGTAGCCAAAGTGCAATAATGTGCGAGGTACGAGCTTTCACGCACATACAGTCTTGCAACCAGGTCCCAGAACCTAAAGAGGACTACGGCTCCCAACTGAGCATGTCTGTTTTAGAGGATGATTCTATAGGCCAAAATAAGACGAAAATATAGAATAAAAATTTTTAATATCACGTTCGTTTTCGAGAAAATTTATTTTGAATTTTAGTTAAATACGCGTACACCGAAGTAAGTACAGTATTTCCTTGCTGTGGGCTCGCTGGTCGGGACCGGCGTTGAGCTGTCAGCGTGAACGGAGCCCTAATTCCGAGCGATCGTTTCTCGCTTCTTTCTGTCCGTAGAGGGGAACGAAATGGAACGCTTTGCGTGCGCGACGGGCACAAGTGTTCAGATGAAATCGTGAATGTTCGACGCATGCGCGCCACGGTCAGATAGCCAGGTACGTCCGGAGCCTTTTTTGCGCCCTAAGCAAGTTTGCCAAATTCCGCCATTTATTATAATACATTTAATTGAGCTTAATTCATGACCTTATTCTGAATTTTTACTCGTAGTTTAAAACCGTTGTAGTACAATTTGTAGTATTTCATTTAAAAATTTATTTTCAACAATACCAACAATGAAAAGACCATTTTGCGCCTCTTGTCAACCTTACGCCCTAGCAGTTGCCTAATTTTGCAGGATAAAGTCATAAATAATCTCAAATAAATGTATTATAATAAAGAGCGTAATGTGACAAGTTCGCCTAGGGCGCAAAAAAGACTTGAGCCGGGCCTGCGTCAAGCATTCGCGGAAGCCATTTTCGTATTTACGATGAGTGCTCACGATCCATCTACACGAGCCCGAGCAGCTTGGCGAACGTTGGGTTCAAGCTCCGTTCACCGTCCACATTAACAAAACGTCCGCTTACTCGATGCTCTTTCGAGGCGAATGCTCAGATGAATACGCGGCTTGAAGAGGCACGTGAAGATAAGGGGAACGTGTCGCGCTTTCCGTAGGTCGTGTACTTATTTTGGTGCACGTACATTTAGCTAAAATTCAAAGTCAATTTTCTTGAAAACGAGGCGCGATATTAAAAATGTTTATTTTATATTTTCGTCTTATTTTTGCCTGTAAAATCATATCATATAATAATTTTTACATTTATGTTTCCACATTACGGTAAGATGTATGGTGCAAAACGTACCCATAAAAATATTAATCAGCCTTGCGGCTATCTTCCGATGTGCTGGAATAAAAAGAGAAAAAGGTTCACGCCGTCCCAGTTGCATAGGAATACTAAGATCCGGAAGAGTAATTTGCTTCACTTGGAGTTTCATATCAGCTTCATCACCAAAGCGGTTGAATACTTGAGTTGCCACGGGCCGGTACCTGTCAGGCTAAACAAATTAGAGGTAATAATTACAATGCTAATTAAACAAGGTACTAATAGCTTCAATTCTTAAGCTTCAATGAAATATTTTCCTTAATGGTAAAAATAGCGTAGCAGCATTAATGGTTAAATTTGTAACAAAATGAGAATAAGAATAAAGAGTGTCATCTACAACATTGTCCTGTTTCAAGACAGCAGCTATTTTGTTAATTCACACGCAATTACATTAATTACGTACGGTAATCAAAATGCATTTCAGTTTAAAGGTACTGTTTATGACATTTATGTATTTATTTCTTGTTGGCACTATGTAGGGTATTTAGCAACAGGTGCCAGAAACATTAAAGGGTGATGGTATATGAGAAACTAAGTCGCAGATATGGAATAAAATTTGTCGATATCGAATTGCGTCTTCGAGAAATTGGATTTTCAATTTTAGCTGAGTACGCGTGCACCGAAGTACAGTGTTTTTGCGCCCAGAGGTCCGTAGACATAAGGCGAACGCGTCACGGCGTCACGCTTTCCGTATGTGACTCCCCATACCACAGTATGCTCCTGAGGCGTCTAAACACGGGACCATACAGAGGTGAACAGTGTTAGCGAACAATTTACTGCGAACATGTTAACTAAGGCCGTCTGTTTGCGAAGCGACGCTTCATCGACCAGGGTATGGGCACTCAAATGGGCTGAATACACTGTCCAACAAAATTTAACTTTTTTTCTGTTCTGTACCATTCAATAGTCGTTTCTTGTAGATCTTTGTGCACTGAATACGAATCTGCAAACCGTTTGTCGCCATCGCCCTCAGTTTTGGAGAAATTCGATTTTAAAAAAAATGCAAATTCGAAGACTACTACAAACAAAGACACATTACATTAGTTACCCCTCACCTCCGATCTATGCATGTACTACATCAAAGATAAAATCTGCAGAACTAGTATATATATACACATATATATACATATATATATATATATATATATATATATATATATATATATATATATATATATATATATATATATACACACACACCTTTAAACTAAATTCAGTGAACAACGAATAATCTATCTACGGCAACTACCGTAAGCAATTACGACTAATTATTGTTATACGGCATATCATCTCCATATATATATCTTTTGTATTGTTAACGCTTATTGCTTTTCATATTATTATTATCATTGCTACCGCTCATTGCTTTATATCATTTTATATTGCTAACGCTAATTGATTTATATTATTGTTGCGGGCACCCTATGTATAGAATCCATGGCCCCCTGGTGCCCGCGACGAAGACAAGAAGACAGCGAGAAGAAGGCGATCGGACCGATCGCCTGTCAAGCTGTCATTCGAGAGTCAGCCGCCATTACAAGCAGACGTATCGATATTCACATTCCCCTGCCTAAGAGATTGTATTCCGTTACCTTTGTTCTGTTACCAGTCCTGTTAATGTTCTGTTACTCTTGTTATACATTAAAGTCATATTATGTCGAGCGCGAAACGTAACATTATTATTTCGCTAACGGATTCATATCGTTATCTTACCTAACACTTATTGATTCATATTATCATTTCGCTAACGCTCATTGACTTATATTGTTAGCGTAGCAAATTCCAATTATTTTTCATACTATTATCTTTGGCTTATACTCATGTATTTCATGTTCATACACATATATTGCTATTAATTACCATTTATATAAATGTTTATGTGCTAATGCTTAACGTCCAACGCATTATTATAATACCTAACCGCTATCGCATTAACAGTGCATGGCATATTTTCGTGCTTCAAATTTAATAAACAGTTTTACTTTATATCACGCTTCGATGTATTGTGTCTATTCTTCGGTTACGAAGACTCCAAAACAAAACAGCCTACTGCAACAGCTGATCTCGGTTCGCGAACGTGAGAGTTCTTACAGTGTTTACAAGACGTGCTTTTGCATAGGCCGTGTACGATCATATGGCTAGACATATTTCGCGGAAATATTACGTGTGGCTTTTTCTTATATTAATGCAGCGGTAAATCCAATTACCAAGCTAGAACAAAACAAAAGTGCTCTAACGGGTGTCACCCAGATGCGCGATTACCTTTTAAATCTTCCCTGATCGATCAGTGCTACGAATCTCGCATTCGCGCCTGCATTCCTCCAACTATCGGTGCTACGAATCTCGCATTCGCGCCTGACAGCCTCCAACCCTCAGTGCTACGAATCTCGCATTCGCGCCTGACTCCCACTTACCCTCAGTGCTACGAATCCGGCATTCGCGCCTGATATCCTCCAACCCTCAGTGCTACGAATCTCGCATTCGCGCCTGACATCCTCTCACCTTCAGTGCTACGAATCTCGCATTCGCGCCTGACTCCCACTTACCCTCAGTGCTACGAATCTCGTATTCGCGCCTGACATCCATTAACCCCACATTGTCATTGTCCTAAAGACCTCTACCCGGGACGTGACACCGTGTAAATCACGAGAAGAATTTATTGTCCACCCCACTTGCCTTCCACGAAAATGTTACCATATTCTAACGTACCAAAAGAAAAGGAAGCAGTTATAGGGACATATTTTCCACGATGCATACCGATAATGCCATTTCGGGGCCAAAAAGGAAACCGGAAATAATTGAATTTTACACCAAAACACAATCTGGAGTAGATACAATACAATAGCCCAAATGCTAAGAAGGTACAGCACACACAGAAAAAAATATATAAAAAAAAAATTTATGTTAAACGATTGTATTAAAAACTAGTTTAAAGTACCCGGCGGTGCCCGGGTTTCTCTACATATGTGCATAATATAAAATAAAGTCCCCGGTAGGCCTCTGTTTGTTTGTTCGCGCTAATCTCGAGAACCACTGGATGGACTGACATAGCGTGGCGAGCACCGCTCTGCACGAAAGAGATGTGCGTGACGGTTGCCTGCACAGTAGTGAGGATGCTGAGTCACATCGTTAGCTGTTCTGTGAGCGTTGCGATTCACAAAAATCTTACTTCACTAAAATCGTCATTTCTCGGCTTCTTTTTGTCATAGGTTAATGTTGCATACACCTAAACATTCCTCGAGAAATGCTCTACAAAACGGTGAAAACCGCATCACAATCTATCCAGTGGTTCTCGATACTAGCGGGTACAAACATACAGACGCCTACCGGGGACTATATTTTATAATATGTAGAGATGCACTAAAACTAAAAAATAATTTTTCTTGTACTACAATTTCGATGGTGTTTTCCCACTTTAAATAAAATCGTGGAGGAATAGAATCGTTTAGTACGTCGATCTTGTACTAAAATTTCGACGCTTGATTCCATATTAAATTGCTTCATGTTCTGTTATGACATATTCTGCTCCACGGTTTTATTTAAAGTGAAAAAACACCATCGAAATAATAGTACAAGAAAAATCATTTTTTAGTTTTTAGTGCATTTTTAATAAAATCGTTTAACATAAAATTTTTTTATATATTTTTTATTTTCTAGTTTTTAGTGTTTTCGGATTTACATTTCACAGCACAGACATCTTTACAAATATCTTTTATTGCTGTATAGAGTTTAACAGTTTGCTTAAACGCTATGGTGATACAGTCACTGAAAAATAATTCTTTTCTTGTACTACAATTTCGATGGTGATATACTACGATTGCCTGCAAAGTTTTAGTTTTACTATTTGTACGTACGTGATGGATCATTTCTCGATAAATTGTGTGTTTTCGGTAATCGCGATGCGACTAGCGTCCTGAACGCAGCGGCTTTTTGTCGTTTTCGTAAAGAACGCGAGTGGCTGATTTCAAGTCGCTTGGATTTGTGGTTATGGGTTATATTTATTGATGACTGGGTAATTTTTTCACCCGCTCGGGGTTAATTTTTTTTTAATATTGTATTGCCATCCAAACTACGCACGCCTGCAAAGTTTCAAAACAATTGGATAGTTGGAAGTGGGTTAAATTTGAGTTGCCAGATTTGAACCATACATACATACAAGCAAACAAACATACAAACAAACAGAGGATCGAAGCTGAATAAAATCTTATAAAAATAATTTTTAAATATACAGTTATAAAAATGAATGTAAATCTACCTCTAAAATATTAAGTATTAAACCCAGACACTAATTCTGATTCCTCTCCACTAAATCAACAGGTGTCCGATTTAATTTAATTAATAATCTAATTAAAAATATTAAATAAACTGGGATTAAAATTAAAACAAATTTAATTTAATACTGATATTTATATAAATCTAGCAATGAATACCTCTCAATTAATAAAATTACAGAAAATATTGTTAAAAATAATATCACTTCATAAGACATTGATTGTGAAATTGACCGAATCGCACCCAATATTGAATAATTAGAATTTGAAGCTCACCCCCCACTTATAATAGGATAAACACCTATACTTAAAACTCTTAATAAATATAGGTTCCAAATTTGTATAGAATACACATTGAAAAGAAATGGATAAATTAATCAAACTGTTATTGATAAAAACAAAATCAATGCAATTCTAAAGTAATATAAATATAAATTTATTTTATGAATAAAAAAATTCTTTATTTAACAACTTAATAACATCACTAAAAGGTTGTAATAGTCTTACCACCCCCACCTTAATTGGGCCCTTATGATCCTGAATATACCCTAAAATTTTACGTTCAAATACAGTTAAAAAAAGCTATCCCAATTATTATCAACAACAATAAAACAATTATATGTAGTGGATCTTGCCAGGATAAAATAAAGGTACATTTAACAAGAATAGAGTATATATTTTTAACAAGTCTGTAGTTCGTCTTCTCTCGCCACTCTGGCGGCCCACACACGACTCCCCTCTCGAGCGAGTCGAGACTCGCTCGCTTGTCGGTCCCCGCTGTCACGCCACGCTCGCCCAACGCCGGGCGCGAGATTTGAAACAGCCCGGACGGCTAGCTCCTTGGCCATAAGCCCGCTATAGTTCGGCCATCCTGACCACTGAGATTGCCCTTAATCTCCTTACATTATTCGTTTCGGTGCCTACCGGCAATCCGACTTAAATTTTAACTCTTTCCCTGCTCTATGAGCTACATAAGATAAGTACGTTCATAAGAACTATACATAAGGTAGATACATAAAATTAGTACATAAAGTAGATACATAATGTGTGTGTATCATAATCCTCTTTGGTTTATCATAAAGCAGTTAAAACTAAGATAAAGAAGTTTTATAATTAACGCAATTAGGGTATGATCTATATTCTAATGACGCACTTAACGTAAATGGTTATTACAAGAATAATGTAAAATAAAGTAACTTTGTTTGATTTATGGAGCAGTAACTGTTTTCCCGGGATTCAACCAGGGTTTCATATTTTCGGGCGCACAAACACCTTCAAAGGGTCTCTGAGTCAGTTGATGACCCTCGGGATCACACACTATATATCTATCTTTCTCTAATACTCTCTTAACTACATAAGGACCTCGAAACTTTGGCAATAATTTTTTATTTGTACCCGGCGTCACGTCGACATTTCTAATCATGACATAATCTCCCACCGAGTATTGAGTAGGCGGCTTATGTTGCTTATCATAATAGGAACGATTTTTCTCATTTGCCGTGTGTATTTTAGAAACAGCGCTCTCTCGTATCTTTTCTAAATCTCGATCTTCG
Organism: Andrena hattorfiana; assembly: GCA_944738655.2. Lineage (NCBI taxonomy): Eukaryota > Metazoa > Arthropoda > Insecta > Hymenoptera > Andrenidae > Andrena > Andrena hattorfiana. The sequence goes on from OX122895.1 coordinate 16,096,169, forward strand.
GACAATTGATCTTCTAGGATACAACGCAAATCATCATTAATTGGCCCAACCTGGTCTGTGCTGAATAACAATCTAGACGGCGTATCTCCCGTCGATCGGTTTACACTATTATTAAAAGCATACTCTACGTCCACTAAAGAGTGACTCCACGAATGTAAGCCTGTACTTAATTTTGCTAACATAGGTGTTAAGGATCGATTTATCCTTTCAATTTGCCCGTTCGCATGGGGTGTAGCTGTTGCTATTAAAACGTGCTTTATTCCATTTTCGGCCATAAATTTCTTAAATTTATTAGACGTAAACGCACTTCCACGATCCGAAACAATTTGACGCAGCTTACTATAAGTAGAAAAGTACGTTTTTAAATGACGTATCACTTCATCGGCATTCGTACTAACCGTCGGATAAAATTTTACGAATTTGGTAAACGCATCTATGACTTCGAAAATAAACTTATGTCGATGCTTCGTTTTATCTAAGGGCCCGAAGTGATCGATATGAAAATAATAGAAAGGTACGTTTCCCTTTGGAGGACAATGTAATTTACCTTCAATTCTATTCGCATTAGTAGCATAAGTGATGCATTTTAAACATTTGCTAATATAATTTTGAACCCTCTGTTTCTTATTGGGAAACCAATAAATGCGTGAGATATATTCTAACGTCTTATTAACGCCTTGATGCCCTATCTCTTCGTGATTTGCTTTTATCACGTTTTCTTCCATAGATGATGGAACATAAAACAATAACTTATTGCCTAACTTATCGATAGACAAGTCCGTTATTTAATTCATAGAATTTACTTTCCGAATGTTGCAGCTGCTCTCTAATATTACAGACCTGTGGGTCCTGATTCTGTAAGATTTCTAGATTTCTTTCAAAAGTATTTTCTGTAATAGTAAGCACACTAAATTCTCGGCTTAATGCATCTGCATGTTGCAATTTGTCTCCCGATCGATGTTCCAACGTATAATTATAATTACGAAGTATCAAGGACCAGCGCAAGATTCGTGGGTTAACTTCCTTCTTTTCAAGTGTTAATTTTAAGCTATTACAATCGGTTACAATCTTGAAAGGAATTCCTTGCAAATAAATCCTAAACCGTTCGAGGGAATAAACGATAGCGAGAGCTTCAAGCTCGAAGCTGTGATACTTCGATTCGGCTTGTGTAGTCCTTTTGCTGTAATATGATACAGGGTGAAATTTTCCATCAGATTGTTTCTGTAACAACACAGATCCGTAGCCATGCGCGCTCGCATCACACTGCAACTCCGTGTGTGCGGTAGGCGAATAAATTGACAAGACTGGTTCCGAAATTATTGCCTGCTTAAGTTTCTCAAAACATTTCAATGTCTCTTCGTCCCATTTAAATGCTACTTTCGACCTCAACAGGTCATACAATGGTTTTGCCTCTAGCGCGAAATTCCGTATAAACTTTCGGAAGTACGAGATCAGCCCTAAATAACTATGCAATTCTCGAAAATTTCTAGGTACGGGATATTCCACCATGGCCCTTATATTTTCACCACTCGGACGAATTCCTTCTGCATCGATGCGATATCCCAAATAGACCATTTCAGTCAATAGAAAAGCACATTTCGCGAACTTTAATTCAAGGCAGTTGTTTACCAAAACAGTCAAGACTTCATTCAATATTTGCAAATTTTCTTCCGCTGTCATGGTAGCAATCAGTATGTCATCGAGATAAATCAAAATCTTATTCTCCAACAATAGTTTTTGAAAAGCTGTGTTTATAAATCGCATAAAGAAAGATGGACCATTCGACAATCCGAAAGGCATCCGGAGATATTCAAATTGTCCCATAAAGGTTGCGAAAGCTGTATATTCAATGGAATTTTCCTTTAACAAAACATGGTGAAACGCGTCTTTTAAATCTAATCTGGTAAAATACACCTTGTTTTTTAATTGGTCTATTTGATCATCGATACGTGGAATTTGAAAATTGTCTCTTAATGTCAACTTGTTTAAATCGCGATAATCTATGGCCAATCTTATTTTCCCTTTCTTTTTTATCAATACAATTCGACTGCAATACTGTGATGTACTTGGTCGGATAATCCTTCGCTGCAGTAGATCAATAATAATTTCGGCAACTGCAGTTTTTTCGCTATAGGATAAACGCCTAGGATTATAGTAAAAAGGTTGACTCTTTGATTTTAAAACTAATTCCATTTCTAATCTAGTAGCAGGCATTTCGGGCCCTTTCGGACGTACATAATACTGATCCACCACCTCCTTTACCTCACTCTGCAATTTCCAGTTCAGATTTTGATTTACATTTACACACGCAGTGTTATCGATATCGTCTGCGACCTCGATTTTCAAAATGTCCGGCACCATCGCCTCGTCCGCAACTGTCTGACCTTTTCGCCTAATGCTTATCTTTTTCCCAATATTAACTTCCAGCGCATCGTGAGCAATAAAATCGCGACCCAAAAGACAAATACAATTTATTGTCGAATTAGGGATCACGTAGAAATTAATTATGACTTCCGAATCGGCTACTTTTACCTTCTGCTCGAGTCGGCCTAAAACTGTAATTTTGCTACGAATTTCGTGGCCTTCGATGGCGAAACAATCTTGACGCTTTCGGGTATAGCGTGTTCGCACAAAAACGATACGGGGCTCCCGGTGTCTAGAATAGCAACAATCTTACCAATGTCCATGGTTACTTCGATGGTATAACAGGGAATTATTTCGGTGTTTACGTCAACGATATGTGTAGTGGTACTCGTCGCTGCCTTTGTTGTCACCTCTTTTGTCACCTCTCCAGTTGTTGCCAACCGCTTTTGACAAAGACGCTTCTGATGCTCCTTTGAACCGCAGATGTAACATGATCCTCGACTACGCCTTGGCTTTGGACACTTGTTTATCGTGTGGCCGGTCTCATTGCAATTGAAACATCGAACTTCCGACTTTCCTTCCTCTGCCGTAGACGCCTTCGTCGATGGTTTCTTCGATGTATCCGCCTTACCGGTAACGTCCCTCGTCGTCGTCTGCGAGAATGTGCTTCTAATTCTGTCGTAAATTTTTAGTTTTTCTTTGAGCTCGACCAGGGTACGCGCCTCATATAAGCCCATTTTCCGATTAACGTCCTCTGGAATCCCATCCACGATATACTGTATTAACGCCTCTGTCTCGACGTTTCCCCTCGGTGCTATTTCCGGCTGCATTTTCCTTTTGCATAACGTTTTGTGTAACTGTGCACTATTCACCTTCGTGGAGAATTCTTCTAAGAGCAAAAGTCTGAGTCGCTCCCACGTAGTAACTCCCCGCTCACCCTGCGTGAATAATCTAGCAAGTCCGGTCAACCGCTTCTTTGCGAACAACAATTTTTGTAGCTCAGACCAGCCCAACAACTTAGCATTATCTTCGAATTCCGCGATCCACGTCTCAATAGGATATTCCACGCTACCATCGAACGAACGTATCGTTTCCTCGATGTCGTGAAAATTCAAGGCAAATTTCGGTGGCCCTCTCTCATCCGAAGAGGACGACAATCTTTCACCCACCGGTTGTGTCGCTGTCCCGGTCGGACCCGTTACGGCAGCTTCCGTCGGCCGTGATTGCACCGTCACATCCAAATCTTCGTCCGAATCCTCTTCTACATCGGACTCAATTGCCACTGCTTTTAATAATCGTAGATCGCACAAATGTTCCACAATCCGACGAGCGACCTCATCCGCCGTACCTCCATAATCCAGTTTCAAAACATTGCACATGCCGACCAATTCACCAAAAGGAAGTGCCACCGCCGATGCGACTTTGGCCTTGAACTCGAGAGATCCGCTCTCATAACTGAAGCCCTCGAAAACACGCAACCGCTGACGATTCCCTCGATCTCCCTCTTCGCCGTACACTAATTTGTGTAAAGCCCGAATCGACTTGGTCGAAGCCTTCCTAAAATTTTCGCGAATAACCGCGATATCGCTTAACGTGGTCATTGTCTAGCACGTTAACGTCGCACTCTTGCACCGAACACCAAAGGAAGAAAACTGCGCACTTCAAAACAAATGGCGGCGATCGCACTTGTCTCGCGAATCGGACTTCGAAACCATATTTAATTCGAATCCGTACTTAATTCAATCCGTATTTAATTCGAATCCCACTTCTGAAAGCTGTAGTGGATCTTGTCAGGATAAAATAAAGGCACATTTAACAAGAATAGAGTATATATTTTTAACAAGTCTGTAGTTCGTCTTCTCTCGCCACTCTGGCGGCCCACACACGACTCCCCTCTCGAGCGAGTCGAGACTCGCTCGCTTGCCGGTCCCCGCTGTCACGCCACGCTCGCCCAACGCCGGGCGCGAGATTTGAAACAGCCCCGACGGCTAGCTCCTTGACCATAAGCCCGCTATATATATAAAATAAATTTTAAAAAAATATGTAACTAATGTAGGATTTCTCCTGGTTGTTGTTCGAATTCTTGGGCGAATGGGACGCGGTGATGAAGGTCTTATAAACGATTGAGGCCCAGTTTATATTATAATAAACAGAATTTAATATAAGTAGGTCAAAGTGATTGAATAAAGGTATAAAATAGGATAAGAATAGAATCTGCAAGCACGCGACAGTCCTGCTGGACGGCCGGTACGCAACTCCTCGAAATCGTCCGCCTCACCACGCGACAATGCCGGCGCGCTTCTCGGCTGTTTCCTTACGCGTCACTGGCCACGCTTCGACCAGCGCTCATTGGCATCCTACATTAAGGCTGCCGTCTCACCGGGCCTTGAATATGTGCGTACGCTCACACAAGCTAAGTTGAGCGTGTACATATACGCGTATAGTAGACAATTCGTAAATTACAACATTCGTCCTGGAATCGGCCAGAAGTAAGTTTTTGCGGGTATAGTTGCCTCCACTAGACATCCGTGCAGACGGGTCTGGTGCGTTTGAACGCTAATAAGCACCGTACGTTGAAGTAATAATGGATTTATGACTCGTATACTGAGAGACTCGAGAAATGACAGAATGAAGCTTCAAGGATTCTCCGTCACCAGCGCTGATGGTATTCGTGCCATGTAACATCAGAACCGGTGGAAGTCCAAGCTTGTCGATAACTGTAGGAAAGACATAGTTGCCAATATGTATTGAGAGTCGTATTGCGCTGTTGCCGCATTTCCTCTATCACTATTTTGCCATCAGGGAGGCTTGAATGAATCACGGCAAAGCGGCTAGAGAACAGAGATGGGCAAAGATATTATCTGGATACACTCAAATAAAAGATACTTTATGTTTATCCGTTATTCGAAGCTTCGAATAACACGAGTTATCTTTATTCCAAACACCACGGATAAATCAATTTATTTGAAGTGAATTTATTCGACGGCGAAAGATAATTTTTTTATTCGAACCGTCAAATAAGGTTTTCATCTTTAGCCATAGTTTATTCGGCTTTTATTCGAAGGCTTCGAAATTTCAAATAACTTTCGGCAGCGTGTTTATCCGAACCGGCGCGATCTCTCATTCGTGCTGAGGACTTGGGCTGTTCGGCGGTGGCTTCTCATCTCGGTTCGAGCCTCGACTCGAAACGCATACCTACAGTATTGCTTGAAGTGGATTATGTATTAATTAAATGTAAAACCTAACGTTTTCAGTAACATACTGCTGAGATTTTCCAGATTAAAATGATTTCAAATACGGTATAAATCGGGTTATTTCTAGAACTGCACTATATAATTAAAGATAAGTGTAACATTTCTAATCTAATAATGCTAAAAAATATATAAAAAAAAATTTATGTTAAACGATTTTATTCCAAATGCACTAAAAACTAAATTAAAATACACTAAAGACTAAAAAATTATTCTTGTCTTGTACTACAATTTTTTTCCTATACGGACGTAACGAATCATTTCTCGTTATAAATTGTGTATTTACTATGAAAATCGCGATGCCACTATCGTCTCGAACGCAGCGGCTTTTTATCCTTTTCGTAAAGAACGCGAATGACTGATTCCAAGTCGTTTTGGGGTTATGGGTTATATTTATTGATGACTGAGTAATTTTTTCACCCCTTCAGGGTTCATTTTTTTTTTAGATATCGTATTGTCATCCAAACTACGCATGCCTGCAAAGCTTCAAGACAACTCGATAGTTGGAAGTTGGAGTTGCCAGATTTGAACCATACATACTGTAACGTTCTCGAACGAGACGTTGCCGTTAATTACAGGAGATTCCACAAGTAGAGCGGCTTACCTGTGAAATTGTGGGATTGGTTCGGGTGGCGTGCGATAAAGAAATGAATTTCACGAAACTGGAGTCCTTCTTTTTAACAATAAGTAACAAAAATAGTTTATTCAAGAAAATAGTTTTGACGCTAGGTCGTAATGGAACATATGATACGACGCTGAGTCGTGGGAATTATGATTATAAATTAATATAATGGAACATAAAGTAATTGCGTTACGACGTATCGGTCGGTATGAAAGGATAACGTTTGATTTCGGTTTTGACGCTAAGTCGGTAATAAAGAGTATTATTTCGGTTTTGACGCTAAGTCGATAATTCAGGATATCGCGTTAATTATTATTAAAAATATGATATAATGGTACGATACTAAATCGTTAATTGAATATAAGGTCCCGACACGAAGTCGGTATAACGTAGTACAAGAAATGACACTTGGTCGATTTGGTATGTTGAGTTGAGAATTGCAGAGGATTCCTTCCCTCAGACTAGTAGTGTCTTCTGGTGCCTATCAGCTGGCCCACGCTTTCTGGATGAGGTGGAGGTGCTAGTTAGGCGATTTTGAATGGAAGTTGAGGGGGCTAGTTAAAGCGACCTCGTATGGATGCGAGGGGGCTAGTTAAAGCGACCTCGTATGGAAGTTGGTAGTTCGTATGGAAGGAAGTTGAGTTTAAAATATACTTCTTTAGACTTCCGAGACAGAGGGGGCTAGTTAAAGCGACCTAGGTCTTGTTGGTTCGGTGGCAGAACTAAGTCTGGTTTCTGCTGCTGGCGGGCCTGTATTTTTACCGGTTTGTGGTACTTGGTCCGCACCAATCACTCGCGGCGCAATCTCGCGCACCAATTATAATTAACATCCGGTTCGCGCCACTCTCGCACTAGACTTGGTTTATTCGGCGTCCGGTTGATCGTGCGTTCTACGCATGCGCGCTTGGTTCACTCGCGGCACTGAGTTCACTGTTTGAATGGGCGGTTATGCGCATGTGTTGCGCTTCGTTTAGTTCACTGTTTCCCGCCGCATGGCGTGTCGCTCGCACGTGTTTCGTGTGTTCTTAATATTAATGTTACAAAGGATAAAATGAACAAAAGTAATGATTAACATAGAAAGAAACGGAAAAATGTACGGCGGTTCGTAGCGGTACGTTACAATACATCAAACACACAAAAGTACCTACAAACAAACCGAAGATCGAAGCTGAATAAAATCGTTTAAAAATAATCTGATTTATGCCGTGTTTAAATTCATTTTCATCTGGGAAATCTCAGCAGTATCTTATTGAAACCTTCATACCGATACGATAGAAAATGTGAAAGTTTTACATTCTACTAAAACAAACAAAATAAACAATCATTGAACAATCATATCATTATATTTTTTCACAAGTAAACATAAATATTGCACAGAATAACAGGTGATAATAAGAATTGCGAAGTTTAGAAAGGATATTGACACGCAATTTAGTATTGTTTCATTGATATGTTTCCTAATTTCACTACCCAACCTCTCTATCTTTCATTATTCCTATCTTCCTTTACTTTCAGCGAGGCTCTGACACTAGACGCAGTGATCGGCGGGCTCCAGCTACCGCCGATGGAGGGGGAAACACCTACAGGAGCGGTGGTTATGTGTGCTTGAACTGTGCCTGCCTGCGTCAGTCACGCACACATAACCACCGCTCCTGTAGGTGTTTCCCCCTCCATCAGCGGTAGCTGGAGCCCGCCGATCCCTGCCTAGACGCAGCTCTCGTGCCGTATTCCTTCAAGACTCCTCGATGGTAGGAGCTGTGGCAATATCGCGGCAGAGACGGGAGAACAGAAAATGTGGCAACTATGCGTAAAAAATTCGTCTACATAGAGTACCTGGAGATGTCACCTCTGTAGAAGTTCATTTTATCGAGCGCAGTAATTTCATTAGGGTCTGTTTACTGGGGACGCTTCGATCGATTCGGACAATAACAAAAATGAGACGACGGCCCCCTTAACCGTTTTAGTGCCACGCAGCGCGATCGCGCTGTTCGCGTACTGTGGTGAACCGTGTCGCTTTTTTTGGTCACGATCGTCAATTCGATTACGCTCGGTTCAGAATATATCTTGTCGCGAGTCTGTCAGAGTTTCCTCTCATAATTACAAATTTTCTTTCAAATAATCGTAAACAACCTGCATAATTAGCTGTCTTTCTTTAACACATTGAGTCCCAAGGTTTATTTTTAACAAAAGCGCTATCGCGCTTCATGGCACAATCCGACACGGATTTTTAAAAACCCCTGGTACTAAAACGGTTAATGAATAATTTACTACCTATAATTTATATACATATTTTAAATTCTAAGTTTAACGCACTAGTCCGCCAAGTAACTCATTTAATAATCCTAATATAAAGAAAAAAAAATTTATAAATTAAGTCCTTCCGTACAAAAATTTATTAGATAAATATAGATATAATCTGGCTCACGCCGATCTGAACTTAAATCATGTAAGATATTAAAAGTCGAACACACTTAAAATTTAAACTCCTGCATTTAAATTATATCTTAATTCAACATCGAGGTAGCAATTATCTTTATAAATATGATCTCTCCAATGATATTATGCTATTATACCTAAGGTAATTAAATTTAACAATTTATAATAAACTATCTTCTTAAACAATAATAATTTCATAAAGGGTATAGCAGGATAAAATGGTCAAAAGTGCCCTTGAACCGATTTTAGCTGGCAATGCACCTTTCAATAGTGTAGCACAGGAAAACATTGTACACCAAGTTTCATCCCCCTATCTCAACCAGGAGGGTAGTTATAAGGTAAATTCTAATTTTCGGGTTTTGCCACATTTTCCCTATTTAATGGTCAGCAAAAATTCTAAAAAAATCTGAAATATTGTAGACATGATTTTGTATGATTGTGAATTTTTTCAGATTTTTTCGATGCAACTGCTAAGTGTAAGAAATAAAAAACGCAAAAAAATGTTGAAAAATGCAGATTTCGTGTTGAAGTTTTCGAGCGATTAGATTTTTAATTTCACAGTAGTTAGATATTGACATGACTATTATCTACAATTTTTTTCAGATTTTTCGGTAAGGTGCGCCATAGTTAAAAAAAATCAGAAAACGATATTTTCGAGTTATTTCGCGTGAAAACGTGATAAGTACTTTCAATTTTTGCATTTCCGTCATACAGTGAATGCATTATATGATTTTTAATATCTCTACATTCGACAGAGTAATATGTAAACGGAGGGAATTAAGTTAATATGATTAATTGGAAGTGTATACGCACCATATATCATATGGTACGAAAAAATCATTCAACGCGCAGTTAGCGGAGTGGTTAGAGTGTTAGACTCCAAAAGTCTCCAGTGGATTCAGAATACGTATCATAAGCCAATACCACACATCTATTCCATTGACAAAATATTATAAACTATCCGGAGCTAGAACAATACATAGGCAGAAAACCGGCGCGGCGGTGCATTTAAATTATTTATATGGAACCTTAAGATAAAATATTTTTAAAATATTCTAGAAACATTTTTAAATGAATATCGTGTATTGTCATGTAATCAACGATGAAAAAATGTTATATCATGAAAAAAAAATTGGACCTTGGTGGGGTGCGGAACTTACGACAACAGAGAGTATGCAGAGCGGTTTTGGAGTCTAACACTCTAACCACTCCGCTAACTGCGCGTTGAATGATTTTTTCGTACCATATGATATATGGTGCGTATACACTTCCAATTAATCATATTAACTTAATTCCCTCCGTTTACATATTACTCTGTCGAATGTAGAGATATTAAAAATCATATAATGCATTCACTGTATGACGGAAATGCAAAAATTGAAAGTACTTATCACGTTTTCACGCGAAATATCTCGAAAATATCGTTTTCTGATTTTTTTTAACTATGGTGCACCTTACAGAAAAATCTGAAAAAAATTGTAGATAATATTCATGTCAATATCTAACTACTGTGAAATTAAAAATCTAATCGCTCGAAATCTTCAACACGAAATCTGCATTTTTCGACATTTTTTTGCGTTTTTTATTTCTTACACTTAGCAGTTGCATCGAAAAAATCTAAAAAAATTCACAATCATACAAAATCATGTCTACAATATTTCAGATTTTTTTTAGAATTTTTGCTGACCATTAAATAGGGAATATATGGCAAAAACCGAAAATTAGTACTTACCCTATAACTACCCTCCTGGTTGAGATAGGGGGTTGAAACTTGGTGTACAATGTTTTCCTGTGCTACACTATTGAAAGGTGCATTGCCAGCTAAAATCGGTTCAAGGGCACTTTTGACCATTTTATCCTGCTCTACCCTTTCGAGGAAATTGATTTTGAAATTTTGTTGGGTACGCGTGCACCTGACTACTTAAGAATTGGCAAAATGCAATAGCAAATATGATGCAAATAAAGATAAAATTAATCTTTGCCAGAAATTAACATTATGGGATCTTTTTTTTCGAATGAGGCTTTGTTTTCAAGAAAATCGAATTTGTTGATTCATCAAGTACGCGTGAATTCTAAGAAAATGTTTCCATAATTTCGAGTTATTTGTCCACGAAGATTGATTCCATTCGCAGTTGTGCCGCATTTAATGATAAATTCTGCTACTTTTTAATAGGGTGCATGCGTACTTGGCTATTTTTGATAATAGATTTTCTCGGAAGTCAAGTCACGTATGAAAAAACTTTACTCTGCACTTTTGACTTACTTTTGCAGAATCAATCAGACTGTATAAATATTACCTAATGAAAAATTTGGATAAACTGTTGATGTTTCTTTTAATAACATAGGTAGGTACTTGTCTACAAGAATAAATTTTAATACTAATATTATATTTAATATCCATTTATCAGTTTCAACATTGTTTATTGTTATTGTAATGCAAGTGTTTAGTTCTTTTAAAAGCGATACTTGATGATGGGGGTGCTTGTACTATTTGTTTCGTTACACAGTATTCATTACCATAAAAATCACTGACACTCGTGAATATTTTTATAATTACAAAAAATTGATCAGAGCAAATATAAACGCATAAGAAAAGTAGTAGTAAAAATGTATATCCAGTCGCATTACCCCATTGTGAAGTTACAAAAATACCAGTTAATTAAATCGCAAATAATACTTACCAAATAATCAGGTGGAATGTCAAAAGCGACTTTTTTATCTCCCTTGGGCACATAAACTGGTTCAGCCGGTCGATCAAATAGGTATAGAATACCAGATTTATCGTTCTCCATATTAACTTATTTGTTTTTGTATAGGTTAATAATTTATAGTCTAAATTAACGATAAAACAAAAAGGAGCCAAATATTGCTACCAATGGATAGCTATCTTAAATTCGCAAAGAAGTTATTTCCTTAAGAAAATTAATTACGAAATAGTATTTCAACAAGTACAACTCATAAAGTACGACTATGACTCACTAGAAAACGAAATAGTAAAAGATGTTTGGAGCTTGCCAATTAATAACATTTTATGAAAAAAAAGTTTCTCGATGTCAGTTTTATAGGAGTGTTCAGGATATAGCGGTTTTCTTCGTAGACCACAAAATCCTTAACAATGCTTTAAAATAATCAGCAGTAAAAGGCCTTGGTATTGTCTCATCTATGGTTATAACGGAATCCTATACTTCGTTCTTCCTGTTTTTATCGGAAATGTATTACGATTAGGTGTCAGTCATTAGATTACAAATATTTGTCGCAAGCTTGATTCGAAACCAATGTAGGGCATGTTGTGTTAACCGTTTATGAGAATTATTACTATGTAACTGACAAATATGTACTGCATCAGAGAAAACATGGTAATATTATGTTGTAATTTTTTTTCAAATATTCTTTCCACAGACCAAAGATACAAATTATGTGAAATATACCAATCATTATACTTTATGCATTTATATCCCTGACTTATTACCAGTTAGCAAGTCGATTCGAGGCATATTGCTTTTTTCAATAACAATGAAACTTAACGTAAGTGCGGATAATAAGGCCCTGCAGGTAATAAAGCCCACCTATCATTTATCCTTGGTAGGTCAATCTACAATACTGGTAGTGCCATTTATTATACATTATATTATATATTATACGAAATGTCATTCCAAGAGTTTATGCGCGATTAATATAACATTTGCCGGCTGGAAATTCAACAAATGTTTCGCCGGCAACTATCGTTGCTGCAATTATAAGAATTACGTCGGATTCTTGGTTTGTATTGGGAAGTACGCAGTATCAAATTACTGTACAACTGTGGTTATGTATAAGTACATATGGTGGCAACATATTCCCAGGAAAATAATGATTTTGCAAAATGCACGCTTAACATATAACCTCGGCAATGAGGAAGTGACAAAACAGATAATAAGGCCCACCAAAATATTAGCTCCAAAGCACGTATCACATCTACTGGAAGAAAAAAGACAAGAGCCCATGCCATCCACCACCAGAGAAAAAGTGGACGGCAACTCTGCAGACAATTGGTTTTGCAAATTATGCAGAACTGCATTCAAGAGTGATATGTGACAGTGTTTCATGTGTCTCACCTGGATACACGAGGATTGCGTTTAACTGCACACCTGCGGACGAAGATGTCTTTGTTTACCAGAATTGTACATACTAAATAGGTGGGCCTTACTACCCGCAATTACCTTATTACACTAGTTTACAGTCATTTCTTGATGTAGACTCCGCTATGAAATTCTTATGTAAGGTGGTCCCCTAAACTCAAAAATCGACATGAGACGAAATCCTATGGATACGTTTTGTAATTTTTTAAGAAGACGATCCGACGTTTTTGGCCACATCTTGCATTAGAGTTGACCGATTTGATCACGACAACTCTTAAATTAAAGGTAATTAAATTGCATATAATTCCTTTTCTACAGTGTTTTCCAATTGGACCAATAGTTTAGGCGGAATCGAGCGAAACTTAAGAAAAATGTAATGTTTCGAGGCCGAAATTGAAATCGAAAATTCACTACATAGCCTAGGAGACATAGAAATTATCATCTGCCGCCCAGTTTCTTATTTTTCACATTGAGTGCGCATCTTTACGAAGAAAACAAGCCCAACTTGAGCAAAATCCATGCACAAATTAGGAAGTTATATGCGACAGAGTGGGAATGCCTATTTTCAACTTTCTCCCTATTTTTGTGTTTCTTCGTGTTTTTTTTGGCGAATTACGTATTCGTTTTCAATGAAAACAAATTTAAATGTATTTTATTTTATTTTACTTTCCTTTGGATTGCCTTGCCTTGCCTTGCCCTGGTCTGCCCTGTTTCGTTCTTCGTTCTTCGTTCTTCGTTCTTCGTTCTTCGTTCTTCGCGTTCATTTCGTTTCATTTTTGAAAAGCAATTCTGGCTCTTTCTGTTTCTTTTGCCCGCATTAGATCAGTTTCTCTTACAAGGAACCAGTCTTAGTCACCCGCCATTGATTTGTCCCAGAATGCTTGGTAGCATCTCTCAATACTTTTCATCTGCTGATGAAATCTCTTGCCATGTTCATCGCTTAAAATACCAAGATTTGGTGGGAAGAGATCCAAATGCGATTAGAGGATATGGATCTTCAAAGACATGTTAACGCCTATATTGAGAAAATAAAGAAGTAAAAAGCATGTTACAGCAGAAGATCGATACAAATGAAATTATTACAAACAGCATTTCATACCGAATTTCTTATAGTTATTGAGCAAATCATTGATGTTTTTCACAGAGTCTGGATTTTTATTGTTGCCAAGAAAGCCAGCGACGACCAATCGAAACGAATTGAATACGACAGCTACATTTCGCAATAAATGCAATTCAAATTGCTCGCTTTCCAGCAACTTTTTGATCTGCGGCCCATCGAAAACGCCTTCCTTAATCTCGGCGTCGGAAAGTTTCGGAAAAATGGTCTTCAAATATATCAATGCATCACCTGTTTGTAACAATTTCATTTGTATCGATCTTCTGCTGAACATGCTTTTTGCTCCTTTATTGTCTTAATATAGGCGTTAACATGTCTTTGAAGATCCATTTCCTCCACTCGCATTTGAATTTCTTCCCACCAAATCTTGGTGTTGTAAGCGATGAACATGGCGAGAGATTTTATCAGCAGATGAAAAGTATTGAGAGACGCTACCAAGTCTTAAAGACGTCTGTTTCAGACTTTCAAGACGTCGTAAAGACGTCTGCTATTGTCGTAAAGACGTCTGCTATTGTCGTAAAGACGTCTATAGACGTTTTTTTACGTCGTTTGTCAGGAAACAGTACGTCTTTAAGACGTCTTTTAAAAGGCTTGTAGACGTCTGTAAGACGTCTGTTTCAGACTTTCAAGACGTCTCGAAGACGTCTTCGTAAAGTCTGGGTTAGATCTAATGCAGTTCTTAAAAAGACGTTATTAAGACGTCTTCGTAAGGTCTGGATTTGGTCTGATGCAGCTCTTTAAAAGATGTTATTAAGATGTCTCGAAGACGTCTTTTCAATGTCTGGGTTAGGTCTAATGAAGCTCTTTAAAAGACGTTACGAAGACGTCTGTAAACTGATATTAAGGTGGTTTTGAAAATAAAATGAAACTTAATAAAAATTCATTTCATTTATTTAATTACAATTAATTTGGTTTTTATTATTATTACATCGTACGCGTTATAAACTATATTGTCAACTGCATTACTGTGTTTTTTGCTTACAATTATTGAAGAGCTATACTTATATACAATGTTAAATTATGTTAATGATATGCAGACGCATTGTACATTATTCATATTATATAATTTTATAATTACAATACGGGTGTTTATGCACGAAATGTATGCAGGATATATGCACTTACAATAGATATATGTAAAACATGCAGAGCCCGGTATAGTTGTAGTCTATTACACCGTGATGCAGAGTATGCAAAATACACAGAGTACGCAAAATATACAGGGTATAGAGAATATATGTAGTATAAATAAGAAAGTTGTCATTTTGCATTAGTAGTTGACAATGTTGACATAACTGTAACAAACCCCCAAACATGCCCCTTTTCTTTTTCGTTAATAAACTTAATTAATAATACTTAAATACTTCTATTCTTATTATATTCTTATTATTCTTACGTTTATAAAGAGTGTTTAGGATTAATATTAATATTAGCTCAGGATACCGAGACGCGAGTGTGTCGAAAGAGAGAATTGAGTGTAAAGGAGTGAGAGAATCGAACGCATGCGCGATCCTCAGTCGATCAACGGATCGACGAGAGTAAGGATCAGAAGCAGTGATTGTAATTTGTGCATGGCAAATGAGAGAGGGAACCGAGCGTTCCACGCGCGCGCCTGCGCTCTCCACTCGCTCAGTAGACCGACCGGAGAACGGATCGAGCGAGACGAGAATGATTGACACGTAATAGTCGAACTCCGTTCCTATTGGTGCGCTCCCAGTTCCCCGAATATGTATAAATACGGGCAAGGAAGCCCAGAGAGATTCATTCAGATTCATGAAGTCAATCAAGTCTTTGCAAGAATCATTTAAGGCTAATAGCCGATTCCAACATAAATTTAATGCTCCAACTTTGGAGGCCGCTTTGCTGGACACTTGGCTGCGCTGATCGCTCAAACTAAGGCCATAGTCGCTAGGTTTGGCGAGAGGTTCCAGCCTTGGAGGCCGCTTTGCTGGACACTTAGTTGTTGAAGCTAAATTATTGACAATTGTTATTCTCAGGTTAGTAATATTACTCCTGAGCGACGAGGGAACAAGACTATTCCAGGTGGCAATACCGCCCCTGATGAACTAATGAAACAGCTCAACGATTCTCAACTTAAACATATTCAATCTCCTAGATTTATAAGCTAATTCCTTTATCGACCGAGAGTCATTATCCACAAACTAATTCCTTTATCGACCGAGACTCATTATCCATAAACTAATTCCTTTCATTCGACTAAACGTCGCTATTAATTATTTAAGTTACATTACTCTAATTCGATCGTTCAACCGGGTATTCTTTTGTACCGACCAAGAGTCGCCACCCAAGACGATCAGCTTTACTTTTTGTAACGACCGAGTGTCGCAACATAATTAATTTCTTTAATTTATTTAGAATTAAGGCATTAATTTACGTTTTCGTGTATCATTTAAAAGTGTTTTCCTTGAATAAACACTATTAAGTTAAATTCTTGTTCTGGAATTTTAATTCTTTATCGCACGCCACTCGAACCAATCCCGAAAACCTGTAACTCGCGTTAACGCCACGCCTAAAATCGTTACAGGAGAAATTTTTGGTGGCAGCGGTGGGATAGTTGATTTGCAAAACCGCGAATTGTGTGGCAAAGGAGAAACCCTCCTATAGCGAAGAACGAGAATTTTTCTTCTTTGATAAATTGCGAAGTAAGCGTTCCAATCATGGCGCAAAACAATCCTTTAAACGATGTGGTAGTCGAAATGCAAAACCTGCACTTAGAGTAGGAAAATATGCGCCACCCTCAGATTAGAATTAGAGATGCCGCAGATACGGTTCCGGCATTCGATGGACGAAATATTTCTATGTATCAATTTACAAACTGTTGTAAAAACGCGAAAAATATGGTCGCACCAAACGCCGAGTATGGACTAGTACAGATTATAAAAAATAAACTATATGGCCAAGCCTCACGAGTTGTTTTAAATGGAGATTACAATACCATAGATGAACTCATTAGAGTACTTAATTCTCGCTTTGCTCCATTACATTCGTCAATTCAATTATACGGTGATATGTCCAGAATCGCTCAGCTGCCGGACGAAGCAACTGTCGATTACAGTAGCCGTGTGTCAGAAATCCTCCAACAAATAAAGACGTGTCACGAAACGGAAGTGCCTCAGAATGTCGAGCAGTATAATCAAACTGCGGAAGTAAATGCAATTCGAACATTTTTGACAGGATTGAGACCGGAGGTTTACGCGAGAATGCGAACAGTTGACTTCGCTGATTTGGATAGTGTGTTACGTACCGAAATATATAATTTAATTTTTTTTTAGTTTCTCATTGACCGTAGAGCGCATTGACAATGCTTCAAGTATTCTGGGAAAACCTCGTCGAGCGCACTCTTGCTTAATGAATAATAATAAATTATCCCCGAAAACAGATACCTCCGGTACTAGTACTGTCGTCGTCGCGACACTTAATCGCTGCGCGATACTCTGATCGTGGAACCGTGCTGACGCGTCAGCACCGTTCTCAGAAGACGTTCGGAAATGGTCAGTGGTTCTCATGTCTTGTAAAAGTCATCAAATGTAAGCGGCGGGGGTGCGGCTTAACAATGCTTCAAGCATTCTGGGAAAACCTTGTCGAGCGTACTCCCGACAGTCGCAAGAAACAAGATCTGTTAAGCATAAGAACGAATGATGGTGACGATAGGGAGAGTGGACTCCGTTTTGAAGTTATGATCAGAGTGGTTAGAAGATCAGTAACGTAAATGTATGATGGCGAACACCTAATGATGTCTTGCATTGGTTGCTGGGGCAGGATTGCAGCGTCAGCTTATCTCGGAGCGGTCCTCGCGGCTGGACGCGCCCGAGTTCGCGAAGCGGAGATCACTCTTTGTCGTACAGTCGCGAGGTGCGTGACAAGGTGTCCGTGGATCGTAATTTCTTTCTTTAACTCAAAATTCTATTTCGAGCCAGAGATTCCGAAGTTTATAGTGAATGGACTCAACCTTCCACGTTAAATAGTATTAACTTCACCCTGTTCAACCAAATAATCGTTTCCATGATTATAATTCTGCGTTTTATATTTGCTTAATACTTTTCACACTATCTTATTTAATCGCGTTGAGATCAACCTTCAGTTAGATCTCATTCCTTTGTGTTTAATTTTATTTTAACTATTGCTATTATGTGTAATCGCCAATATCGGGAGTGAGTGTGATTCTTTCTTTCCCAGGCACAGAACAAGTGTTCTATTGAGCGTTAACGAAATCCGTACAATATAAAATTGATCGATAGAGTGGGTGAGTTGCTCATTGTTTCCCCTAATTATATAATTTGTATGTCGATAGGCTAGCGCCGCCTCATGTAAAATTAATTTTAAACTTTGTTCAAAAACAAATGCGATTGTTAGAGGTAACGAAGGGTCAATATTGGCATTAGCCAATATTTTGGGTACGCTCTTGGCTCCTCAGCCTCTCTAACAACTGATATAAAAGAAAAATTGAATAAAGAGAATGATTATTCACTCTTGAACGTTCACGCTCGAGCAGTAGTTATTTACAGAGAAGCCTACAAAACCCTGATAGTCACTTAGTGCGAGTCCTGTATAGGACTAGATTTTAGATCCACAATACTAACAATCAAAAGTATCCTTAAATATTAAATTGTACTGTAACGCGCGTAGAAATTCTTCCGATTAGATCGTCCTTAGATACCGTTTATCCGGACTCCACGCCTACCATCACTACCGAACGCGTAACAGTGCTATTACCGCCGCGATCAAAGCAGAAGCAGAAAATCAGGATAATTTAATGAGGAATAGATTCGCGGAAGGTCTGTCATACTCTGTGCAATGCACTAATTGTTTTGGTTACGGCCATACAACAACGAATTGTAGTAGTAAACTCCCTGAGAGACAAATATCACAGATATCCTGGCAGTCAAAATTTTGTAATCATTGCCGACGAGTGGGACATACTATTCAAGAATGTAGATTGTTAAATCCACAAAATAATTCAGTATCGCGTCCAACATCGCAGATAGAATGTAGATATTGTAAAATCAAGGGTCATACTATCGAACAATGCCGTAAAAGAATATACAACAATAATAAGAATCGTGAAGGAACTGTAAACTCTAAACCAGAAACACCTAAAGCTTCAGATAACACACAACGAGCTTCAGCAAAAAAACAGGGTGCACTTAATTTGCAAATGTTAAGAATTGGAAAATCGCCAAACCTTACTCTATCAGGGCCAGAATTTAACAAACCTGAAATCCAAATGATGATAGATACTGGTACCGATCTAAGCATAATTAAACAAGAATCTATTTCCCTTGACATTCCAATTTATACAGATGCTGTATACGAATTAAAAGGAATAGCTAATAGTATTCTTCCCACTATAGGATATATTAAAGTTAAATTTCTAAACACCGAAGTAGAGATCCATGTTGTCGAAACATTGCCTATCGCACAAGATGGATTATTAGGTACGACCATTTTCAAAGAAATTGGAGCCAGAATAGATTATGCTAAATCTGCTGTAGTAGTAGGAGATTATATTTTACCATTCGAAAATTGCAAGGTAACCATACCGAACCGATCAAGGTGTCAAGTGCAAGTTAAAGTTCTCGCCTCAGATCTTAAAACCGGATACGTACCTAAATTAAACTTACATCCTAAAATCCTTATAGGAAATGCTCTGGTTACCAATAATAATGGGTTAGCTAATCTTTATGTTATTAATACATCCAATAAGGAGATAACATTAGCGATACCACCCATACAAATAGAACCTTATGAGGAAGTAGAGATGCCAGAAATTCTTGAAACCCCAGAGCATGTTGAACGAGTATTAAAATTACTCCGTACTAATCATTTAAATCCTGAAGAAAAAGAAAATATAGAAAAGTTAATTAGACGACATTCTGATAGATTTCATCTCCCTGGAACAGGACTAGAAGCTACAAGTATAATTAAACACAGAATAATTACAAAAACTGAAATACCAATAAACACTAAACAGTATCGATACCCGCAGGTGCATAAGGAGGAAATTAATAAACAAATATGCGAATTATTAAATAATAATATTATTAAATCTTCATTTTCTCCTTATAATTCCCCAGTATGGATAGTCGCAAAGAAACCAGACAGTAAAGGAAACAAAAGATGGAGAGTAGTAATAGATTTCCGTGATCTAAATGACGAAACAATAGGAGATGCATATCCATTGCCGAATATACTGGATATATTGGATCAACTTGGTAGTGCTAAATATTTCTCAGTATTTGATTTAGCTTCAGGATTCCATCAAATTCCGATGCATCCAGATGATAAACATAAAACAGCATTTTCCACTCCTTATGGACACTATGAATTTAATCGAATGCCATTTGGATTGAAAAATGCCCCTGCCACATTTCAAAGATTGATGGATCAAGTTCTTACAGGACTACAGGGTGTAGAATTATTTGTATACTTAGACGATATAGTAATCTATGCTCGCTCACTTCAGGAGCATGCAGTCAAATTCGAAAAGTTAATGAAACGACTTAGGGAAGCAAACTTAAGTCTGCAACCAGATAAATGCGAATTTTTAAAGAAAGAGGTAGCGTATTTAGGACATATTATTAGTGAGAATGGAGTTCGACCAGATCCAAGAAAATTAGAAGCTGTTAAGGATTTTCCATTACCAAAAACAATTAAGAATGTGAGACAGTTCCTTGGACTGGCTGGGTACTATCGTAGATTTATAAAAGATTTCTCGAAAATAGCTAAACCATTATCAGATCTAACAAGGAAAAATAATAATTACGTTTGGACGAGCAAACAACAAAGAAGCATTCGAGATATTAAAGGACGCGTTATGCCGCGAGCCTATACTACAATATCCGAATTTTGACGCTCCATTTATTATTACCACGGACGCTTCTGGATACGCCGTGGGAGCTGTCCTCAGTCAAGGAGAAATTGGAAAGGACCTTCCGATCGCATATGCCTCCAGAGTCCTAAACAATGCCGAAACACGTTACGCACCGACTGAGCGTGAATTACTAGCACTAGTATACGGCATGGAACATTTTAGACCCTACGTCTATGGCAAGAAATGTAAATTAATAATGGACCATAAACCTCTAGAATGGCTGCATAAATTGGCAAACCCAACTTCAAGGTTGATGCGATGGAAAATTAGGTTAGCTGAATATGATTACGAAATCATTTACAAACCCGGGAAATATAATACCAACGCTGATGCCCTATCAAGGAATCCAATACCTACTCTTCCTCTACAAGCAAGCGAAAAACGAACTCGATCACAGATGACCACTAATACAGAATCTGGGAATCCACGACCATTAAAACAACCCAAGGGAGATGCTTCATCATGGGACTCAGATGACTCAGATGACACTGAAGATCCAATGATGTATGATTATCAAATAAAACGAAAATTATAGCGGAAACGTCAAACAACAACAACATCACCACCAGGCAGACCAACTCAGAAAAAAATAAGACCAGGTGATGCAAGTGACACGGGCGACTCAACCGATTCTGATGACCTGATAAAAGATCACTACCAAATTAAACGAAAATTAAAGCGAAAACATCAGACTACGACAACCTCATCGACAGGTCGACCAGTCCGAAAACAGACAAAAGAAGGAGAATCATTAGTCAATGAACCCTTAAAAACTAAACGGTCAACAGATAGTTTCGAAATAAACAAGGATATTCAGGTGTCAGTCGAGGTACACCCTCCGCCTAAATCAGTCATTGATTTAGAAAGACCAGGAACATCTAAAATGGAGGTCGAGATAATATCACCCACGAACCAACAAAGACGAGGCGAAATTTTAACAAAACCAATTATAAATCAACGAATAGTTAATGAGGATGAAATAATGGAAACAGATGAAGAAATAGAAGTTCCTAAAACCCACGTATATCGTGACCCCCCTAAAATAAATTCTTCTAGCAGTAGTAGTAGCAGCATCAAACTCATCCCTCCTAAAAAAGAAAAAAATTTTAAATCCAGCGGAACAGAATCAGGACGAGTATCGCCATTAATATTAAAAAGAGAAGGAAATGGGAATTATAAAATACTTCCTAAAACCCCTAAAGATACAAATAAAAATAAAAATAAATTTATTAAATCTACCAAACCAAGGAAAAGGAATATCAAACAAAAGGGATTACCCAGGATAATAAGCAACATTCCAATTAAATGTAAATTTATAGAAATAAATGATCATTTATGGATGAGAAGAGAGACATTAGCAATATTCATTAATACAGAAGGCAATCCAGTGGAGAAGTCAGGAATAGAGTTGAAAGAAAGAAAGATGCTTACAATAACCTCAGAAATCCCATTCGAAATAGGAGAAGTAATAAAAATTTCAGAAGGAAGTCAATTAATTTTAGGAATGGTAATACAGGATCCTCCGACGATACAGACATATGCCACTGTATTAGGAAACCTATGCCATAACCTCATAGAATGGGGAATTAAGAAAATATCATTATATAAAGAAAGTAATAATGCATTATGGGAAAAAATAAGGAATATAATTAAATTAAAATTATTACAGACCAATATCACAATAACTATTTGTAACGGAACCATACAATTACCTATGGAACAAGATAGGGTAACAATAATAAAAGAAAATCATGAATCACCAGTAGGAGGCCATAAAGGAATAACGAAAACATATGAGCGTATCAGGTGTTTATATTATTGGAAAAATATGAAAGCAAATATTAAACAATACATTAAAACCTGTATGAGTTGTCAAAGACAAAAATTAGTACGAGTAAAAACGAGAGAACCTATGGTGATAACAGACACACCATTGGACGCATTCGATAAAGTATCTGTGGACATTGTAGGGCCATTACCACATACTCGAGCAGGAAATAGCTACATACTCACGATACAGGATGATTTAACTAAATATTCATTAGCCATACCATTAGTATCATTCACGAGCGAAGAAATAGCTGAAGCATTTATGAAAAACTTTATATGTCAGTATGGATGTCCCAAGGCAATCTTGACAGATCAAGGCTCTTCATTTATCGGGTCTGTTATGAAAAAATTTGCCAAAGTCTTCAACATCAAACAATATAAAACATCCGCATTTCATCCCCAATCAAATGGCTCGCTAGAAAGAAGTCATCATGTACTAATCGAATATTTAAAACACTATATAACAAAAGAAAAACAATGGGATCAGTGGTTGCCACAAGCAATGTTTTCTTACAACACTAGTGTACATGAAAGTACAAAGTATACTCCTTATGAACTTATTTACGGAAAAAAGGCTAGAGAACCATCTAGCATGGCACCAAATGATTCGTTAAACACATATCCAGATTTTGTCGATAACTTGATGAATAAATTGGTAAATATTCGTGAAATAAGCAGATATAACTTAGAAAACTCCAAATTTAGACAAAAACACTATTATGATAAGAAAGTATCATCCGTCCAATATCATAAAGGCGAAAAAGTAATGCTATTAAAACCAAAAAGGAACAAATTTAGTAAGGAATATGACGGACCGTATGTGATTATGGACGTACTAGAGAATAATAACGTGAAACTGGCAATAAGTCCCCGTCTTACTAGAATCGTACATCAGGATAGGATTAAGAAGGCTTACATTTCACCAAACCATAATAATACTAGGGACCATAATCAGATTGGTAATGATGTAGAACCATGACTTCGAAAAGTGGGGAGATCCGCGGGATTAATTAAGACGAGATTCAGCTAAAAAATTTAGTGCGCACCAAGATTTCACTGAATTATTAAGTGAAAAATATAAGTGCTAATAGAGAAATAATAGAGAAGGTGATATATATAAAAGAAAAGTGAGTAAAAGAATCGAAAAGAATAAATTAATTTATTAAATCAATGAAATTAATAAGCGGAACTTTTGATTTTAAAATAATGCCGGTATTCCACTCTCGTGCTTTTCGCCCGACCGACATGGATGAGGAGTATTACGGGCCATGGGACGGGATATTGCCCGAAGCATACCCAACCATATATATAAAATTATTAAGATTAGTATGCCTTCAAGGACAAGGGCTAATCTATGAAGATCGACATGACATATTTAAAAGAAAAATATGCCGAGAATGCTATGAGCATTTGCCAGAAAATCACCGATTCTCGTACCCACAAGCGTTCAACCACTTACTAACTTTACAAAACAATGCCCTAGCCTTCCGCGATTGCAAATTGTGCAATACCAATTTATATACGGTATATTACGCGAGGAGATGCCCCGAGTGTATTGAGATGTATTTCAATTTTGATGAAATGGGAGCAGACGATGATCTTTTACGCCGAGGCCACGCAATAAATGTGATCACCCAATGGTGATCACAAAATAATAAAATCGTAAATTTTATTTTCCTATCCAAACTACGCAGTGAATCTCCGTATCAATCTCGTCAATAGAAAAAAAAGGGGGGGTCGCGAGAGAACAGGTCGCGGAGATGGGGAAACAAAACCGAGATGATCAATATTGCGCGTAGAATAGTAATCGACGGTGATCAGTGTGGACCGCTTAGCGATCAATTGCAGAAACTAATCACAAATTCAAAATAAAAATCAGAATGACGCATCGTCGTGCGGGAACAAAAAGAATAGAAACCCAATGGCGAGAATTAAATAAAATAGACATTCCTCAAATCAATCGGTGCGATTATATTAAATTATCCCCCTCTGACCCTCGACAACGAGCCTGGAAATACATATTTCTCTTCGGTTCTGGACATGCACCACCTCCAACCACAGGAGAGAGATTGACAGTGGATGACGATATTCAAAAATTCCAATACATGGACGAGGAAGTGGACAGCCCAAGCCCTCCCCTTCACCCTTTTGAAATGACCATTCCCCAAAACCCAATCTCTCGAGGACGAGAGATTACCCCGGGCGGCGAGATGTAACAAACCCCCAAACATGCCCCTTTTCTTTTTCGTTAATAAACTTAATTAATAATACTTAAATACTTATATTCTTATTATATTCTTATTATTCTTACGTTTATAAAGAGTGTTTAGGATTAATATTAATATTAGCTCAGGATACCGAGACGCGAGTGTGTCGAAAGAGAGAATTGAGTGTAAAGGAGTGAGAGAATCGAACGCATGCGCGATCCTCAGTCGATCAACGGATCGACGAGAGTAAGGATCAGAAGCAGTGATTGTAATTTGTGCATGGCAAATGAGAGAGGGAACCGAGCGTTCCACGCGCGCGCCTGCGCTCTCCACTCGCTCAGTAGACCGACCGGAGAACGGATCGAGCGAGACGAGAATGATTGACACGTAATAGTCGAACTCCGTTCCTATTGGTGCGCTCCCAGTTCCCCGAATATGTATAAATACGGGCAAGGAAGCCCAGAGAGATTCATTCAGATTCATGAAGTCAATCAAGTCTTTGCAAGAATCATTTAAGGCTAATAGCCGATTCCAACATAAATTTAATGCTCCAACTTTGGAGGCCGCTTTGCTGGACACTTGGCTGCGCTGATCGCTCAAACTAAGGCCATAGTCGCTAGGTTTGGCGAGAGGTTCCAGCCTTGGAGGCCGCTTTGCTGGACACTTAGTTGTTGAAGCTAAATTATTGACAATTGTTATTCTCAGGTTAGTAATATTACTCCTGAGCGACGAGGGAACAAGACTATTCCAGGTGGCAATACCGCCCCTGATGAACTAATGAAACAGCTCAACGATTCTCAACTTAAACATATTCAATCTCCTAGATTTATAAGCTAATTCCTTTATCGACCGAGAGTCATTATCCACAAACTAATTCCTTTATCGACCGAGACTCATTATCCATAAACTAATTCCTTTCATTCGACTAAACGTCGCTATTAATTATTTAAGTTACATTACTCTAATTCGATCGTTCAACCGGGTATTCTTTTGTACCGACCAAGAGTCGCCACCCAAGACGATCAGCTTTACTTTTTGTAACGACCGAGTGTCGCAACATAATTAATTTCTTTAATTTATTTAGAATTAAGGCATTAATTTACGTTTTCGTGTATCATTTAAAAGTGTTTTCCTTGAATAAACACTATTAAGTTAAATTCTTGTTCTGGAATTTTAATTCTTTATCGCACGCCACTCGAACCAATCCCGAAAACCTGTAACTCGCGTTAACGCCACGCCTAAAATCGTTACATAACGCACGTCGTTCGTATCGCCTTGAAGTGCCGTGCGGTCTGCAATGGTTCCCTTGCTGAATCCAGTTTCCTCTTTTTTTTTACGTGGGGAAATCTTCAAAAGACACCCCGGCAGGCACCACTGCCGCCAGGATAGTGTGGGATTTTTACCCACTAAAACCCCACGACCACCATGGCGTCACACGTTTCGTCTGGGCCGAACTGTTGACGACCTTTTTGTTATCTGAAATCAAAATAGTATATACAGACTAGGTATATTCATGCGATTACGCTGATTGCACAGGAGCAATCTCGATTGGTCATGCGAATGATGTATCACTACCGTATTTTGGCTTCTACTTACAAGTAACATCTGCCTCATCATCACTGCCATCAATATTTTTTAGATGTTGTTAATTTCCTGTCGGAAGCTCTTTTGAGCCAGACCTGTATGGCTTCTTCGGCTTCTTTATGCGAAGTGCCAATTTTTGCCTTCTCTGCAGCACCTTAAATAACAAGAATTTCGATAAAACATTATGACACTGAATTCTACAGTGATCAATATCAGCAACAGTAAAATATGGGTGATAATTACAGACTATAAGTTTGGCCAGATTTAAAGTATTAAATTTCTTTTTTCCTTTCCTCCCAAGCCAACTAAATTGCAACGCAATTTCATTGGTTATTAGCGCCGATAGTACCCGCTTGACAAAATCATATATTCTGGAGCCGCCAAATTTGGCTAATTCGTTAACCTGCAATATAAAAATTATTTAACATTGACAAATTAAGTATAATTTCGTTTCGGAGATATACCGAAAACGAATTTTGAAAAAGTTTGAAACTTTACATATTTTCTACATACAGGATATATGTATACATATTGTTACAAAGATGGTATTTTACTTACTCCATTGTGAAAATCACCTTCATTATTTAAAATCTCCTCAAATTTCTCAGTATCCTCCAAACTGTTTAGAGGAAATTTCATTGTATATTTCCGGAAAATTGATGCATTCTTTTCATCTCTTTGTGCCAGTCCACTCTGCATTTCATTCATAAAGTTTTGGTCTCCGCCGTAAATGTTTCCATTTTCTCCCTAACACGTTTTATTTCTTCAAGCGAGTCCACCACAAGGGCTCGAAGCAAATGATTTTGAGTGACGAGAGTTTCCATATTTTTGCTATGTAACGCGCACCCGCTGCACGTAGGGCGTGCGTCTACATCTTCTGTAAATTATCAATAACATTTCATATTTGTTCAGTGTAACTATTCGTGTTAAAGAATATTTCCGCGTATAATATCCTCATACAAATATATTAATTTACCAATAACGATGTGTGTCTTTTCTGTAACGTCATTGTTCTTGTCGGTATTCAATTTAGATCCATGTATTACGTTAATACTCTTGTCTGAAAATAAAAATTATTTTTGTCAAAGAGATACTAAGTAAATAAAAAAAAAAGGAAATAAATACTTTCAGGTGTTGAAATTTTGTAGAGCACATTTCCCCTTTGTATTCACCCACCTAACTTTTCAATTTTTATTATTATCAGCGGCTTCGGTAGAGACATTTCCGGCGAGGACTCCGAATCGCTGGTTGAAAAATGCTTCGGGATTCTTTTACGTTTCCTGACCGCCTCCTTATCTGATTGCAGATCGCTAGTCTCTTCCGCATCTCGGGCCTTCGAGCGTGCTTTTGCGTAATCATCTGAAAGTACATATTAGTAAATAATTGAATTGCATATTTATCCTTTATAATAATTACAACCTACCAAAAGTGACATTAGCGAAAATGGTTATTTCATATTTCGGCCAGGTGTTGTTGACCGGCTCGCACCTTTTCAGAGCGGTGGCGAGTCGTGAGAATTGCATGGAGGCGGGCCAGAAACAAAAATTGTCCTCTATCCAGGAGGACGGCACAGCTTCGACCGATTCGTCGTGGATAAATGTCACGATCGTCCACGATTTCGACATTATTTCGACCGTGTTTGTTTGAGCGCTGAAGTGCAAATATAATACGACATTGATATTAAACATCTGATTGTAAGGCCCGGTGCAGGCGAGCGGTTTGCGAGAGTTTGCCGCCGCGAATATTTATAACGTTGTGTTCTAGGTTCTAGCAATCTATTACCGTGGCGACAAACTGCCGCAAACCGCTCGACTGCACCGGCCCTTATTAAAAAAAAAACAGAAAAATGAGGCAACAGGATTCGAATTGGGATAGTATGTAGGAAAAGCACTGAGATGGCTGAAGGAGAAGGATATTTTGATATTGTAAAAAGCACCACGCATTTGGAAATCTACTGACAAGGGAAGTCAGGCAACCCGGAAATTTAGAAAAGCATGCAACTTTGTATGCAAATAGAGTAGTTGATCCGTAACACGAACCTATTTTTTTCTGGTGCCATAGTGCGGTTTTAGAGGGTGAAATCATCCCGTGAAAAAAAGGCAGAATTTTCTTTTTCGTGGAATATCTCAAGAACGGTGAGGGATATCGACAAGAAGTTTCAACAAAGTTGCACCTTTTTTTATATCTACAAAAATTCTTAACAAACTAAGGATTGGTGGTAAGGGTAACTGGAAATGTATGGTTTTATGCAGTTTTGTAGATAAAAAAAAAAGTGCAACTTTTGTTGAAACTTCTTCTCGATATCCCTCACCGTTATCGAGATATTCCACGAAAAAGAAAATTCTGCATTTTTTTCACGGGATGATTTCACCCTCTAAAACCGCACTATGGCACCAGTAAAAAATAGGTTCGTGTTACGGATCAACTACTCTATTTGCACACAAAGTTGCATGCTTTTCTAAATTTCCAGATTGCCTGACTTCCCTTGTGAGATGAAGACAGATTATATGATGCTACGATGAACGTATAACTTTGATGAAACTAACAAACCCACTTACCTTTAAAAAATATATGTATATTTCCTGAGACTAAATATATAACAGTACAAATATATATACACACTAAAATTAAGAACGCTTAAAACTGTAAAATATGTGCTACTACGTAACACGATGTAACACGAAGAAACACTATGTCACACTTTAAAAGTCTCCGCTGAGTCTGTATATAGGTACTACTACCGAACTATCGCGTCAAAGGTTCTGCAGTAACTGCCGTCAAGAAAGTGCTCCGTCCCTTTCGTCAACGTTCTTAACTAGGAGGCACCCCCTTATCCCCACACCGTGGCTAGATTCTTAAGGGGGGAGACTCAAGTAAACCGCTAAGAATAAAGTGATTTTCGGAGATTTTTTAGGATATAAATGCTTGATGAAATTTTTTGTAACTTTTTGTATATATTTGTTTACATTTCAAAATAGCAAGAAAAAAAGACCGAAGAGTGTATTTTACACTACACACTACAGAAGTGAAACTTATTTATGCAAAATCTACATATACACCGGGTAAGAAATATGTTAGGTTTGTGAGGTAATTCTCAATCAGTATAAATAATTTATTGAATATTTTGCTTTATTATTGGGAAGTTTCCATAGATTCATATTCCAGAAAAAAGACAATTGGCCTATGATAACTAAAGTATGATATGAATATATTTGATTGTAATTTATCTAAATATCTAACAAATACAGCGTCACACAGTGGCGAGTTTGTTCGAAATCATGACCAAACGTAAATTTTTTTTATTTTAAGAATCTATGTAGTGTACTTCATTTATGAAATGTCAGAGCATGTTTTTCTGTTAAAATCAATTTTTAATCTGCAATTTTCTAAGAGATATGCAACTTTAAACTTAATAGCATTAGAAAATCAATTTTCTCAGGCAAAACTGAAAATTATTTTACGATTTATTGTCGATGTAACAAGATAATCTGTCAATGTTAGTATTGTCTAATATGCTCGAAATTCATATTTACATTAATTGCAAAAATAATAAGATCTATAGGTTTTTCTTTCTTTGAGCGAATAGTAGTCTTGTATTAACTTAATACTATTAAGCGAGATCAAATTTCGATTTTCTTGGACTTTATTAGGGAAAGTGGGGCAAAACCGGATACGCGGGTCAGACCGGGTACCACGGTTTTTCTAAGACAAGAGCTGCGATATGCAGCCAACGTATGGTGTTACATTCGGGTGGACCTTACGACGGAATGAGATCAATCGTAGAGCAAAGACCGCCGTAGTTTTTTATTTAGAGAAGTTTAAAAATTTCGAGTTGAAAAGTTCCAGTGTTGCGTTGGTGAATTGTCTTTTTTATACTACTCGGATTTAAAGAATCGATTACGGTAAGTACTGCATTGTATTCTGTAGACTTTACACAGTATTTTGCCGTTTTACCCGGTTCTTTATCGCATGTTGAAGTGTAAATATTTAATGTTTAGTATATCACCTCATTTGGGGCAAAACTTCTTTTTTTTTTTTTAATTCATGAAAATCACATACTTTTCAACCGCTTTGACCAGAGGGTACCCTTAATGTAAAGTTTAAAGGTCGCAGAAGAAGTTCTGATTGAAATTAACTGCGACAATCTGTGACCTTACCAGTTATCGTCATTTGATTCTTGGGGGGGCTAAACCATCTGGAGGTTGTGCACGTTTTCGTGAACAAGCTTTCTCAGTTGATGTTTTCGGCATGATAAACACTAATTGTATTAAAAATAATACACAAACATAATAATACGCACGAAGTATTATTTAAATACAAATGTGAGTACGTTATTATGTTATAAGGAATAATGACTAAGTAGTGTATCTAGAGACGCGGGAGCGTCTCGACGCCAAGTACATGAAAGAAAAGACACCCTGTACTATGTACATATAAGACACCCTGTATACGTAACACCCTGTATACGTAAAAGGCACCCTGTATATGAATGTCGACTGCCCCTGCCATGTATCTCCATTTTCCGAAATCCGAAATTCCGAGCCCTGCATTCGTATCGACTGTCGCTGCCGCTATCCTTTACTCGCCCCGAAAATATTCTGAAACTTATTTCATTACATCTCATGACCCCTGCAATATTTTTTAAATTTAAAGGCATTTTCCTTATGTAAACCGCATATAAGCTTTCGAATAAGACCAATTCCGAAAAAATCGGCCCACGCATGCTAGAGATATCGTAATATCGTCTCATGGAATTGTCAGAAATGGTAAGAGAAAATTTTTCTTCTCCAGTCGAAAATTTGTCGTCGTCGACATAATACGTATTACACACACACCTATCAGTTTCGCACACACGTTTCGTTCGTCGACTCTCGGGATCATTCCGCAGAGTATATATCCTTATATACCCTTATACTCTTATATACCTACCCTTATACCCTTACACCCTTATATACCGTTATACCCTTATACACTTATACTCATATATATTCCCTTACACCCTTTTACTCTTATAGATACACCCTTCTATACCTTTATAACTGTACACCCTTATATACCCTTATACACTTATATACCCTTATACCCTTACACCCTACTCTTATATAATCTTACAACCTTATATACTCTTATACTCTTATATACACTTCTACCCTCACACCCTTATATACCGTTATACCTTTATACTCTTATATACACTAATACTCTTATATACCCTTATATCCTTACATCCTTATGCCCTTACACCCTTATATAACCGTATACCCTTATACTCTTATATACACTTATATACCGTTACACCTTTTACCATTTACCCTTAAACCCTTTACCCTTACACCTTTTACCATTTACCCTTAAACCCTTTACCCTTACACCCTATACCCTTGCACCCTTTACCCATGCACCCTTTACCCTTGCACCCTTGCACCCTTCACCCTTGCACCCTTTACCCTTGCACCCTTTACCCTTGCACCCTTCACCCTTGCACCCTTCACCCTTGCACCCTTCACCCTTACACCCTTTACGTAGTTGTTAAACTTACGTAGAAGTTATCCTTAATCAAAAAATGAGTAAAGTAAACTCGCTGAGCTGCTTTGCGCTATTCCGAGTACTCCGAGTAAGCTTTACTGGCTGCATACGCGCCTTATCTTCTAACATCACTCGATAGCCTGCAGTGCGCCGTAAACACGTGGACGTGTGACGGAGATAGATCAGAATTTATCATTTATTGGGATTTCCTTACTTTTTCCTTATTTTTAGGACCCGTGATAGTGATATAATATAATAATATAGAAGATCCCCAGTACATGTATTATATGTTTCTGAGGCAGAATTTAGCTGGCTATAAGGTACGTGTGTTATTTTATGCTTTTGTAAATAATGTTTCGGGCAGTGTTCATATGATTATTATAGTCAGACGAGAAGGGGCATGACAGGGTATTGAAAATGAGAGTTACCCATCATGCCCCTCACAAACCTAGATATAAAAATCAAAGTTTCTTATTGTTCCAGGATGGTTTCAAACTACATACGTAAGACGGACCGAGGAAAATGATATTACTTTTCTAATAATTACACCAAAATAATTGATTCTCGTGCCAATCACAGAGCAAAAGACTCGTATGTCCAGAAAACATGGAAACACCGCAATTATAACATCCTCATTTCATCAGGATAACATACAGATTTTGCACAAGTTAAAATTTACCTTAAGAAGTTATACCCTTTTTTGACAAAACGTGGCGGAAAAATCGACGAGGAATTTATTAAATGTCCACATGTACAAACTCAATCTAACAATCGGGAGAAAGGACTTTTTCTGAAATTTTCTATTAAAACCTGTAGAGATTAGGTTGATGCATAGTTAAACTGAAGGACTTATTACCAAAGAATGATTCAAACAAAAAAATTGATTAATTGATTATGAAAACCTGTGTTTTATTCATCATCAAACCTTAACTACCCCATCTTGTCCCACCTTCCCCTACAAGCTCAACCTAACAGTCGGGATTGCGGAGTTGTTGCGAGTGCATTTGCTGTTTCGTTATTATTCATCATCAATTCAATAAATTACCAGACAAAGTAACGTATAATCATGCGTTAATACGTCAACATTTGATCATGCTCGTCGTCGTCCTCGTCGTCGTCGTCGTCGTCGTCGTCGTCGTCGTCCTCGTCGTCGTCCTCGTCGTCGTCCTCGTCGTCGATCTCGTCGTCGTCCTCGTCGTCGTCCTCGTCGTCGTCCTCGTCGTCGTCCTCGTCGTCGTCCTCGTCGTCGTCCTCGTCGTCGTCGAACACAACACAAGCATCTCTTTCGGTCACACCACATCTATTATCGTCGTCGCCGTCGTACGTGCAATCTGATGGTAATCTCTTCACCTCGAAAATCGAGCAACCGTCCGTCTTGATCCACAACCCGTATCGTCAGATTCGTAATGACCCGTGCGGTGATTGGAAGGTAAATGATCTGCGCGGGCGTTTCCGATATCTTATATCCTGGTGGGACTTTCGGAGAAAATTCATGTATCGTATGTACGCGCTTCCCATTGTTGTACGCGCCAGCGGTAACGCTGCATTCTATGCGAATAATGTTCACGTTCATGATATTAATTGGATCGTCCGATTCGTGCCACCGTCCTGGTTCTAATACCCGATTCGTCGAGAATCCCAGTAGCGATCCAATGTTATTGGGCTTTGTAAAGTCCACGGCGAACGAGCAGTACAGCTCGCTTTTCATGGTGTTGTTGTTGGGGCGCAACACTATAGAATACACATCGTTGTCACCGACATCGATGCCGCCGAGATTTTGAGGATACCGCTCGAGTAATCGCTGCTTCAAATACTTGGCAATGGCGTCTAGTTCGTAGGAGCCGTGGGGAATCATAATGTATTCATGAATGGTGTCGACGCTGCTGTTGATGTCATAGTTTGCGGTGAAGTAGAATTTATCGTTGCTCGACTCGATGTTCGGTATTGTATGATAAGTTTCAAAGGTTGTTAGACCAAGCTCATAATCATCGTCGCTCAAATCTATGGGTGGAAAGTAGCTCGCCGCGAGGGTGCTACTCTTACCGGTTAGAGTGAATGTTAACGACATATTTTGCTTGAACTGTTCGACTAGTACTGAATCAGAGTGGTGCGAAGTTAATCCTTAAATTTGGTGCCGATCGTTTGTAGAAAGCGTAGACATAGTGTCCACAATTGCTCTGATTGTACTTCTGATAAGCCATTCGATTGTATTCGATTTTAACAGCATCTTTATCCAGATATTGTACCAATTCCTTAGGCGGTCGAAGATTCCCAAAGCTGTCGAAATATATAGCTCGACACCCTCTCTTCGCATACGCCACCCAATGAGTACCCGGCCCCTCGACATTGTCCAAATTTATGATACCACTCTCGTTTCGGCGTACTCCTCCGGCAGGTAATGCATTGCGCATGAAAACACTTCTTAAGAATGGAATACGCATACGTTTTGCCAACTCCGCCAATTGCGCGTCGGTAGTTACGCCGACAGGCATTTTTATTTTCTTTTCGGCGTTTTTTTTTTCGTTTCGATATTCCCTGTCCGCGCTTATATGGTGCGAGATAAAGTCCACGACCTTCCATGGAGCGATTATGGCGTTGCATTTCCTGCAGCTGATGTTGCGCCGCCTTATTATCGTTTACAGCCTTGGCTATCCCCGCCGGTCCACCAGCTAATGATCCGAGAACACCTAGCAGCGGGAGAAGTGGTAATATACCACCCCGTTTTGCCACCGGGAGAATCCGCTTTTTCGATGCTCTCCTTGTAGTACTTTTGCGGATTTTTGTTTTCATCCCCATTCCGATTTTCGTCTCGGCCTTCATAGCTGCCCAAACAGCTGTAGCAGCACCTCTTTCACCCAGAGTGGAGTCTCGCGCAACGATGCATTTTCGCGCTTTGTCAGCGAGTACGTTATCTGCCGCGTGCCTTTCACCGAGGTTGTTACTGCGCGAATACGCAATATCGTGTTCTCGACACGCTGCGTCCAACGGATTGATGCCTTGATCACCTCTAGCCAATCGTTTTGCTAGATGGATTCCTGGGCCGCAAAACTGATATCCTGGGATATGTAATTCGATAGGTAGCGCGTTTATCGCCCGATTTAACAAACCACAACCTTTCTTTACTCTCGTCGGCGACATTCGCTACAGATTTTAATCAATGATGCTGGATCGTCGATATGCCTTCGCTGCCAAGGGCTATTATAATGCTCCAAACACCGACGATACTGCTGAACTTATATGCTCGTGGAGTCTGTCCTACAACTGATCAATGTGTCTCCCAAACTCTCGCAGTAGAATAAACTTTGGTATATATTTCAGCTGCTTAGAGGTTATGTCTCGAATATTGCAATTATCCGACAGGATGAGAGGCATTTTGAATACTGAGCTGTTTTGCTTCAGCGTGGACCTATAAATAGGGCGCGTCGTCGCTACGACGTATCAAAATCATTTTTCGCAGTTCGCGGAGAGGATTCGATTCATGCGACAACCTGATAAATCGCAAATGATGTCCTCGAAAACAAGACGCAAACATGGTAGCATGCTACCAAACACTATACGCTGTCTCATTTGCGGCCCATCAAATTGTGGAAAGACCAATGTGTTGGTGAGCTTGTTGGAAAGTCCACACGGCGTCCGCTTCGAGAACGTGTACGTGTATTCCAAGTCATTGCAACAGTTGTTGCCGAAATATCAGTATTTGGAGAATTTATTGACTCCGATAGATGGAATTGGCTACTTTATGTTTTCGAATAACAGCGACGTCATCCCACCGAGCGAATTGCTTCCGAATTCAATTTTTATCTTTGATGACGTGGCATGAGACAAGCAAGATACGATACGAGAATACTTTGCAATGGGGCGCCACTCGAACGTTGACTGCTTCTATCTCTCTCAGACGTATGCAAAAATTCCCAAACATCTTATACGCGACAATGCGAATTTGCTGATTGTGTTTAAGCAGGATGGTACCAACTTGAAACATGTGTACAATGATCATGTAAATACTGATATGTCTTACGAGGATTTCTGCGCTTTGTGTCGTAATTAACGGGAGTATGGTTTCGCGGTAATAGACAAGGATAGCGTGATATCCAATGGACTTTATAGAAAGGGATTTAACGAGTTTGCCATACCGTGAAATGGTCAATTGTCATCAATCTGTCGGTGAGAAAGCAACGTCTGCGGTACAACGATGATTGATATCGAAAGTCAGGAGATTAAGGATCGTGAGAGAATAGCGAAGGAAATTGCAAAAACCAGCGAATCCATTCGCAAGAAACATCAGGCTTTGAAGACTGGCAAGATGGAGGAAGATATCGCGTTGGAGAGATACCTTAAACCTGTTGTCGAACCCTTAAAACATTTCGTGGAAAATAACACAACAGCCGAAACTGACACATCACCGTCGATGAGCGCAGACGTTGAAGGGAATGAAACATTAACGCCTAAAACAAAAATTCAGCCGAAATGGAACACATCGGGCAAGACAAAGAGTTTGTCTGAAACCACACATGTCATCGGAATATTCACCCATAACCTCCACACCAGTTCAATCGAAGCGGAAACGACAGAATGCCACGTCAAACGATTCCCCCGTTCCTCCCACACCAATAAATACCGGTGTGCAATCGCTCACAACCATTGATGACGACGTTTTCGAAACTAGTCCCGATGAATCGTTTGCAACATCTATTAGACATCAACTCCAAACATCCGAGGGACAAGAAACGTTTCGCAGCCATGTCGGTCCACTGGGGCAAAAATACATGAGCGCAATCCTAAGTGGTGATAGGGATACAACAATGGACTATGTGTATGGTGTATACTTTGGCAATAGTGGAACGATGCTTGGAGAGAAGGCTTTCGATATAGACAAGGATGATAATATAATCATTAATGGTGTAAGATACAGAGGAACGTCCGGACTTTACGAACTGATTTTCAAGAGATTTCCCGACGATGCCCTGTACACCGATGCCGACAAACAAAAATACGAAAGTATACTGCTGACGACGAATGCCCACAGACGCGGTCATAACGCTAAACACCCCATATTAAGCAACAAGCGATACAAGTACAAACATGTAATTGCACCTCTACTCCCCCGTGTATCGACTAGTAGGGCAGGGAAAGTTCTAAGCACACCGCTAGCGATGATGGTAAACGATAACAAGATCGATTACGTGCATTGGGATGATCCCAACGAGCTGGTGGATCGATTGCGTTTGCTGGAAGCGTCGCGTCAGGCTGGTAACAACTCTCATGATCTTGAAAGTATATCGATTATCGAGGAACTCCGCGAGGTAGGCCTCATTATAAATTAAACCGCACGTCGATGATTTGCACTGTATTCGTCGAGATGCCGATCAACAAATTTGGAGCATCGCTCGAGAAGAGTGGAGCAGCTAGAATGGACTATTACAAATGGAGCGGCATGCTTCGAAATTATATGCGAGATAACGCTCTTTGTGTGGACGGTGCCGACTTTGATGCAAAATCACGCAAGATACGACGCGTAGCTCAGCCGGTGGTTGACAGCGATGCCGTCAATAAACTATACATGGAAAAGGGCATTAAACTTTTGAGAGAGCAGCAGGAAGAATCAGAGAGGAAGCTGGTCGTGTTTCAGAGAGATATGCTGACGTTGCAAAACAGCATTAAAAAGATATCGCAGACGTCAAATTCAAACCCGCAGCAGCGCTGCGAAGGAGAATCATGTGAGACGGTTGAACTTGTCCAGAATTTCCTCGGGTCGATGGGGAGCACATAATGCACGTACATGATAATTATCACATCATTCGTGTCAAAGACACCTCTCCGATCAAACATGCAACCATTATCGAAATCCAAAAGTGAATAAAACCATGGTCCCAAGAAGCGGCAACTTGTTGAGGAATTGCATGCTCCAGCTCGAAGACATTTCCCACGGAGGCGTGTCATAGTGCATGGATACGACGATCTGTGGCAAGCCGACGTTGTAGAAATGCGTCCATACTCGCGATTCAACCAAGGTCACCACTACATACTCACCATCAACGATGTGCTCAGCAAGTATGCATGGGCGGTGCCGCTCAAGACTAAAAGTGGCGCTGAGGTGGCCAAAGCGTTTGCAAAGATATTTAGAGATCGATATCCGAAAAATTTGCAAACAGATCAAGGAAAAGAATTTTACAACGCCCATGTGCAGAAACTCTTGACAAAGCATGACATTAATCATTATTCGACGTATTCGGTGATGAAGGCCTCCGTCGTAGAACGTTTCAATCGAACTTTGAAGAACAGTATGTGGAAAATGTTTACGCTCAATGAAACCTACAGATGGATCGATTCGCTACCGCGTCTTCTCGCAGAGTATAACGCGCGAAAACATAGAACCATCAGAATGCGTCCTTGCGATGTTACCCCTGCGATCGCCGACAAGCTGCTAGCCACCGTATACAGCAACATAAAGATCGCTGCTCCAGCGAGATTCAAGTTGGGCGAGTTTGTGCGCGTGAGCAAATTTAAAACCATCTTCGATAAAGGCTATACGCCGAATTGGACAACGATGGTGTTAAAGATAGCCAAAGTACAGGCAACTAATCCCGCGATGTATCTGCTCCTCGATTCCTGTGGAAAACCTGTTAACGGAGGATTCTATGAATACGAGCTGCAACGCGTCACCTATCCTGATGTGTATCTAGTGGAAAAAGTGTTGCGTAGGACGGGGGATAAGGTATATGTCAAGTGGTTGGGGTTTGATAAATCACACAATTCTTGGATAAATAAAAATAATGTATTGTAACATAATAATACATGATTAAAAAAAAATACAATGATATATATGTAAATGAGTGAACAATTTTTGATACAATAATTCCACCATTTATATGGAGAAGTTAATAAATACAATAATTTCTATTTTACAAGGGTATATTATAATGTCCCCAGGGCAGAGTGTCGGTCGAATCAGGTACGATATACCGCTTGTCATCATGTGGCCTTAGAGCGATTTTGGATTCCGAAATGGTGTACACTTTGTGCAATTTAGACCGTATGCATGATTGCCTGCGAACCATTTCAATCTCCTTTTGCAAACACTGCGCGTAGTCGTCGAAATGTATGGTCCTGGCTATGACGTTGGTCTTGACGCCTTTCGCCTTTTTCGTATCTTTTTTGCCGTCTACGCGAAGTGCATACATTTTCGCTCTAAGACCTATAAATTCGGTCATTATCACACCGTTATGTTCGTCCTTCATCAGCCCCGGAATCTTCCTATTCAAGCGCGGAATATTATATGGATTGTCGATAGGATAATCGGTTTTGTCGAATCTATCGATACTGTGTTTCATGGTCTCGTAGATATCTTCGCATCGAATGTGATAAATGAGACTGTCAGTGTCTGTATATAGAATTTCACAAATTGGCCCGTGCAGGGGAGACATGTACTCGTGGTGAAATTCATACAAACAAATTTTTGATATGTCCAGAATGCACATACCCACGTATATCGTTTTGTTGAATTTCACCTCGAGTTTTCGCAATTCAACAGCTATTAAATTTTCCGAAAAAACACTTCTGCTGTGGAAATTCGGTTTCGCGATCATTGCCTCCGCGCCATATCGCCATTCCCAATGTGTCAAAAGTTTTACATCCACACGATTTCGTACATTTTCCATAGTTTTACCGAATACCGCGTTGTTCATCAATTTGTACAAATTTTTTTTTCAAAGTCGTTTGTCGCGCTTGTTCTAAACCGTGTATTGAGTTCGATGTAATCGCGGAGCCAGGGGGATTGAGCGAATTGAAGCTGTTACGTGAGGCGTTAATTTTTAAATGATCGAGCGGATGTGTCTAATTTCTTCCACGTAACGCTTAACGAATTTAGATATTTGTTTTTGGGATACGTACTTGCTACAACCAATACAGGTTGACCAGTCGGGATGTGGTACTTTGGTAGAGACAGGTTCGAACAGAATGA